>JAJHSJ010000016.1:8033969-8633969 GCA_021015155.1 Magnolia officinalis | reverse complement strand
GTCCAGCGTCCTTGGACGCTGGACGGTGTTACGTTGTGCATTGAGGTGGGCCACACATGATGGAGGGTGTTGGTACAAACATTCAAGGTGGGCCCCACCCATGGATGACTTGGATAAAATACACATTTCATGGTGGGGGTCCATCTTGGTGGGCCACACAAACACCACGTGATCAAAGGAAAAGAAATAGAGAGTGAGACATAGAGAGATGATCGGTGAGTATGGAGGGACCCCGCCACTATGGGCCCCTCACTCAAAAGTACATCAAGGTGGGTCCCACATATATGGACCCTTGATCAACAAAAGAATAAAAAAAAATGAAATCAACGATCACCCACCGGCTTCTTCTTGCTCCAATGGGTTCCTTAGCTCCTTGGCTTCAATTTCAAAGGAGGAGATGAGGAATGGATGGCTAGGATGGGGGATCTTGGGGTGGAAAGGTGGGACACATTTGTGGCTTGGAAGGGAATGGGGAGATAGCTCATACGTATGGGGTTTTTCTCTCTTGGGGATGAATTTGTAAATGAAGAGAGAGAGTGTTGTAAAGGGAGAGGAGTGATGGATGTGGTGTGATGGATGTGGTGTGATGGGGTGTAAGAGCCACTTTTCTTGACTTTTGTGGCTTTTGGTGTAAGAAAGGTATGGTGGTGTAAGAACTTTTTGACTTTGGGGTTGCTTGGGGAAGAGTGTGAGTGATGTGTACTTGACCCTTGAGATTGATGGGTTGATGGATTGATGGATTGATGGATTGATGGATTGATGTGACATATCGTAGAGATTCTCTTGGATTTTGCAACGCGCGGTGTTTTCCTCGCACCGAACACTAGCCCACATCTCCTGGCCAGGGTATCGCCTCGGCGCGCGAGTCGCGGCGACGGTGCGGTCGCAATGGTACAAGTCTCGGGTTGAGTCGACTCGGGTTGACAGCGTGTGAATCAGGGTCGCGCGCAACGCCGGTTAAGGGTCGAAGGTTGCCGAAATTCGACCGGAAAGACCGCGGAAACCTACGGAACGGTACGGTCTAAGATGCGGGTCTTACAGTAACTGAACAAGAGGTACAGGAAGTTGTCGACCATAGTGATCTCCTCCACTCATCTGACATGCCTGATTTAAATGTGAAGGATGAGCCCCTTTCAACTGACCCTTCCAACTCTTTTGAGGCGTATTTAGACTACTTCCCTAATTTGGATGATGATTTGATTAGGGAGATGGATGACTCACGTGATATGACTCCGATATGTGAAACTACTCAACAGAGGCCACCAATTGAGCAGTCATCCCTTGATAATAAAAAGGCTCTATTGATTACTATCAATGAACGGAGTCTTTACATCAATGCGTCTACTGATCCACAATCTGTCTATACAGGGCAAGGCAAGATACATCCGGTGATGATGTATTCTCACCAAGATGAAGGGCAAGAGAGAACGCTTCACTCAATTCTCGAAGATAATGAAGGAGTAACTGAGCATATCATCGCAAACCTCAATGTGGAAAATGAGCCCCTCTCAACTGAATCTTTCCACTCGTTAGAAGATCACTTGACATATTTTACAGATTCAAATGATCCCATTATAAAACAAATAATGGATGCCTTGCAAAACAATACCTCGGTGGTTGTTACTGACCAAGAGAACCCTTATTCTGAAGCCCTTCCTTCTGCAGATCTTGAATGTTTACCATTAAGGGAGGAGGAGTTGAAAGTTGAACCGAAGCTTGAAACTTCAGAATATGTTGAGACTACATCACCTACCGAGAATTTCTCTAAATTTTATCTACTTGTAATCTCTGATTCACCATGTTGCGCTAAATCTAAATCTTTCTCTGTCTTAGATGAATCATATGTACTTTGGACACCTCAAGAGATTAAAAGAAAACTTTATGCTGAGGTCTACAAATTTTTCTAGAAAATCATGCTCGAGGGCATCCAAGCCTATTATAAAAAGGGCTTTTAAATGATCTTGTTATGAAACCTACTGAGAAATTTATCAAGATACTCGCCGGAGGAGGAACCTTACGACACAACTAAGTAGCTTTCCCCTGTTTTCTTAGTTAAGTTTATTACTTTCAAAGAATTTAGGATTATGATAGTTTTCTTTTTGCCGTTTAGGATAGTTTGTTTTTGCTGTTTAAGAAAGTTTGCTTTCTGATGATTTAATTCTTGTGCTAACCCATCTTCACGTTGAAATATTTTGGTAAAAAAAAAACCTTGGAATTCCTTTTTCAAGTACTACCTTTCCACCACTTCCCTTTTCTTTTCGTTGCTTCATTTCCATTGAATGCTTATCTCTTTTACATTGAGGACAATGTAGATTTTAGGTTGGGGGTGTGGATTAGGCAGGCTAATCAGTTGTTTTCTTAGTCTTTGGGCGAAGTTGTGAAAAATTGAGAAATTTTTTTATAATTTCTGCAAATTTAAGTGATCTCGAAGTTAATCCATAAATTAGAATTACAAGATACTTAATATTGATGCCTTATGTCTCTTGGATTTTAGTCACTTGGGAGATCTTAAAATTAAGTTAAGTCATTGATCCTCGATTAGAAGTTTTAAACATTGATTGAGTCATGATTTCACATGTCACATCCAGCTTACATATTAAAGTGTCAGTTTAATATTGAATTGTTAACTTGATGATTATTAAGCATAGAATGAACCAACCTAGGGAATTTGTCCATCATGTTCAATGGGAAGAATTGAAAAGAAAATACCCAGCTAAAAAAATAGCTATCGTCGAAAAGGACTACCTATTAAAGATCTTTAAAAAGGTTAACATAGTGTGAAAGCCATCGATGGAAAAATCAAAAGCTGGAGGAATAAAAGAGGGAACTAAAAGATGAACTATAAGGCAAGTTTCGGTTTAGGTTTTGGTTGTCCTAAATACTCTTTTAATTATCAATGTTATCATGAAAGTGACGAATTGAACCTTTAATTGTGATAAGTCTAGACTTCATTATACACCCATGGAACTCAATATTTGGAATTGTTCTAATTGGAGAATTAATGCTTTGAACTTGATTATGAAACTTACCGAGTGCTAGAGTTTAAGAGATGGTAATGCACAATATTAATGTATTTTATAATTCTATCGTCGGGATTGTTTTTTTTTTTTAAACCACTTGAGCTTATAGAAATTATCTTATGGTTCTCAAAATATTTTTCACATGCTTTGCTCTAGACTAGCAAAATGTTGGTTGGGGATTGTGTTGAGGGTCAAATATTGCATATTATCCACCATTTATATCTTGGTTTTATGAACATGATAATGCTTAATGTTCTATTTTACTCATGTTTGTGTTGCAAGATGAATTTAAGAACTTGGATTGAAAAGGGTGCTAAAAGCATGGATTTAATGCTCAAGAATCACCAAGGCAAGGGATGGATCTTAGGAGACCAAGATTGAAGAATTCACGTACCAAAGATACTAGAAAACCAAGTGAGGAATGAAGAGAATCAAAGATTTGAAGTGAAGAAAAGGAATCCTGAAATCGTCCTTAAAAAATATATTCTGAAACTCTAGGTCATTTTGTGAAATTGCGCAGAGTAAAATCTATTTTAGGAAAATGCACAGAGCGAAGTCTATTTTAGCAAACTGCGTAAATTTGAGGCGGTTTCTAGAGTTTTCCAACTAGGTGCGAATGTTGGAGTTCTACAACTATAAATAGGACTCCCTAGGATGTTCCTAGGCATCTTCTAGGGTTTAAGGAGTGAGTAAAAAGGTGGAGAAGCCGTCGCCAAGTGTTTTTCTTCTTCTTCCTTTGTTGTTTTCATACTTTCTTCTAGGGTTTTAGATTCAATCATGTCTATGGTTGGCTAAACATCTTAGCTAAGGTTAAGAGGTGAAGCTTGTAGCATGATGGGATGTTTCTATTGCTTTGATTCATGTTTATGCTGAACTCCATGGATACTAATTTGATATTTAAGGAATACTTTCAGTTTTTAATGGTTTATTATGACTCAAATTACAGTAGATCTACAATAGCTTTGAGTATCTTCTTTTCCTGATTTGACATTGTAAAATTAGTAAGTCCTGTTGTTCACCATCGTCCCTTGGGCATAGTAGGGTGATGGAATCCTTCTTAATCTTCACAATTCTCTTGCTTTGAGATTATGGGATTGGTAAATCCTGTTGTTTGTCATTGCCTCCTAGGCATGGTTTGGTGATGGAATCCCTACCAATTATCATAGTTCTCCTTCATTGAGAATTAGGTCAATGGAAGTTCAGATTTGGTTTTATTGATATATTTTTCAATTGGATATGATAGGACCCTAATTCTAATTGTGTTACTTGAATCAAGCAAGAGGGCTCCCTGATCACTACAAGTGGATCCTTGGCACCCTAGTTCCCACCTTTGAATTCTTAGTTTTAATTACTTAATTCACTATTACTCTCTCAATCACTTCAAAATTAGTTTTACATCTTCTCCTAGTTCTACTTCTAGTTAACTTCATAAACGCACAAGATCAGTCCCTGTGGATTCGACTTCGGTTTTACCGAGATTATTACTACATCGAGACCCTACATTTGGGGTTGTGAACTCATGAGCCATGCAATTTCATTTCATTATATCTTATGAATTGTATAATGAAGATTATCTATGGAATGTCTTCTTTATAAGAAATGTAGAAGGGACTCTTAAATAATCTAAATGATTTAATCACACTTGAGATTGACATGTCACATTTGTGAGCCCTCATTTGAGCTTAGAGAAATTATAAAGATCCATGTTAAATTCATGGTTGTAGCTCATTTGAGCCATGCTTAATCTTTTACTAAGAACCTTATGATTTGATTATGATTACGATTTGAGGAAAAATCTTGTTAAATCTAAGGAATGTACATGAATACCATGGTGCATAACATCCACGCATGACATGTGAGCTTTACCGAGTGCTCAATGTAGGTCACATTCTGCTAGGTTTGCTAAGGGTTCTATTACTTGAGTTAAACCATCAGTTATGTGCAATTGCATCACTATGGACCACTCACCCTTTATATGAGGCTTTTCTGGGTTTAGAACCTCCTCGGGTGTATCTTGAGTATTTTTTCAGGAGGTTAGACATCCTTGGACGCACTCACCTACATGGTCTTTTCCAGGTAGTCAGTCTACTGTGGGCGACCTCTTCTTTTGACAGCTGGATGTGCATCCCCAAATCTATAAATTGAGCATACATTCATACATCAATGTACATGTACATATGATATTACTGTCTTATGAAACAGATATGTTGGTTTAAACTACGTTGGAATGCTTTGATATGCATGAATCCTTGAGAGAAATTCTCACTGAGTTATCACTCATCCAATCGTGTGATTGTACTAAATAGATGTAGGTTTGATGGCGGAAGGAGACCCCTATGATGGGATTCCAGGGACGGCTGAGGAGGAGTTCAGTGAGGAAGAACTTTATGCCGACGTAGTTGAGCTGTTGGAGCTCAACTGATATCTTAGGATTTACTTACTTTCATATTCTAGACTTTACGTTTTGTTTGAATTGTAATAACAGTTCCCCTGCTGAGGGATTTCATTTTATTTCCATTTACGTATATTGAACTTCCTCGTTATTACGCATGTTATCCTTAGTAGATACAGTAGTTACCTTACTTGTGTTACAAGATTTGTTATTAATTAGATGTATATTATTCCACTTCATGACGTAACCCTCAGGTTCTCATACTCGAGCGATCATCCTTGGGTTATGAGAACCAGGGTGTTACACTCGAGTGCGGCTAGGTTGGCTCAGTCCAAGCCATTTTTAAACCCTAAACCTAATCCCTAAACCCTAAACAACTAAACCTAAACCTTAAACCCTAAACACTAAACTTAAACTTAAACCCTAAACCCTAAACCTAAACCTAAATCCATTGCTTAGACAATTAACTTATTACATATTACATTGATTAGCTTAGACAGTTAGCCTATTATTGTTTAGATTGCCTGGCTTATTGTGCGTTAAATAATTAGTGGTTTATTTTTATGAATTATAAATTATATTACTTATTGTTTAACTTATTATTGTGCATTAGACAATTATTCTAATGTGGTTTATTTTTGTGAATTAGATGATAAGTGGTTTATTTTTATGAATTATGGATTACATTGCTTATTGCTTAGCTTATTATTGTGCATTAGATGGTTAGCCTAATGTGATTTATTTTGTGAATTAGACAATTAGTAGTTTATTTTTATAAAATGTGGATTACATTACTTATTACTTAGCTTATTATTGTGTACTAGACAGTTAGCCTAATGTGGTTTATTTTCATGAATTAGACAATTAGTGGTTTATTTTTGTGAAATAGACAAGTAATGGTTTATTTTTGTGAATTATGGATTACATTGCTTATCTCTTAGCTTATTATTGTGCATTAGATAGGTAGCCTAGTGTGGTTTATTTTTGTGAATTGGACAATTAATTGCCTATTTAAGAATTTCTATGTAGTTAGGCTTTCATATAACCTATTTAAATGCTCATGCCTGTTTTGCACTCCATCTCTTAATTTCTCTATGGATATGTTTCATCCTTTTTATTTCTCTTGTTAAATATCTTCACATTGCTTAGATATTTAGCATGTGAATGAAATGGAAGATCAACTTATCTAGAGAGACATGGGAACCATGTAAATGAGTTGACGGCCAGATTTATTATTGCAAATGAAAAACCATTTCAGAAGGTCTCCTGTACAACAATAAAGAGAGTATGCATGAAGATGTATACAAGCTAGAAGGTCAAGTTGAAAGAACAGTTAGCATCGATTTCGTGAATTAGCCTGACATTAGATTAGTAGACGACATCCAATTAATGAAAGGGATATATGTCACTAATTGCTCGCTATGTGGATGTCAAATGGAGGCTCTACAAAAGAGTTACAAAGTTCTGCTATCTTGCGTCTCCTCAGACTAGTTTGATGATTTCAGACCGTATTTGTAGATGTCTTGTGGAGTGGGGCATTGAGAAAAAAATATCCTTGATAACTTTAAATAATGTCTTCATAAATGATAGTGTGATAACAAATTTACGAAACCAGTTCAGGGCCATCGGTGACTTGTAATTCGGTGTAAAAATATTTCATGTAAGGTGTTATGCCCACATTCTAAATTTGATTGTATAAGATGAACTTAAAACAATTGAGCCAACAATAAAAATAAAAAAAAAATAAAAAAAACATAAGAGAGATTGTAAAGTACATACAATGGTCAGCTTCACGATTAAATACATGGAATGAGATCGTGAAATGATTGAATTTATCAACATAGAGAATGCCGAAGCTGGATGTCATGACACGTTAGAATTTAACTGATGAAATGTTAGATTCAACGATAGCTTTCAAAGATGCATTTCCTTACTATGTGGAGTGTGATAGTACGTATTAGTAGTTGCCTTCTGATGATGATTGGACAAGAGCTGAAGCAATTCACAAGTTTCTTTCAGTTTTTTATGACACAACGAAAATCTTTTCAAGAAGTAAGTATCCAAAAATAAATATATTTCTGTCAGAACTTTGGTGAGTAAATGATATTTTGCAAAGAAACTGTAGTGGACCAGACTTTTTACAAATAATGACTACGGGTATGCAGTTGGAGTTTGATAAGTATTGGTCTGAGTACATTTTAATAATGGCCTTTGTAGTCGTTCTTGATCCTCGATATAAGATGTTCATGGTTATATTCATTTTAAAAAAGTTATATTGTATGAAGAGTTCCACTGAGGTTGATACAATTTGTTATGCATTCGAATATCTATACAATTGCTATATAGAAATTTTGGGGGCCATAAAAGACAATACAACAGATTCAACTCCTCAAGTGGGTTCTAGTTCTAGTATTGCTACACAACGAAACACAATCGACGATTTCATGTCTTTCATGGCACAAATTGAGACCCAAATGCAGACAACACAAAAAGAACTTGATCACTATCTTAAGGAGCCACTTGTAAAGTACAAAGGCGAAGAATTTGATATTTTAGAATGGTGGAAGTTGAAAGCTTGTGAATCACAATACCCTATGCTCTCGTTGATGGCACGAGACATATTGTCAATTCTAATTTCAACTATAGCGTTAGAATATACTTTTAGCACGAGGAGTAGGTTCGTGAACGAGTATCGAAGCTTACTTACACTGAAATCAATTGAAGCGCTCATTTGTATACAGGATTGACTGCATCCAATCTAGCAAAATGACAACTTTGTTGATGAGGAGTTCGAGGAAGAGGTGATTAAGAAGTGAGATAAGACAGTACCTGTAACAATTGCATAAAACAAGATGAGATAGTACCTTCTATTTCCATTGCATTTGCTTACAACAATTTAATAGTTATTATTTGTGGACTTGAATTATAACATCTGATAGATGGATAGATATTTTTTATGCTTATCAACATATGTGTTTTAATATTTTTTTAAAATATTTTTTCTCTTTTCATTTATGCTTTTAAATGACTTATTATTGCTTAAATCTCATATGGTTGGATAGTTGCATTTGTTTATCTTTATTCCTTAATTATTTATGTTGTCTCACCCTAAATAAATATTCTTTCTTTCAAAATTTACACTTACAGATATGTCATCGGAAGATGATCCATCATCATATATTTGGGATTTTGAAGCCCAAATCTACTCATAGGACGGAAAGATAAAGTTGCAATGCAAGTTGTATGGAAAACAACTTGTAAACAAAACAAATCGGTTAAAATTGTTAGTGCATTGATTTGTGTATCTTATTTATCAATCACATGAATCCATGTGTCATGTAGTCGGCTGAGCGCTTAGAAGTTGAAGAATAAAGGCACAAGATTACATTGGGAATAATGGAGCGAAGAACAAGTATATGAAGTGCCTTGCTGACCCTAACTCTTGAACTAAAACAATCCATACATTTAGATTATCCCAAACTTAATAGGTAGACCCTTATTGATCATCCCTCAGCCTTAAAAGCCAATTGGAACATGATAAGTAAGATTATAAGATGTGTTAAGCTGCTGTAAAGATTTCAACCCAAAACAACAGTTTTCGTAAGATTCTTGATCCCATTGAGCAATCCTCGATGCCATTGAGCGATCTTCGATAGATTGGGCTCGAGCGATCGAAGGTGACCAGAAATGTCCAGCAACAAAATGCATATTTTCTTTATTTTCTTGATGCATGTTTAGACTCAAATATTGCATATTTAACTCTTCAATCACATTAGGTTTCCCGGCATTTAAGTGTTAATTCGATTTAATTATATACGTTTTTGTCATGCGAGGTGATTCGGAAGTTTAAGATTAATATGCACTTAAAAGGATGGATTTAGAGTTCAAAAGAAGATAATGAAGAATTGGAGATTTGGAGGTTATTAATGAAGAATTCATATGCTAAAGATCTAATAAAATCAAGTGCAAATGATGGAGAAAAGATTGGCAAAATCACAAGTCCTACAAGAGAAAACAAAGACTGTTCGGTCCCACCTAAGGTCGATTCGGTCCGACCGAAAGTGCACAAAACATTCCAGCAAGAATTATGAATTTCAAACTTAATTCGGTCCCACCGAAGCCAACTTCGATCCCACCTAAGACAGCTTAGGTGGGACCTAAGTTTGACAGATTCTGCACAGATTTTTCAGATGCGACTTCGGTGCCACTGAATTGTAACTTAAGTGCGTAAATCCAAGGTTGGATTGTGAATTCACAAAGACAGTGCGAAAGTTGGAGTTTCACAACTATAAATAGGAGTCTCTAGAATGGTCAAAATCATCTTCTAGGGTTTGGAAAGGGAGAGAATGCCAAGGTGAAGCGCCTACAACGTTGTTCCACTTCGATTTCTTCATGGGTTATAGTTGATCTTTTTAGTTTCTTCTAAGATGTTAGTCTTGTTAGGGTAATCTCTTAGCTAAGGCTAAGGGATGAAGCTTGTAGTTCTTTTTAATATTTAGTTTGCTTTGATTCAAGTTATTTGGATTTTATGTTGAACAATTCATGGTTAATAGCTTAAATGAAGAAATATTTCCAATTTTCTATGATTTATTGTGACTGTAATTACAATACATGCTCGGGAAGCTTTTGATATGTTCTTAATAGTTTTGTAATTATGTGATTGGTAAAATTCGTGATCCACCATCAACTATGGGCATGGTAGATGATTGAATTCCCTACGATCATTACATTGGTGTTATGTGAGGGAACTAATCTAATGAAAGTTCATAATTCCACTATGTTTTAACCACTCGATTATCCGATTGGATTGGACAGGACTTCAATTTCAATCGAGTTATCGCTGAATTAGTAAATTGATATTGAGATTGCTATAAGTAGATTCTTGGATCATTAATCTTTCATCTTTATTATTTAAAATCTCTTTTCTTCATCGCTAGATTAAAAACCCAGATAAACAGTTAGACTTAGATTAGTTCTAGGTTGTGTTCCCCATTCTATGTGGATTTGACCTCGGTTTAACTGAGTTATTACTACATCGCAGCCCTGCACTTGGGGTTAACGAACAATGCCATTGAGCAACCCTTTGATGTCATCAAAGGGAAGTTCGATCGTTCGATCAAGCTGTTTTCTGCCCATTTTTTACCATTGGAACTTGATTCCTTTATCAAGAGCATACGGACCTTGGGCATTTAGATGATATTTTTGTGCAATAAAAGGCTAGGTATTTTCCCACTCATACCACACACCCTAGACCTCTAAATCCATGACATCCAAGTCTCCTTCTTGAGCTTCATCACTCTCACGAGGATTCCAACCCCAACGAAGAAGAAGAGCTTGATCTCCACCATTGTTCTAAATATTAGACTTAAACCAATAGTCAAATCCTTCTCTAAATCCTCTACGACACCCATTTACAAAAAAAAAAAAAAAACACTTAGGATTTCAACTATCCCATTAGTTGTAGGAGATTCTACCACCCTCACATCACCTTGGTCATCTCAAATGGAGCATCACATGCAAGGTTTTAATCTTGGAGTTGTAGCATTGGTAAAGCACCGACATCAACGATTGTAGGAGAAAAATAGGTTCCGATTGAAGCATGGGAGAGCATCGATCATGCAACCTGAGAAGGAGCTACAAAAGAAGCTCAATCCAACAAGTTATCAATATAAGAGCCCTCATATTCCTTCCTTGTGTAGGATTGAGGGTAGAGTTTATAATCCAAACTCACTTAGGTTCTTATGTAGGACTGTATCACCACAAACACGAGTGAGTACATGTGTAAGTTCTTGTGTAGGCCATCGACACGGGTGTATATGTGGAAACTCCTCACTTCATAAATGTTCATCCCCTGATGGCTCGTACCTTTTTATCATCCGCATGGATGCACGTGGATGTCATAAAAAATCATAAAAAAAACAGGTTGTCCGTTAAAAAACCGCAGTTCTTCTGGTTTAAGTATAACTTGTTAGCTACCAGGACCTATAGCACTTGCTTAAGATGTTTCATGTGCTCCGTCTCACCCTGGCTATAAATCGGGATGTCATCAAAATATACTACCACAAACTGGTCAATGAACGGCTTCAACACTTGATTCATTAGATGCATAAAAGTGATTGTTGTGTTAGATAGATCGAAGGGCATGACTAGTCACTCATATAACATTTCATTGGTCTTGAATGTCGTTTTTCACTCATCACTGGGTCGGATACGAATTGATGGTACCCGCTCCTCAGATTTAGTTTAGAGAACACCTTGGCCCTTTTTAGCATATTGAGCATGTCGTCCAACCACAGTATTGGGAACCAATATTTAATATTAATCTTATTAATTGCCCGGTTGTCGACACACATGCGCCACTCCCATCTTTCTTAGGCGTTAACAACGGTGGCACGACACATGGGCTCAGGTTCTCTCTCAGAAGACTCTTATGGATCAATTCCTTCACTTACCCCTGAAGTATCTTACACTCTTTCATACTCATCAGATAGTGACGGCAGTTGTGTAAGCCAGCCCCATGAACAAGGTCTATGTGATGTTAGATGTCTTGTGTTGAGGGTCAAATATTGCACATTAGACCCCATTTATTACCTGGATTTACGAGCATGATACTGTTTAACGCCCGGTTTTAACCATATTTGTGATGCAGGGTGTATTTGAGAGCATGGATTGCAAAAAGGTGCTAAAAGCATGAATTTAATGCTCACAAGTCACCAAGGCAAGAGACGGACCCCAGGGGACCAAGAACAACGAATTTACATGCCAGAGATCCAAGGAAATCAAGTCGTTCATGTTAAAAAGGCCTGAAATTGGTCCAGAATGCAAGATCACAGGGTTCCCGCCATAAGATTGACACAAAACTTCATACATGGCCTGGGGACTATAAATTAACCGTACATGGAAAATTTCAGCAATGAGATATCTCAGGAAGTGGGCCAACGGATAAATCAGCCCATAAACTGATGATTTTAGGCCCACCTAGTATCTGGTAATGCTTCAATTTTGGTCCTAATTGTTAAAATGAGCTGAGAAAAGAGATGGTCAGAGCAAATGTTTGATACACATCACAGTGGGCCCCACCTTGTATGGCATGTGTATAGTGCACATGTGCACTAGCCATGCACGGCAGCAGAGAGTCGGTCAAACCGACTGTTGACCGACCTTCTATTTTTAAAAAGAAAAGGATTTTGAATCCTTCTTCCCACTGTCGCAAAACAGGGATCTACGGACGAGTCTTGTGGGCCACCACTGCGCATCATTGGTCAGATCAGGACCGTCCATCAGGCTTGAGATGTCCGACTAACCACGGCCTAGGTGTCAGAACTTCAAGAGATGACGGTGAGAACAATCTCCAACCGTCTAACAGACATTGGATAGTATAGCAGAAAACTTTGTGGGCCACACTGAAATCAATCGGGTCTTGGGCTCTCCAAATGGTTTTTCTTCTTAAAGACAATGAACTGAGTGGATTTTACATACATCAGAAGGAGTGGGCCCCATAGAGAGCCAGCGCCAACCGCGCAGACTCTGTTTACGCAGTCTGCGCACGCCTGGCCAATCCGGTCCGTTCTGCAAGCATGGAGAGGATCGAATCTCCTATCCTGACCATCTAAAAACAGTCCAAGGGATGACCGACCGAAGCCATGGTGTTTGAATGGCTTAGATCTTGAGTGAAGGACGTCCACGGGCCAATTCTCAGTGCCGTATTACTGTGTATACGCTGTTTCTGCGAACGATTCCACTGTTTTCTGCTGCAAATTGGATTACACAATTCCATGTCTCAGCTGACCTCCTTCCGCACCGTTACAAGCTCTCCACAGCACCCACTTTCAGCAGCTATATTAGGAAGAAAAGAGAGTTGAGAAGGGGATTGAATCTCAAGAGAGAGAGAGAGAGAGTAGTATAGTTTTATTTTTCTTATTTGTTTATTTTCTGTTTTTTTCTTTTATTATCCAGCCCATTCATGTTGGGCTGAATTTCTTGGCTAGGGCCAAGAGGTGAAGCTTGTCGTGTGATGGGTCGTTTACGACTGGTTTGATTCATGTTCTGAACTGATTTGATTTTGGTTTGATTATAAGGAATGCTTCTAGTTGTTTATGGTTTATTGTGACTTACACTACAGTGGATCTGCGATGGCTTAAGTATTCCCCTTCCTTTCTTGTGATTATGAAGCCAGGACGTCCTGTTATTCAACATCACCCCCTGGACATGGTTGGATGACAGCACTCTTCCTAACATTCATACGTCACTCAGGATTGGCTGTGAATTGGTTTAATTCTGTTGTTTGCTTTGTCTCATGGGCATGGTTTTGTGATGGAATCCATTCTAATTTACGCCCGCTTGATCTTTCAAAAACTAGATCAAAGAAAGTTCAGATTGAGTTTTAGTGCCATATTTTCCAACTGGATGAAGATAGGACTCGAAGTCCAGTTGAGTTCATGAATCGACTGTAGATGTTCCTGATCTCCACAAGTGAATCCTCTGAATCCCTAGTTTCCAACCTTTAAATTTCACTACTTTTAGATTAATATCGTCACCATTATTCCTTCACATTCACTTGGTTTAGATTTCATCTCATTCTAGTTCTAGTTCTAGTTATTTTCAGATTATGTACAGGTTTCAGTCCCTGTGGATTCGACCTCGGTCTTACTGAGTTTATTACTACATCACAACCCTATACTTGGGGAGTGAACAAATTTTTGGCGCCGTTGCTGGGGATTGACGGCTACGTTTTTCGAGCTTAACTAGTTCGAGGATTAGTTTAGGATTATGAGTTTTCTAATTTTATGTTAGAATAGTTTTTTTAAAAAAAAATTCTAGAAACTAACATGTTTTCCTGTTTTGTAGGATCCTGACATAAACATCTAATTTAGTAATCCCTTTCTAATTTCTCTACTTTTCTATTTTTAGAATTAAGATTTTAGTTTTAGAAACTTTCTTATTCTAGGTTTCCTTTTTATAAACTAACTTTCTATTATTATAATTTTTTTTCCTTTTTAGAAACTAACATTACTTTCTATTTTATGATTAGGATTTCTAATTTAGAACTTTTTCAAACTTTAGGTTTAGAACTTTTCTAATTATTTTTAGAAACTCTCTAATTTTAGGTTTTCTTTTCTCCTTTTAGAAATTTTCTAATTTTAGTATTTTTCTATTTTTAAGAACTAGTTTATTTTTAGAAACTTTTCTCTTTTGTTTTTAGAAATTAGGTTAGCTATTTTCCTTTTTAGAAACTCTTCCTAATTTTAGAAACTAACTCATTTTTCCTTTATTTTTAGAAACTTTCTAATTCTAGGTTTAGGAAACTTTCCTTTTTTAGAAACTAACTTTGTATTTCTATCTTAAAATTTTCTAACTTTAGAATTTCTATTTTTAGGAACTAATCTCTTTTGGTTTCTTTTGCAGGATCTTAACGTAAGAACTTCTCAATTTGTACCTTCCTTCTAACTTCTCCTCCTCTTACTTTCCATACTGTTGTAGGATCTTTTCTTCTATTTTTTAGGATTAGATTCAGATTGAGGGTTTCACCATGTATATGCACGAGTGGGAACGTCAATATGCTGAGATAGCTTTTGAGTATGCAAAACAATGCGAAGGGATGTATGATAATGATGATAGACATCCACCGATGTCTCAAAATTTTCCTGAAACAATTATTGAGAACCGACCTGAGCATAACACTCCATTGGTTAAGAAGTCCTTACGCGATCATATACGGGAGAACAATTTCACCCCACGGACAATACGTGAGTGTTGGGGTTATCATAACTATGGGAGTGAGAATTATTATCACTCATTAGATAAAAAGAAAACAATGCGTGATTATATTATGAGTGATAATAAGTATTACCAACCATCAGATTCTCCCACATACAATCTCATACCTATGATCAATGGAACCATCAAAATTGGGAAGTTAAATCAATAATGCATCATGATAATGATTCTCTTGAGTCCTATACCTCTGAAATCCAACAAAAAACGATCCAAGAGAATTCACTTCAGAATTTCATACAAAATTTGGAGCTCATTCAACAAAACACGCTCAAAAGATTTCAAGAACTTGTAAAAGATGTACAACAGTGGAGTTCACGTGATGCGACTATGGAAAATAGTGCAATTGAGAATGAAGAGTTGGATTGTATTGATGAGCACATGGTTCAATTTTCCTATGAGTCGATCTCAATAACTGTCCAAAGGAATGATCAAGAGACGTGGGTGTCTTTCAAATATAATGATAGTGCCACACTTCACTCACATGACACACATGATTACACTGATGCGGTAGAGGTTAGTTTATTTAAACCTCAACCCAATCTAGGAATAGAATGGGAGGAATGTGATCCCATCCCAAGAGCACACTGCACGGAACTTGACGATGATGAGTATTGGGATTCAATCTCAAGTGTGGCCCTTGCCAATGATCAAGAGGTTTAAGAAGTTGTCAACCATAATGATCTACTCCACCTGTCTGACATGACTGATTTGAATGTGGAGAATGAACCAATTTCAACTAACCCTTCCAACTCTTGTGATGCATGTTTAGACCACTCCCCTGAATTGAATGATGATATGATGCGGGAGATGGACGAGCCACTTAATATGACTCTTGAAGTTGAAACCACCCAGTTGAGGTCACCATCTGAACTGTCAAATTTTTACGATTCAACGCCTCGATTGAGTAGTTTCAATGAACAGAGTGACCACATCAATGCGTCCCCTATTGATTTTCAATCTGTCTGTACAGGACTGGAACAAGAGAGCGTACCTCCATCCACTTTCAAGGATGATGGATTTTTTGGACAGATCATCACGAGCTCCAATGTGAAAAATAATTCATGCTCAGCTGAAGTTCTCAACTCTTTGGATGATTATTTGGCACACTTTGCAGATTCAAACGATCTCATGTCAAAAGAAAAAGTGGATGCCTTGCAAGACAACATCTCGATAGTCATCACTGACCGAGAGAACCCTCACTCTGAAGCTCCTCCTTCCCCAGACCCTGAATGTTTACTACTAAAAGAAGAGGAGCTGAAAATTGAATCGAAGCCTGGAACTTCGGAATGCATTGAGACTACATTACTTCCTGAAAATTTTTCTGAATTTTATCTACCTGTAGTCTCTGATTCACCATGGGATACTAACTTTGAGACTTTTTCTGACACAGGTGAATCATATATACTTTGAATACCTCAGGCGAATCAACGACAAATTTTTGCTGAGGTACATAAGTTTCTCCGGCCATTCATGCTCCATGGCATCAAAGCCTATTGCAAAAAGGGCTTTCGGATGATCCTGTTGAGAAACCTATTGAGAAATTTATCACGATACTGGCCAGAAGAGGAACCTTGCGGCGTGATCGAGTAGTTTTTCTCTGCTTTCATAGGACTAGGGTATTTTGTTTTATACTGTTCTAGGTTAGACGGTTTTATGTCATTAGGTTAGTTTGCTTTTTACATCATTCTAGGTTAGTTCTTTTCACTGTCTCGCTAACTCACTTCCATGCTAAGATCTCTGTTGAAAAGCTTCTTGATTCCTTTATCCAGGTACTATCGTCCCATCATGTTTTATTTACTTTCGTTGTCCCATGTGCATTGCATGTTCATATCTTTTACATTGAGGACAATGTAGATTTTAGGTTAGGGGTGAGAGATTAGGTTACCTAATTAGTATTTTCTTGGTCTTGAGCGGAATTTGTGAAAAATTTTCAAATTTTTCTAAAATTTCGTGTGAATTCGAAGTGATTTTGATGGCTATCTGTGATTCCGAATTATAAGACACGTAATGTTGGATTTATGACTCTTGGATTCAGTAATCTATCAGATTTCAAAGTTAAGTTCGAAATATTAAATCCATGATTTGAAGTTTTAAACATTGATTGAGTCATGATTTCACATGCCACATCTCGCTTACACATTGAGGTTTCAGTTTGATATTAAAGGATTAACTTGGTGATCACTAAGCTTGAAAGGAACCAACCTGAGAAATTGAAAGGATTAGGCGAATGGTCTTCACCATATGTCTGATCCCTATAGGTGTAGATTTAATTCCCCATGGATGATATGTTAAAAAAAGTTAGGCGACAAGTTTTCACCATAGGTTTGCTCCCTATAGGTGAGGATTTGATTCCCCTCCTTGGCGTTACTGTTCATAAAAATATCAAAGGCTGATAGAATGAAAAGATGATATAAAAGGCAAGTGTTGGTTTCAGTTTTGGTTGTCATGAATTCCGTTGTTAATTACCTGTGATATCATGAAATTGACAATTGGATCTCTTAATGTTGATAAGCCGAGATTACACTATACACCCATGGAACTCAATGTCTGGAATTTTGCTAATTAATGGATTGATATTTAGAACTTGATTATGAAGTTTACCGTGCGCTTGAGTCCAGGAGAGAGTAAAACCCATCATTCATGAATCTTAAAATTCTAGTATTTGGATTGTTTTTCAAAAATCGCTCGAGTTGATAGAATTTGTCTTGTAATTCTTAACTTATTTTTCGCATACTTTGCTCGGGACTAGCAAAATGCTGGTTAGGGGTTGTGTTGAGGGTCAACTATTGCACATTAGACCCCATTTATTACCTGGATTTACGAGCATGATACTGTTTAACGCCCGGTTTTAACCATATTTGTGATGCAGGGTGTATTTAAGAGCATGGATTGCAAAAAGGTGCTAAAAGCATAAATTTAATGCTCAAAAGTCACCAAGGCAAGAGACGGACCCCAGGAGACCAAGAACAACGAATTTATATGCCAGAGATCTAAGGAAATCAAGCCGTTCATGTTAAAAAGGCCTGAAATTGGTCCAGAATGCAAGATCACAGGGTTCCCGCCATCAGATTGACACGAAACTTCATACATGGCCTGGGGACCATAAATTAACCGTACATGGAAAATTTCAGCAATGAGATATCTCGGGAAGTGGGCCAACGGATAAATCAGCCCATAAACTGATGATTTTAGGCCCACCTAGTATCTGTTAATGCTTCAATTTTGGTCCTAACTGTTAAAATGAGCTGAGAAAAGAGATGGTCTGAGCAGATGTTTGATACACATCACAGTGGGCCCCACCTTGTGTGGCATGTGTATAGTGCACATGTACATAGCCGTGCACGGCAGCAGAGAGTCGGTCAAACCGACTGTTGACCGACCTTCTATTTTTAAAAAGAAAAGGATTTTGAATCCTTCTTCCCGCTGCCGCAAAACAGGGATCTACGGACGAGTCTTGTGGGCCACCACTGCGCATCATTGGTCAGATCAAGACCGTCCATCAGGCTTGAGATGTCCGACTAACCACGGCCTAGGTGTCAGAACTTCAAGAGATGACGGTGAGAACAATCTCCAACCGTCTAACAGACATTGGACGGTATAGCAGAAAACTTTGTGGGCCACACTAAAATCAACCGGGTCTTGGGCTCTCCAAATAGTTTTTCTTCTTAAAGACAATGAACTGAGTGGATTTTACATACATCAGAAGGAGTGGGCCCCATAGAGAGTCCAGTGCCAACCTCGCGGACTCTGTTTACGCAGTCTGCGCACACCCGGCCAATCCGGGCCGTTCTGCAAGCATGGAGAGGATCGAATCTCCTATCCTAACCGTCTAAAAACCGTCCAAGGGATGACGACCGAAGCCATGGTGGTTGAATGGCTTGGATCTTGAGTGAAGGACGTCCACGGGCCGATTCTCAGTGCCATATTGTTGTGTATACGTTAACGTTGTTTCTGCGAATGATTCCACTGTTTTCTGCTGCGAATTGCATTGCACAATTCCACGTCTCAGCCGACCTCCTTCCGCACCGTTTCAAGCTCTCCACAGCACCGACCTTCAGCAGCTATATTAGGAAGAAAAGAGAGTTGAGAAGGGGATTGAATCTCAAGAGAGAGAGAGAGAGAGAGAGAGAGAGAGTAGTATAGTTTTATTTTTCTTATTTGTTTATTTTCTGTTTTTTTTCTTTTATTATCCAGCCCATTCATGTTGGGCTGAATTTCTTGGCTAGGGCCAAGAGGTGAAGCTTGTCGTGTGATGGGTCGCTTACGACTGGTTTGATTCATGTTCTGAACTGATTTGATTTTGGTTTGATTATAAGGAATGCTTCTAGTTGTTTATGGTTTATTGTGACTTACATTATAGTGGATCTGCGATGGCTTAAGTATTCCCCTTCCTTTCTTGTGATTATGAAGCCAAGACGTCCTGTTGTTCACCATCGCCCCCTGGACATGGTTGGATGACAGCACTCTTCCTAACATTCATACGTCACTCAGGATTGGCTGTGAATTGGTTTAATTCTGTTGTTTGCTTTGTCTCATGGGCATGGTTTTGTGATGGAATCCATTCTAATTTACGCCCGCTTGATCTTTCAAAAACTAGATCAAAGAAAGTTCAGATTGAGTTTTAGTGCCATATTTTCCAATTGGATGAAGATAGGACTCGAAGTCCAGTTGAGTTCATGAATCGACTGTAGATGTTCCTGATCTCCACAAGTGAATCCTCTGAATCCCTAGTTTCCAACCTTTAAATTTCACTACTTTTAGATTAATATCGTCACCATTATTCCTTCATATTCACTTGGTTTAGATTTCATCTCATTATAGTTCTAGTTCTAGTTATTTTCATATTACGTACAGGTTTCAGTCCCTGTGGATTCGACCTCGGTCTTACCAAGTTTATTACTACATCACAACCCTATACTTGGGGAGTGAACATCTTGCATGGGAGAAATCCATCGGGTAACTCTCCAAACCAGATTTCTTTGAATTCGTTCAGTAACAGCCTTAAACTTAGAGGAATGTCTAAGGGCTCCGATTCCTCGCCCTTTACCACCACGACATACACCTCGTCGATTTCCTTGGATTCCTCCATGAAATTTCGAATGGTCAAGAGGGAGCTATTATTTAAAAGCTTTGGGGTGGTTCTCTGGTGCCATTGGGGCATTGAGCGACTGATGGGGAAGCAATCATGTTCAACAGTTACATGACAGGTGGTGAAAGAAGAAGCAGAGGAAGCAAGACGTGGGAAGTATCTAAAAGGAAATAATGGAGAGCGGTTATGGTAACTGTCTGAACTTGGGAAGAACAGTTGGATTGAAGCTATAAATAGAAGATTAAAGCAAGGAGGAAATCCTCTATTTATATCTATAAATAGGAGTCCCTAGGGCCATTCTCAAGGATTATCTTTCAATTATCCTTCTGATTATCTTGTCAATTTACATTCTGTAGTGTAATCCATCACTTTCCCTGTTAAGCAAATTACATTTACTAGTGTAATCTCTACTTTCCAAGCTTGCTAATTTGGGTTCCTTAGTGTAATCCGCAATTCTAGCCGTAATCCAAGTTTATGCTCACTTGCTGGACTTAGGTCATCCAACAAAAAAGTGTTCTTCAACTGCTCTTCGCAATTGACTTAAAGGATTTCTTTCTTATTTTATTTTTATCTGTATTGAAAAGTCCTTTCATACAAAAGGTAAAGGTGTAATCAATTATCAGAGGAGTTACCCCACCCTTTGACCATCGCCTGATCCAATTTACACATTGAGCAAGTGGCCGAATAGGCGATCGATCTCAACATATCTCAGTCATATACTATGTGTTTGCTTATCTTGATGTTTGGGGTCATTGTTGTTCGATTCGAATTGGAGCCGTAATTCCAATTATGGCAAGCCCGCATACCTAATGAAAAAAATAACAGCAAACAATTTTCTGGCATGCCCGGTGGGAACCTATCTCTAAATTACCGGTGTGATATTGCCAATAATGCATAGAAGAAGTGCTCATATCACTGTGGTTGAGCCCTCAACGCCAACCGCACCACCTCTAGTTGACGACGTGCCAGTTCACGCAGCCCCTGAAATTTCGAATCTAAATAATTGCTTGACACAAGCCACTGGGGACCCAACGAGGAGGTTCATGTCCTAAACTATGCTTCTGGACAAGGTAGTTGTCGTGCTCAAGGATGTCCAGATGAGTGTCCATCTTGTGCAAGAATACGGAGGAACCCAAGCAGAACAGTTTCGTATTCAAGCTAAGAACACCAATCGATGCATGGCTAGTTAGACCAAAGCCATGCAATGGCCATGCAATGATTGATAGCCGTGATGACTAAGCGAACACCGTCGGTAACACAGTACAATGCTGAGGGAAGCTCGATCGGCAATGCAATCCCATTACAGCCTCCGCAATGTAATCCACCTTCGGTCCTCGCCCAAAAAATGAGGAATGCACCACCTCCTATAGAAGCTAGGCAACCAGATCAAAAGGTTAGAAACACCATACCCGAAAATAGGAATCAGGGACCAATGGGAGGAGTTAACCCCCAACAGTTCCCAAGGTTCCAAGAGAATGTAAATCGATTCGGTCATGATCGCCCGCCAATCCTAGAGCCTCAGCGGATTGATCATGACCAAATTGTGCAAATAATACACGAGGTTGTCGGACAAATGTTTGGCCATAATGCCATTCCAATGTAGCACAAGCCGTACCCTGAGTGGATAGATCGACAACACCCATTGCCAAAGAACTATCGGTCGAATTTTGCTTTATTTTCAAACGAATTTGGTCAGTTGACTATTGAGCATGTTGGTCCTTTCACCATGCATTGTGGATAACTGGCCAACAATAACTATTATAACTTATAGTTGTTTGGCCATTTATTGACCGCAACAGCTGTTACATGATACTCAAACTTACCACCAGATTCAATACACACTTGGTAGGAGATGGAAGAGAAGTTTCATGCTCAGTTCTTTTCTAAGAATAGAGAGATTACCATGGCCGATCTAGCACAGTTCCGACATCAAATCCAGGGCTTTCTTCCACTGCATCACCTTTAGTGCCCCCTTCATTAATAGCCAAGTGGGTTGTCGTGTGTTGAGGGTGGCTGTTTGATAAGTGGCTAATGATAACAATTGTTCGGCATTCGCTGACTATAAGGATTTGGTATCATATTCGGACCCGCTGTTATGGGTGCCTCACGTTGAGATCTAGATGGACTGCTCCCCGTGTCACGGTTTACGGTTGTAAGAGATTGAACACGTCCTCCTATTGGTTCCTTTCATTTGGCCAGCGTTGTATCCTGCGTGGGGCCCGTCATTGGGAGGAGTGAGTTGAAGGATAAGGCCGAGTAGGAACTCTTGCAAGCTACATTTTCACCCTACTTGCCAATTGAACCGCTTCATCCACTATCCCGATCGAGTGCATCTGAACTCGGTCCTAAATTATCGATCGTAAACCGCCTATGAACCATGCTACCTTCTACGATTCAGTCTTCGACAAGTCATTTCGTGTTGCCAATAACTAGAATTCTTCGGTGTAATCTGCGACGATTTGATTCCTCTATTAGTAATTTTGGTATTGTTGGAACAACACTACTCAAAATCACTGGGGATGAATCGTGATCGAAGAAGACATCTCATCCATGGTTATGATCAGATGGGCACCTTGTTATATCAGGAACGTGAGAGTTGTAATTGCTCCCACCATATAGAAGCACCATATTTTAATTTGAATACTACTCATTTCACTTTTTTATGTTTCGACACGTCCATGTAATCAAAATATTTTTATACTCTGACCAACCAATCGAGGAAATCTTTTATATGCAATAAGCCATTAAAATTGAAAAGTTTGGCCTTACCTCGATAGTTTCTTTTACCACGATCTTCTCAATCGTTTCCATTGACTGGTCATTGGGCAACGAAGCCACCGATGTCCTCATTGCTGGAGTTCAACTCATTTGTGATAGTCATACGATTCACCCCCTAAAGTGCTCAACGAAAATTAGGGTTGTGTCGTACAACAATCACGGGTGGCTGAGCATTGTATTGGGCTTGGGATGGAATTGGTGCATCCGCAATACAGTCGAGGGTTGCCTGTAGGGTTTGCATGGTCTACTGACTCTCCCGGTAGAAAGCTTACATTCTTCCCAATAGATAACGAATTCCTAGATCACTGTCCACAAGATTTTGGTCCATTTCGTCGTTAGTTGCCATCAGTACGAGGGGATTTCTCGCTCTGATACCA
Source organism: Magnolia officinalis (assembly GCA_021015155.1). Lineage (NCBI taxonomy): Eukaryota > Viridiplantae > Streptophyta > Magnoliopsida > Magnoliales > Magnoliaceae > Magnolia > Magnolia officinalis. The sequence continues at coordinate 8,610,536 of JAJHSJ010000016.1, read as the reverse complement.
ATTGACGTAGATAAGGACGTGATGAGATCGATCATCGTCTTCCTCTGGGATAACTACTCCGAATCCACGGAGCTTCTCTGGAGTCCTCACAGTGATTCCTCCAATTTATTTTGAATTATTTTTGTCCCTCGTGAATTGGACAAAAATAATGAGCTCAAACCTATGACGGAATTTTAGAATCAAACTCCAACTCAATCTCCTTAAATAAATAAATAAATAAATAATAATAATAATAATAATAATAAGTGACTTAAGCTATAAATAGTAAACTTGCTATTTATAAATGGTCATAATTCCTACTAGATTTCATGGTTTTTTGTCAAAAATAGTGACTGATTTTGCCTAATACTGTTATTCTCCTAATTTTTCTAAGCACTTTTCATGTTGGGCACGACCCATAAAACTTGAAGGATTTATATCAAATTAAACTTACTATTTACAATAAAATGAAAATAAGTTCGACTTTCGAGCATGAATACAATGGAATCTCGCAAATCCGACATGGGCAACTCGTTGCCGCAGTGTTAGTTGACTAAAGTAACTTCTCCTGCCCAAAATCATATATGATATGTTGAAAAACTTATTTCAATTTGCCAAATATGATTGTTTTAAGGTTACAACGGTCCTGATCACTTCCCCCTCCAATCAGGCCTTCCCTGGTCCATCGTCGCCAGCAAAGTGTCCGCGACCGACCTGCTCTACATCACATTCCCACCTTATAAATAGTGAACAACTGGACCAAGCATGCAGACGCTCTGGACCAATCCAGATGGCATGTGACCATTGCAGCAGCGAGCCCAGGTACGCACATCTTTCTTCGATAATCGGGCACAAACATTTCGGACTGGACTCGGGTTTGGCTCATCATGGCCCGTCGGACCAAGCCCATGTTGAGAAAATGGGCCGGGCTTAGATAGAGATTAGCGGGCCCTAACCCAGTCCGTTGACTCCCCTATTTGGCACTAGTGCAATAGTGCATGACGGTCCAAGACACAAAGGCTGGAGCCTAGCCTGTGATGATTATACACAAACCAAACGTTTCTGCAAGATCTGGACCGTTAATTAAGTGTGGCACTATGAAAAAAGATGCCCTTGAAATCCTAAATGTGCCAGGCAAGTCCAGATCATGCATGATCTGGACTTTGATTAGCCAGGCTCTTAAACAAAGCCCAACCAAAGTCCTACTTTAAACTTGACCAAACCTCAAGCTCAACCTGGAAAAGAAGGATCCAAGTCCAAGGCCAGGCCCAGCCCAGCCCGGGTGGGCCAGACACACTGTTGAAGGTCATAATCTAGGCCATTTCGGAATTTTCTTTCTCAACTGTTCGTCACACGACCTATTTAGGGTTACACGTGTGGGAGATTTTGGCACATGGGTCACCTACACTGGGGTCCATCATACCAATGGTTTGGATCACTTGATCAAGGTCTCCACTTGTAGAGATTCCCAATCTAATGGCACAAATGTTTGGCCCGTGGAAGCACCCATAATGCTACATGGAACATGTGTAATAGATCCTAGCTGTTTTCTAGTTGGGCCCCACTAGAAATCCAATATCCAGCCAGTTCACTAATCAGGTCTGCCTATTCAAATAGAAATGTACAGAGAAAGGGATAACCAACTGTCCACGTTCAACAAACATGAGCAGCCCAACTGATCATTGTTCAGACCTGAATTATAGGTTAGGATATTCAGTGGGTCACCTGATGGACGTTCAAGATCTCTCTGAAATACACCCAATTATCACAACTCATGCGGCTTTAAATAGAGAAACGGATTTTTATAGTATACGGGGCCCACCATCTGACTATTAAAATTTTAATGGACAATTAAAAAATGAATATTAGATTAATGGTCCAAACAAGAAAATTGATGTCAAACAGATGATAGATCAAGACCATCTAATCAATATAAAGTTGTGATCATGGACCGGATCAAAATAAGTCCCATGATTTGGACGGCCTAATTTGAATTATCCATATGAAACATTACACTCAGCCAGAGAATGAAAACTCCTAGAATTAACATACAAAATGCTATCTTTCCTTTCATTAAACAAATTACCAATGGAGTCACATTGTAAATTTGTAGTGCTCTTGAAGCATACAACTTTCAAACAACATGTCCTTACCATCCGACGGCCCAGATTGACCCATTCTAGTCAACGGTGCTTGAAATACACCATCAAAAACAGAATAAAATCACCTAACAGTTTTCATTGCTTTCCCTCCAAAAATAAAAATAACAATAAAAAAATAGGGGTGTGTTTGGTTGAACCAAACATCATAATATTTCATGATTTATCAGTCTAACTTGATGCAACTTTTCCTATTTCATGAAATAGGGCGCAACCAAACACAAGGAAAAATCACTATCACATCAATGCAGTAGTATTTTCACACCGGGTTCAAGTGGGGTGGCATGTGGGATGGGGGGCACACTCAGGATGGGCGGCTCGCGAAACTCATGTAATTTGGGGCCGTGTGATTAGGCAAGTAGCTCGTGTGAGACAAAACCAATGTGATTTGGGGTCCACGAGGAAGATTCAGCCTATTACCTAACCCATGATGTAGGCCTGACCTATGAGATAAAGGGATTAATTTACCGTGCTCTATATATTTGAGCTTTTAGAGCAAGTGGTTAATTGTCATCTGGGTGGCCTGTGTATACAAGGGCTCAGTAAGAGTGGGCAGTCATGAAAGGCCGGTTGATTGTAAGAGATATTTCTTGATTTATCAGTCTTTATCAGTCTATTTTGGTGCAAATTTTCATATCTCATGAAACAGGGTGCCAAAAACACCATTAGGAAAAAAAAAAAAAAACAAAAACAAAACCCGAAACAGCCTATCAAAGATCGCCAAAGAAAATAACTGTCTTAACTACCATCTTCGGGTTGAAGAAGATGGCTCAGAGCAGCCTCTTCCTCGGCCCCGATAAGTTGATGCTGCTGGAGGCTGAGAAGTGGATCTCCAGTTATCACTCCTGTCAGCCCTCGAGCCATTTCCTGATTCATTGAAACCGCCATTTCTAACCTGACCGAACCTCTGTTCTTCAAAAGACCCATTTCCTCTGCCTCCGACTCGACCATGCAAATCAACGTTGGGTGGAGTATTGTGATGCCTGCTTCCACTCCATTGGGTCCACATAACATTTCTTGGTTCCCCAAAACCACCGTTTCTCGCCTCAATTTCTCCACAAGTCTCTGAACTCGTTTCCAAAGACCCTTTTCCTCTCCTGTCACCTCTGCCCGACCCTGCTCCTTTCCATGTCTCTCGATCCGATGATGAGTCAGATGAACTGGGTTTTCCAATGTTTCCTGTTTCCATCGAACACCTTTGCCGATTTTGCAATCTGCAAAGTTTTTTATACACAAGTTAAAACTGAAATTACTGAATTTCCAATTTCATTATTTCTTGCAAAAACATCATTTTGAGAAAGAAAATTCACCTATTTTCCCTCAATTGACTGCCACTATATTTACGCCAGCTCGTTCCTTCTTTTATATCTGCTTTAGTGATCGTCTGGAGCAGACAATTTTAGTTCAATGAAATTTACACCGATGAATTAGATATGAGAAAAACATGAAAGTATATTAGATAAGAATCCCTAAATTGAGTGAATATATGGTCAATACAGGCTGTGTGGGACCCTCCGTGATGTGCAAGTACTATCTGACCCATCCATTAGATGCACCCCCAAATGTTACCTAGTTCCCAAAATATAGCTTGATCCATGACTCAGGTGGGTACCTGATGTAGAGCGGGTCGCAGACACTTTCATGTCCAAGATGGACCAGAGAAGGCCTGATTGGAGGCGGAGATGATCTGAACCGTCAGAACCTTACAACAGGCATATCTTGCAAACCGGAATGAGTTACTTGATGTAAGGAGAAGCTACTTTAGCCTTGGATTTGCAAGATCCCATCAGATCGATGGTCAAAAATGCATTTTAATTCCATTTTTAATATTTATAGTAATTTGTAGTTTGATTATAACTCTTCATCCTTTGAGCTTTAGGAGTTGTGTACAACATAAAAAGTGCTTAGAAAAATTAGGAAAATAATGTGGTTAAGCTAAATAGGAGACTATTATAAATATTAAATTTACTATTTATAGTAAGTTACGAATTTTAGGGAGTTTGAGTTGGAGTTTGATTCTAAACAAGGTTTACAGGTTGTAAATTCGTTTTTCTTATCTACAAATGAAATTTCAAAATTTCTAGAATTTATTTATATTTTCTTATTTTTCCTCATGGATTCGAGGTATCTCTGTGAGGAGTCCAAAGAAGCTCTGTGGATTCGAGAGTAGTTATCCCCTTGAGGAAGACGATGATCGACCTCATCACGCCCATCCATGTGTCAGTACTAGAGAAGAATGGGGGAGATTGGGGAGGGGGATGCTCACCATAAAAACTTCCAGATAAAATTTGGTGTCGGTCATGCCGTGTATATGTCATCCAACCAATTAATCAGGTTTGCCCTGCTAGGAAGAAGGGACAATAACAAGTGAATGTAGAGGTTTTAGCTGTGATTGTACATTGCTCAATGTTTTGCTCAATGTTTTTTCCCACCTGAGTATTGGATCGAAATGATTCTTGGATGTACAATGAACATGAGTCACACCAAATGAACGGTCTGATTCTACATATGTATCACGGGTGGACCATACATAGTTCCCAATTAAGAATGGAGAATATTCTATCTAATATGAAGTTTACAATAAAATATAATGAAGTACAAAATAGGTAGAAAATGACTTTTAGACAACTTATAGCAAAACATAAGAATACCTTTTCGGGCATTGTAACATTTTTAGGTGGCTCAGGAATATGATAATCAAACAGCGGGTTCTCGAACATTGCACATCTGCATCAAAGTAAATATTCTATCAAAAAAAGAAAAGAAAAGAAAAAAAGTTCCTTAGATATTCTTTCCCTGCACAAGTGGCCCAACGTCAATGCACACAGAGTTGAGTGACAATCCAGTGCGTATTTCCAAATACATGAGATTTCAAATGCCATTTAGAAATGTGCTTGGCTTCTGGTATTTCACCTTGGATGGTGGGAGAGGTGTGCACCAACTCATTACGTACACTCAAGCTGATAGGAGGAAACTTACACAACATCATTCTTCATCCCCTTCACAAGAGAGCTGCGACCATCCATGCACAATTGATCGTCGCATCTCATAAGAAAACCATTCAAGCCACTGCAAGAAGGAAACATCAATGTAATGTAAATAACATGTCCAATATACAATAAGTGGGTGTGTGCCTTAGAAAAGCATAATCATGCTTGGCAAGCAAACATAATAATGTGCACAATGATGGAAAGAAAACCTTTTCTCACTGTCAATGGTCATTTTGTTTTCGATCTGCTCATTCCCTGATGCACGCACACATCGACAACAAAGAGAAGAAACTTGCTTTCCTAAATCATGACTGGCCCGAACATAAATTATTTCATGCGCTACAACATTCCTTTGAACTTCTTCATCCTACAATGGTTGGAGAAGATAAAACACAATGTCAATATCAAGTACCAACCAAAGGTTCGTGTAGGCTAATACCGACTTCTAAATTGCCGTTAGTCATACTTTTAGTTTGTTTTCCAGTTTCTCAATCTCCAGAAGAAGGCGGTTCTGATCAATAAATTTCAGCAGTGACGAACCCTGTAAAAATTTCAGTCCAAATGTCTGCAATTGATACCCATGCGAATGAATTAATAACTTGAAAGATTGCATTCATAAACATGCGATTTCAGTCAAATGCCACGTACCCACTTTCCGTCTGTGTGAATTTCAAAATCTGATCCATGCAAGACATTCAAGATGTTAATTACACTCTGTATGACATTACAATTCACATGGAACGAGGAAAGAATAGAAAACGAGAAGGGGGAGAGATTTGGAAAGGAAGGAGAGAGGCAGGTGAAAGGTGCAACAATGGGACCATCTATAACACATGTTTTATTGCAAAGCGTAAACCACCTGATCTCTTTGGGGCTCATCATGTTGTGTGTGTGAGATCAACTCTGTCCATCAGGGAAGAAGCAATATGCTTACACCGTACATACACAATATCAGCCCAATAAAAAGACTCAAATAGTCCTCACCAATGGGAAAAGTGTAAAATTGTGCCTAAAACCTCCTAGTTCACACATCGTGGTGTGCTTGAGTTTTCTGCTGATCTCTGTATCTTCACCACTTCCTGGTGATTTGACGCAGGGTAGGACGTGAGGTCGAGCACCGTCTTCCTCAAGAGGATAACTATTCCGAATCCACGGAACTTCTGTGGACTCCTCACAGAGACTTTCTCGAATCCACGAAAAAATAGAGCAGAAAATAGAAATAAATTCTAATAAATTCGAAATAGATTAATGAATGCATAAAAATGAGTTCACAACCCTTTAAATAAGGGTACTAAGTAATGGGAAAGAAATCATAATCAAACTACAACTAAAACTCCTAGAATTCGCAACTTACTATAAATAGTAAACTTACTATTTATAGACGGTCGTGATGTCTACTAGTGCGCAAGGTTTTCGGCCAAAAATAGTAAGTGTCCTATTTAGCTTCACCAAACCGTTCCCCTAATTATTCTAAGCTCTTTTCACGTTGGGCGCAACTCCTAAAGCCCGACGGATGAAGAGTTATAGTCAAACTAAAACTTACTATTTATAGTAAAAACGAAATTGAAATAGGGAAACGACTGTCGAATCAGGGGTTTCTCACAATTCCGAGCGTCGCAACCCGGCATAGCGGGGTTGGTTGGCTAAAGTAGCTCGTTCTACCCCAAAATCATATATTTTACGTCAGCTAACTCATCCCGGATTGCGAGATACGCCTGATTGAAGGTCTGATGGTCCAGATCACTTCTGTCGCCGACCGGGCCTTTTCTGATCCATCTTTGCCATGTAATTGTCCATGACCCGCTCTACATCATGATTCACACCTGATGAAGGGGTTTGATGAAAGATAAACACCATGATAGACCCACACACAAACCTATAGTTGGCGTTCCATCCTCATTGTTCCCTATGTTGAGGCACAGCTGAGTTGTAAATGCCTGAGTTTTAACTGCAGGGCCTAGCATCTAGGAAACCATCTGATGGACAGAGTGGAATTTGCATAGGCAACATGGTGAGCCTACACAGCTTTAGTGTTATACGTGCTGCAATGTATGCCATCCTTTGTCCAGTAAATTCTCAATTGTTCCCTGCCAACCAGCTACATTTTAATGACAAATTTACCCTTGCTCAACTAATGTTATGAAGACTAAATATGAGGGAAAATTTGTCCAAAACTATTGTTGTTTTATATAGTAGAGATAACCAGTAAACTTCAGTGAGTTTAAAAGGAAAAAAAAAAAGAAGAAGAAGAAGAAGAAGAAGAAGAAGAAGAAGAATAAAAAAATGTTCATACCATTGGGGTAAAAATCGATGATATTTGATTCCAAACTAGTCATTAGGGTCCTGTATGCTTCCGGAACTGCATGGGCACTGCGCCAGAAGATGTTAAGTCATGTCTGATGAAAGACAGAAGAATAGAATAATCCCACAAATGGATGCTTACCTTCTTGGAGGAAGGACAGCCATGAGCTGAGTTAACGGTTTTAATGGAGTTCCCAACTGAAAGTTTATCTGAGATCCATCAAGGCCCTTGAAATCGGAAGCAAATGGACCAAAATCATGATTGTAATACCTGAAAGTCAATATCCAACATCTTTAAAATGGACAACAGACGAGAAATCTGATCAATGTCAAGGAGAGCTCCATTCAACAAATTATCTTACCAGCTCCATGAGCACACTCCTTCGAAATAACAGTGTAGGACCCAACATAGGCCTTCCACATATTTTTGAACCTATAAATCAAAACGCAGAAAATTAAAGCAATGGAATCAGACAATGTCAATCCAGGGATGACACCAACATGCAACAAGCTGACATAGCATTGGAAATATCTACCTTAGCTACATAGCAGCAAGGACAATGATTCAATGATAAATGCCAGTCTACCGTAAAATTCTCTTAAATTGAGCAGAAACAGACCACGATCAGTTACACCTTTTATTGAAATTGGAGGTTTTAGATGTGGGAAAAAATAGTATAGTGTACTTTATAAGACAAGTACAGTTATATTTACGTTTCATAAGCTAGGAGTTAGGTTGACCCACATGCCATATGATTACGAAGTTTGGGTTGTGTGGGGATCAATAGGTCCAATGCTAAATAATAACCCAGCATAGTTCCCTTACTCAACTCGAAACTCAGCCGAGTCAGCTCACTTGGATAGATTTCAAGCAAAGTCATTGGGAAACTTGAAGTGCACTCAGGGACTCCTTGAGTCAACTCAACACGACTCGGCATGACTCAAACCGAGCCTCTCGGTTCCTGAGCAGACATTTTATTAAAAATAAAGAAGGCAGGAAAATGTTTCAAACACCCAACCTTACCTAAGGTAAGCAATGCCCTTAACCAATGAGGAATCCATGTTGTTGGTATTTTGAATTATGTCTTATTTTACTTACACTAAATTTGGCTAATTTAAATATCTATTCACGTTCCCAATATTTTCAATTTAGGATTACTAAATATCGAAATGATATGGATTGAGTCTCGAGTCAACCCAACTCAAGAAGAACATCAAGCTGAATTGAGTTTATGGGTTTTTGAACTATGGTTGGAGGCCACAAACACTTTGTGAAATTAGTTGCTACTCAACACCAAGGAGTTCACTTCATCGCAATCTGACTGCTAGATGGAATACTTGTCGAGATGCATATACTTGAACAACAGTAATTTATGTACTACAAAACATGATATTTTTATTGATGTAACCATTTTAGTCTTTTATTTATGAAGTAGAACCCAATAGGTGTCTGTTATTCTCAAGCTCCAAAGTTCTCTTCATCCTAGTATGTTGTTCAAGATGGTTTTGAAGCTTGAAAACATGGGGTTTTTTTTTTTTTTTCTCATAAGCTTTGATTCAACTTGGACAGATTATAAGCATTCAGATAAGGAGTAGAGAGTAATTTGTTTATCCATCTATATATCGACATGATATTGGGCATAGGAACATTAGCAATATCCCCAATGCTTTTAAATGATTCGTCTAATCATTGGTGGGGACGTTAGCAATGATCCCAGTGGTATTAAAGGACTCGTGGAACGGCCAGTCATCAACAAAAAGACAAGACTTCAAATGGTTGAATCTATAGTTGCACAAAGCCTCAAGCAGCAATAGATTGAGGTGCGGGAGCATGAAGGCTTCTGTCTCAAAATGTTAGCAAGTATAAACATCTAGGAAGCACAAAGCAGGAGTACAGGTTTGCAGCACGAATTGTAGCGGGTGTGTGACGAGTCGACATACGGGATCAACTAATCAATGAACCCTGGCCTTTGATCACAAAAGAAAACAAGGGAAGAAAAGGGAGAAGGGAATTAAGGGAAAATCAGGAAGTATCTGGATTGCAAATTACCATCCAGACAACCAACCAAATTCAAGACAAGTGCCTCTCAAACATCTTGCTCCATGAAATAAAATTTTAATCAAATTCATGCCAAAAGTTCTTTACAACTACTGATGAGAATAGTGATGCGAACCATCCACCTTTCCAAGCACCATATGAACAAGTTGCACTACATAAATGTTGGGACCCACATATACAGTACATAGGGACGGCCCCACAGAAGTGCATGCAAAACCTATTTGTATTGTTCAACAAGAATTGTTATATGTTGGGTCAGCACACAATAAGTGATCACCATTTGACTGAGAAATCAAGACAACTACAGCAGCAGGTTGGCAAAAGAAGCAGAACAGAACAGAGCAACATTATTTCGATTTCTTACGTGAATGCATCAAAAGGAAAACCAATGCACAGAACAGAAATGAATGGAACGTGTAGTTAGACACTACTAACAAAGTCACAGTGAACGAACAGCTAGAATAATTCAAGGTACCAGCGTCCAAATATCAAGGCAGCTTAACATACAATTTCTTTCCGTTTGTTTTCAATTTCATCAGGCTTTTCCACAGAAAACCTCTCCTTATAATATTGAACTTTCCAACCCTCAGAACGAAGATTGACCTATAGCAAAGATGTACACAAACCCATGATCCATTAAGAAAAACAGAAGATGGTTCTAGCTTTCATGAATTAAAAGTCTAACTTTACAACCAATACACCACATTAAAAGGGAGCCTAATTGAATGGTGAATCAGCCAATGTAAGAAATTTATGGGATCCAAACCATCCACCATTCCAAATAGTTGGCCCCACATCTGCAATATATTGGGATGGGCTGACCTAAGACTATTAAGCACTGTAATTTTCCTGACATCAAGCATTGTATGTTTCTTCGTATGCATGCATCCCACCTGAAACCAAAAGAAACTAACCTTATTTGTAAGCAGGTTACCAGTTTTTAATTGGTACGAGTTCTGTCGAAGAAATTCCTTTAACTTCCGTATGAATTCCTTGGTACACTTATAATACTAGAAGACAGAGAAAAAGAATCATGTGAATACAATTAAGAAGTTAGAACACATCTCTAAAACAATGCCTTCAGCTAGACTGATAACTGTTTCACAATGATGTGCCTGTTGGTATAAAATGCAGGAACCCAAAACTTGTAAGATCAAGACAGAGACAGACGTACATCAGTTGCTGAACATCTGAAAGCTGAAAGACCATTAAACTCCAATGAACAGGCATTTGGTTGGTATTTTGAGTCTTCTTCCTGTATGAGAATGCATTTCAACGTTAGTTTTGTGACACTGTAAATGAAAGGGAATGGTCTAATAGATGGCGGGGTGAAGGATATCCAATTCTTACCACATTATCCAAATCTTCTTCACCCATGGCTTCAAGCCTCTCATGCAGGAACTGATCAAGCTTATGCTGCAACACCCAAAAGAGAATTTCAAATGTGTCTATTAAAGAGCATTTTGTGAATGATGACTCCCTTGACTATCCTATTAAGACTGTTAAGGAAAGAAATAGTATGTATGACATTTGCTAAAAGAAGCTCGCCTGTGGGAGTATGGAAAAATTACCTTGACGATTACCAATTGAGATCTATTTAATCTTCAGGGTAATGACCAATATGGAAATTTTAACAATGTGGAAACCCAGTTTTAAAGATGAAGGTAAAATTTAACATTTTTCATAAGAAAATTACATTACTCCACTGAGTTTATTCTGCCAGATCAAACTATCATTTTATGTACATGGCAATAGATTGTCGCTGGTTCTGCTACAGTTGGAATCCAATAAATTGTGGACCCAATTACATACAAATGCAATGTATAGTTTCCAATTAAGATTGACATTGTATTATTTCTATCAGTCATAGTTCTAAACCTCAGCTTTGTCAAATCGGCTCAATGAGATTTCAAGCCAAGTGCGCATGAAAATTAGTTGCAGGTGTTACCCGGCCTTGACTCTCTGTGAATAGACTGAATCAACTCAATGGTTATGTTGCCTTGACTCTCTGTAACTTGTCAAGTCTACCCCATGACTCCATCGACTTGACTCAACTCAATATGACTCAAAGCAAATCAGTTGCTTGATATGAGTTTTTTAATTTTTCCTTCTTTTCTTTTCTTATGACAAAATGTAAAATGTAGGTTTGAACTCCAGGCCTCTAGTAGAGGTAGCAACATCTCTCACTAACAAGAACCGCAATACATATGCATCTTTGTAACATTATATATATATATATATATATATATATATATATATATATATATATATATATCACACACACATGCACTCACACACCCCACACGCGCCTGTGCACTCACACCACAATGTACCAATAACCCATTATTTTTATATTTTAGCTACACATATATACCAATAACATAAATTTATTTTTTATAAATAAAAAATTAAAAAAAAAAAAAAATTGAGTTTAGCCAAATAAAGACTCATCTGAGTCTTCAAGTCAACCCGACCTAGCTAAACATCGAGTCAAGTAGAGTTTTTCAGTTTTTGAACTATGCTATCAATAACCGAAAATTTAAACACATGTAATAGTGCCAGAACATAAAACTCCAAGTGCCAACAAAATAGATGAATTGTATAACACAAGGCATTGAAACAGGAGTGCCAAACATGAATCAGCAAAGCTAAAATGCAAAAACACACATCCCTCAAAAAGATCCGCATATATGGTATACCTTCTGTATCTTTGATCTTTTCTGGAAAATTTTATCTTCATAAGAACCAACAGCAAGGACAAGCTGTTCTACTCTTTCGAATTTTATATAGGCAGCATTCTCATCTTGCAACTGACCATAAACAGAAGTAATATCAATCACCGTTTTCAACTACTTGAAATCAATTGCATATGGTCCATTAAAATTCCATGGCACAACACATAATGGTGTAAATCATGCCCATTCAAACGGTGCCACCAAGCATCATAAAACAGGATTGGAGAGTGCAGAAACCCAATGCAACATTGAGTGAATGGATAAAGTCCATCAAACTGGTGCGAAATAGAAAGTGGGCTCACTACAACAAGTGGCCAAATTGACCAGATTGGAAATTTCAGCAACTGTCCAAACCGCTCAATGCAAATATAGTAATTATCATGCATGCCTTATGTCAAACAACCACTTTCTCTAAAGGCTCGAGCTTTTAGAGCAAGTGGTGATTTGACATGGTATCAGAGTGGAAGGTCGAGTGTTCAAATCCTGGGAGCAACAAATATGCCCCAGTAGTATATTTTCCCGCAGAGGGCCATAAACTCCTTTGATATACATTAATACACCATCCTCTAATGGTTCGAGCTTTTAGAGAAAGCGGTTGTTTGACATGGCATCAAAGAGGAAGATCTTGTTTTCGAATCCCGGGAGTAGCAAATATGCCTCCCTAATATATTCTACCACAGGCCGTTTATGGTGTGAGTGTCCCTCCACCCTTGCCCAGTGTGTTCCCGTATAGAGGACGGTGTATCAATGCATATCAAGGGACTTTAACACCTTATAACTACAAAGCAGATAAAAATTAGTATTTTACTCGGCATGTATCAATGAGATATCCACCCATGCTTTTGAACTCCTTTTTGTAAACAGACATTAGCAAATCCATAGCGCCCTACATAATGCAACACAACATCCCGTTAAATATTCATGAAAAAAGGTAAAGAAGTGAAAGTTGACAAAAATTCGACATTTGACCTAAGTAAGCTGCTTAGCATTTTTCTGCTTTTCCACCATGAAATAATAATTTCAAAGGTTTGCTCAACTACATTCCAACGTATTGCAATGTGATACTTCAGGACTTTAATATTTGAATATGGATTGTCTTCTAACAATCAAAACTGTTTATTCGATGAGTCTCAATTTGTACAGTGGACAGAACTATTAAAATATCTTAAACTGGATTATTCCAACCAATTGAAATTTGGCAAATGGACAGTCACCATCATAGCCTTTGTGTAATCAAGGGGTTGAAACTGTTTCTCTCTTATAATTTTTTGGGAATTCCAATCCAAGGGAGCCCTATCCCATAAATGATTTGGGATCATTGAAAAACCCCAATTCCAATGCATAAAGTTCCGAGATATCATATTGCAATATGTCGGGCTGTATTCGAGCAAACCTCATAATTTCATTCACTTTAACATCATAAGAAATGTTGAGTGCATTTATTCCATACATGGAGCTGCTGATCTAGAGATCCCCAACTGAGAAATCATGCCTTCTTTCTGTCAGTTGGACTAGTTTTGCTTCCTCTTAATGGTTAATGTACTTCATACATGCTTGGCCCACTTGATGAAGGTATTGACTAGATTTTTCAAAAGAAGCAATCTAAGCAGCGGAGATTGCTTGAAGAGCAACTCAGCTATGTTACACATCTCGCTCACTTCCACATGCGCACTTACAAAGTGCAATTGAGAAGCTGTAAGTGCACTCGAGCAATTGCACTTGGCATTTCACGAAAGGCAATCCACCCAACCTAATCCTCAAGGAACTTCTATACAAACCCTTATATGAGAACTTGGTCCATTAAGAACAGATGTTCCAAATTCTTCTCCAAAATGCATTAGCACCAAAAAAATGTAACTAACAAGCTAATATTCATACCTCATGAGTTCCCAACAAAGCAAGCGTAGGTAAAAAATCGTTTCCCAAGAAGAAACTCAGGAAGATGAAATCGTCTATGATTCGCTCAAAGTTTATCAAGAAATCTTTGGGAGGTTCAGCAATTGTCATGTCGAGTTCCAAATATTGTCGTAATGTCCAAATATTCAAGAACTGCCGAAATGTACAAAACATGTCAATAAAGAACCATACTAAAGAGTTCACACTTGCATTCAAAATTAAACGAATGTAGGTTTCTGACGCTCCCAATTCCCTACTCATAGTGGGCCATGGTGGTCCAACTTGTTATCTAATGGGCCGGCAGTGCAGGGATGTACCAAAAAAAAAAAAAAAAATCCCAGATTGGAGCATCCAATAGCTTTGGCCTATGGTGTTTTTCTCACCAAGGGCATGTTTGGATTGGGGCAAAACAAAGATAAAGGAAAAGAACTGTGTAATGATTATCTAATGATGAATTTATAAGGATTCCATGGGACTATTGAAACATGGATTCCATTTTTGGGATCTTGTTTGGCTAGCGGAAATCTCATTTTTGTGCGACAATGCTCACCCCATATCTTGCATTGGGGAAATTGACTATTAAAAAGTGTAATGATTTGCTATGTGGAAACCATAACCATTTTTCTATCCAAACTTTGTGAAATGTCCCATCATGGGAAAAGTACTTCCTTTCTTCTTATTTTCTTCTATTTTCCCTTAATCCAAACAGGCCTAGATGTTGATAGTTGATGTACACATTTTTCTTATACGTGTATTAGGCGAGAGTTCAAAAGGTCACAAGCTTCCAATCTGGGAGACATTTAGGGAAATACCCATACATTTGGGGCCCACAAGACTCAGAATCACAGGGCCTTGATGCCTCATCAAATGGTACACATCACAGTAAAAGTATTTACAAGAAGAATGAAGCAGTGGTATTTAGAGAGAGTGAGAGAGACCTGATATGGCGTCTTGGCTAACAAAGCATCGTCATTGGACTGATGGAGGTTAATAAACCACTCTCTTGATCTTACAGAATATACATTTTGCTTAGGAGGAGATGTTTTTGGGGACGATATGCAGCTTGCTTGCTGCTTCCTGGCAACTGCATCCTGGTGCATCAATAGTAAAAATAATAATAATAATAAATAAATAAAAAAGCACTCACTTCTTAATAAATGGCTTATCAATAATTCATCACTAAGAATCCGTACCAAATATATCCAATTTTGTGACGTGTTCTCTTGTTGATTTTTTTCCAGATCTTTTTACTTTTTTTTTTTTTTAAATACTTTTTTTCTTTTCTTTTCTTTTTATTTTTGAATGATTTTCCAACTTGTCCAATACAAGACGAGTCGTATCAGCATCAGCAATACAACTCATTCTTGTGCTTTAGTGAGTCACGCTCTGAAACTTGGACCTTAAATAATCAATGGTGCATCCATATCCAGACATGAGTAAGGGAGTTGGATTTGGCACTATCAGATTTGATACTGGTACCATTTAGCCATATCAAAATCCAATTGGATTGGGATATCCCACGGGCTCCTGTCATGTCTAATTTCAAGAACGAATTAGGATATAAAATGGCTTTGGATACAGAAAGATTTAGGTCTAGAACCAAATTACAATCCCATGCCAGAAGATTGCCTATGTGTGACTTAAATAAAACTATAATGAAATAAAGGCAAAATTAAAAAAATAAAAAATAAAATAAAATTGTATTTATGATTACCCAATAGATAGCCAAGTCATTGACCTGATCCCGATTAGATTTATGGTCGGATTAGATTCCATGGGCCTGAATCCAACCCAATTAGTAAATATGATTAAATTGGATCAGATAGTTTGGGTACACATGCTCCCGCTTTCACATCCTCAAATTAGCAAATGTCTAAACAAACCTTTAACAAAGAAACCAAGCATTCAGTCGTATCAAAAGGGTGTAATTGTGGTTAGCGGTTTATTTTGAATCAATTTCCCTAACCCATTAGTTCGCATCACTAGCCTACATGGTCCTCTAACAAATAACGAAAGTTTTTGACATTATGTGAAGCCTTTGCTTGCTTAAAGAGGAAAAAAGGACATGTGACCTGTCAAACTTTAATGTAAACTAGTGAGAAAAAATTTGGTTACTCAAGACATTGCTTACAAACTTGTTTTCACTTCAACATAAGCAAGTTTCTTAAAGAGTAGACATAAACTCACCTCCCCCAATATAGAGAAATGAACTTCATGTGTGGCTAAAGCCAACATTATCAGATCTGTGTCCTGCAAGTAAAAAAATTTCAGAACTTCAATGAAGAGAGTAATTGCAACTAAACTAATAAGCCATCAAATAATGAGGCACGCTCCAGTGGTAACAGTACCACTGAAAGCTTATGGTGGTACGAGGCATATATGTGGTCCAATGAAGGGGCTGAGTGTCTGAAGGACTTCAGACCCGTCAACTGCATTAGCAGCGCTTACAAGATTATTGTTAAAATCATGGCATAGAGGCTTCACAGTGCTTTCGAAGGTTATTTTGCCTTCCCAGAGTGATTTCATTATCCGGGAGTCAAATTCCGGATAGCGCTTTGGTAGCCCATGAGTGTACTTACTCATGTCATTGGCCTGGAGTTAAAGGCATTGCTTCCAAGCTTGATTTGAAAAAAGCTTATGATCATGTTGATTGGAAAATTCATGATTACGTGCTTCTATGGTTGGGTTTTGGGTCTCAGTGGAGAAAATGGGTCTAAGCCTGTGTCCAATCTACAAAATTCCCCATCATTATTAATGGTTCCCCCTTTGGCTTCTTTAGAGCTTGGAGGGGCCTCTGGTGAGGAGACTCCCTTTCTCCTTTCTAGTTCGTCATTGTTCCGAAGGCTCTCAATAGAATGTTGAGTAAAGGGTAGTAGGTGGGTTTTTTCTTGGGGCTTCAAAGCGGAGAATGTTGAGTAGGATTTCTCGTCTCCAGTTCGCCGACGACACCCTTATTCTTTGCAAGGCTGTTGAGTCTATGGTCAACAATATGTGTAAAATTGTGAGATGTTTTGAGATTGTTTCAAGATTAAAAGCCAATATCTCTAAAAGTGAAATCCTTGGGATCCACCTCTTTGCAGCTGAGGTTTTTGTCTCGACTGATGTGTTTGGATATAGGGTTGGGTCCTTCCCCTCTTCTTACCTTGGTCTGCCCCTGTGTATCAACAAGTCGCCCTTACACCTTTGGGATAAGGTCATTGAGTGCATAGAGAGAGGAAACTCTCTTCATGGAAAAGCAGACAATTATCATCAGGAGGAAGGATAATGCTAATCAAAGCTACCCTTTTTAATCTCCCTTTTTATTTTATGTCATTTTTAAAATGCCCGAAATCAGTCCTAGCTAGACATACTTAGAAGGGATTTCTTTGGCAAGGTGCTTCGGCCAAGTGTAAATTCCATTTACTTGATTGGAAGGAGGTTTGTAGGCCTTATTGTGAAGGAGTCGCGAGGATTAGAAGCCCAGAAGACTCAATGATGCCCTTCTGGGAAAGTGGATCTAGAGATTCATATATGACGAGGATAGCCTCTAGAGGTCCATTATGGTTAGCAAGTATGGTGTGTCTCATTTTTGCTTGTGGTTCAAGCCATCCTATCTTTACAGAACATCTTCCATGTGAAAGGCGATCACCCAATTGGTTGGGAGAGTGGTAGAGGGGGTTGGCTTTTCTGTCGGGGAAGGTGTAAGAATTCGGCTCTAGGAAGATATCTGGTTGGGTGAGGTCCCTCTGAGATCGACATTCCCTAACTTGGTTGTGCTTTCCCCCGACACAAATATCTCCATTGCTCTTTTTTTTTGGTCTAGTTCTGATGGGATTTGGGTTCCTCCATGTAGGCGAAATCTTTCTGATATTGAGATGGACGAATTGTTGGGCCTTCTTTAGTTTGTACATGGTATCTCTATGTCTTCAGGTTGTCTAGAACTTTGGTTTGGTGCAAAGATAATTTGGTAAATTTTTTGTTAAGTGACTCTATTACATCGTTTCTAAGGGTTTTTCGGTTTGTTGTTCTCACACTAGCCATTTGTGGTTTTACGGTGCCTTCCCTAAGGTTGCGGCTTTCTATTGCCATGTCAGGGGGAGCAGAGTCCTCACGGTTGATAATCTCAAAAAATGAGCAATGGTGCTTCCTAATATTTGTCCACTTTATATGAATGGTGTGGAATCCGTGGATAATCTTCATGCATTGTTCTTTTGCAAAGGAAGTGCGGGTTAATGTTTTGGAGGTCTTCAAAATTCCTTGAGTTATGCTAGGTTCGATTTAGCTGTTGTTCTCTTCTTGGCATGAAGGTATCCCAGGGTCTTCTCTTAAGAAGAAATGGAGATTGACCTTGCTTGTTGGTCTCTAGTCTATTTGGGCTGAAAGAAATAATCGTTGTTTTAGGAATCGAAGTGGTCCCATTTTGGGGGTTTTGGTAATATCTTTTTGTATCTTAGGGAGTGGGTCCCTTAAGTGGTCGGGGCAGTGTTTGTGTTGGTTGGGTGTGTATGTATTCGTTGCTTTCAGGCCTTTTCAATCAAATTCTTTGCTTCCTCTAAAAAAAAAAAAGTGATGCTTTCACAAAATCCAACCTGCCATAAGATGCGTCACCTCAGAAATGTCTAGAGCCTAGAAATCATACCAATCCAAAACACAGATGGGCCACAACACAGGGAAAACATTGAGAGGGGAAAACTCCCACCATTGATATGCATAGGGGACCCACCATGTTGTAAGCTTATAGTGGTATCGGAACCACTAGAGCACGCCCCTCAAATATACTATTTGTAGCTCATTCAAGCAGCACTAAAATCAGTCATACCACGCTATACACGCAGTGACGGGTATTCGGATTGTACCCATCACGATTCCGTTGTAGCCGTATGAATGACATAATCTTATGCTCTCCCTCACCAGGAACATTTGCATCAGACAGTATAACCTGAGGAAAAAAAAATCAATTTGAAGAAAAATAAATAAATAAATATGACATAATGGGCATATGGAGACTTTTGAAGACGAGCAATGAGGATCCAATTTGGAAATCCTACTCTCACCACGTCTCAATGAATGTTTCACATCTAAGCCGATCAATGCATTCA
The DNA here is from genome assembly GCA_021015155.1 of Magnolia officinalis. Lineage (NCBI taxonomy): Eukaryota > Viridiplantae > Streptophyta > Magnoliopsida > Magnoliales > Magnoliaceae > Magnolia > Magnolia officinalis. Next base: position 8,591,339 of record JAJHSJ010000016.1, on the reverse strand, counting down.
TCATGCATAAATGTGATGGCAAGACAGATCAATATTCTGGCAACAAGTATAAGAAAAAAACAAATGCATGATGTGGCCCGCCCGATTACCTGAATGGCCAGATTTCCAAGCCGTGGAACAAACACGGCAAGATCCACTGGAAGAACCCCGTAGACATCACAGAATAGACACATTAGCACAAGAAACTTAGGGCACATTTGGATGCAATTGTGCAAAAAAGGGGTTTAAAGCCCACTTTTACCATCAACTTAACAAAAACTAATCCACTAATTGGATTGGTTTTTGTCTAGTCAGCATTTTAGCGCCTATTCTGTCAAGCGGGATGATGAAACAGGGGTTTGCAAAGTGCATCCAAACGCACACCAAAAACCCTGGTTCGACTCAAAAGGAGCTTTATGCCTCAAATGCCCTTTTGGAGGGTGCATCCAAATGGGCCCTTAGTAGGGATCATTCCAACATCCTCTTTCCGACACAGAGTCCCAATAATTTCAAAAATTCGAGGCTTTAACAGTTATTAGTGAGAAAAAAAGAAAGCAAATTACAGACTTCCAGATACTATCTATGTGATTAAAAAATAATTTCCAATGTAATTTGTCATTAAACCTTGATGTCTTTCCAACCCGGGTCATTGTTCAGTCTCGAATGAATGTAGCATTTAAGCGCCTTTGAAAATCTATCCATGAATTCAGTTCCTGCTGTAATAACATTAGGATCTGAAACCTCAGACGATATTTTTTGAAGAACAACCTTTTCCTTGATTTCAAACTCTCTTCTCAAAATTTCCCTCCTGGCTTCCTAAACAAAAAGAAAACTAATTCAAGATTCAGAACACATGAGAAGAAAGAAAAAATGCAGCAACGCTTTTTGATCGTTTTTCTTATTTCTTGTGGAAGAAAAAACAACATCAGATGAGTGCAGCTATACTGGGGAACTGATGAAAAACGCACCTTAAGTTCGGCTACTTTTGCATTTGAGAAGCGTCCACATCTTTGATTCCACATTTTGGCTGTTGATGCTACTCCGTCTACATGTAAATTTAAGCCGGTGAACCATATTACTATACAATGTAAATAAATGAAAGCTGTGACCGGTTTCTCAAAGAAAAGATGGTATGAAACATAGAAATAGGATAATGAAAGATGTAAAGAAGTCTAATGGCGACCATAAGATGATGATTGTCATTATAGTAACTCTACAATTACATAAACAAATAAACGATCTCTTGTAGAAACCACAAAATTAAGAAGAAGAAGATGAATGAATCCTTCCTTCTGAAGAAAAATGAAGAAATTATGGAAAAGGATTACGCTTACTAGTAAGAAATGAACACAACATGCAAATTTACTACTAATAAAGTAAGAAGTCGACTTTGTTATTTGGGTAGTTAAAAATACAGATTCATCTCAAATGTCCCCTTCCCATTTGATTGTAAGTTATTGTCACTATGTAAGTAGTTTATTCATAACCTCCTATGGAGGAATGCTGATTCAACAAAACATCAAGCATGCACTCTTCCACATGGGTACTTATGGGGACTGATAAACCAGTCATCCAATGGGCCACAACAAACATGAGACATGCCCAAAAGTCAATTAGACAGAAAAGCCTAAGAGCTCAGTTTGAGGAAGATACATAGACACCGCACATTTTTTTTGCCCCTGTTATGAGGATTGGAACATCCAATCAGATGGTCCCTTCATGCCATGGCCTACGGATGAATGGTCCAGATCTCTTGCAGGTTTGTCATGTGTGCACATGGGGACTCATGTGCCAAAACATCTACAAAAAAAGTGGTGTGGACACTTAGCATTCCTCCTTCTAAGTTCCAAGTAAGCCTACCATTATCGACACAATCCTGTTTATAAGATCATTTATTTTGAAAATTTCATCCCGTCATATTACACTTTTTTGCAGCCCTGTTTACACAAAAACTGCTTGATTCAGATGGTAAACTTGTCAAATCTTAAAATGGCAGCCATCTATTGCATTGCTCATTTACAAAGAGCAGGACCCAGCAAAAGACATATGTGAAAAAGAGCACTTTGCCCTTAAAATGACATGCCTAACCTAACATGCGAAAAAAGGCCATTTTGCCTTTTGAGAGATGCCCCTCACCTAAAGCCAATGTGATGGACCTCATTGTCAACGGTTCTAAAAATGAACATATGAGATAGTATCATCACCCACATCCAACTCATCAAAATCTCTTATCTGGCACCAAAATAACCCCTTGTTGCATTGTTAAATTTACAAAAGTACCCTTATAATGTAAGCAATTCATAAAACCATGGCCCCCAGCTATATAATAGCAAGCTAAGAATACTAACCATGGTTTTAAATACCAGGAACATATGTGATAAATCGATACTTACCATGTACAAAAGAAAAATACTTAGAAATAAAATAAAATAATAACAAAATACAAATTATGCTATTTACTTAATCCTTAAATAAAATATTAATTTCATTTATCAATCTGTAGAAGTATTTTTAATGGAAAAAACAACATATAAAATATTGTTTTCAATATCTTTTTACCTTTGAAAATTTCACACCGATGCAACCAATTAAATTCGGTTGCATTAGTGATTCACCACATCGTATCAAGAATCACTGGTCATTGATATGGACACAAACATGATAATTTGAACCAAGAAACTAACAACTCTTCCTCATTTGTGAGGTATAACCAAACTCCTTAATTTTAGTGTGAAAAGAAAATTTCTAGAATCCTTAGAGAAAACATTGTGCATTTACCAACCTATAAAGTGAGTGACAACACAAAGCTGGAGTAAGAACAATGGGAGTAACTCACCAACGGACATGTACAATAGCTTCCTCGGTCTCACTATGCGAAAGAGCCGATCAATCTCTTCAAAAATATTATTGAAGACCTTGTCAATTGTTTTAGGAGGAGATGACTGAGACAACACAACCAGAAATAAAAAAAACAACTTAATACACAAATTTCTCTTATTAACAATTGCATAATGTAGATGTGTAAACTTGCATGGCTCTAATTAGTGTTTTAAGTATCGATGATATTGGCCGATATGAAATGCACAAGGAGTGTAATATATTCCACATGTTTGATCCGGTGAGCACTTTCGATTTTTGATATATTTTTTTATATTTATAAATCATGTTAAATCAGTGTCAAATTGTTACAAATTCATGATTTTTTTTCATGTTTTGGGAGCTTCGATTTTGAGATTTGGATCAAATGGGCAGAGTTGTGGAAAATTGAAAAAAAGTCAAAATTTTCCAATTTCTTGCAAATGGGTTGCAACCTTTATGTCCAAACATAAAATCAAACATGTATATAACCTGATTTAGTGATTCTTCTTTTCATTTTGAATGTATTACTAATGTTTCCACGCGTCTTCTTACATTTATTGTAACATCCCGGATTTTTGCCAACCTGGAATTAGACGTCCTTAGGCGATGGGTCAATCCTAACACCGGTTTAACTTCTCAAACACTTAATTAAAGCCTCAAATCCCTTTTCAAACTATTTTCTTCACAAATCTCACCCTTCACCACCTTGATCTTTCAATTTTTCTAAGTACTTTCACCCTAGACACTATCTTAAACTAGCTAAGTAGTATAACTTGGATCACTTTATATACAAACTACAAAGGCCCAGGTACCACCTCAGACAGAAATTACTCAGGACTAAATCCTTTAGAAATTAGGCGAGAATTAGTCATTGTTAAACTAGACTACCTGTGAAATTAGCACCAATCACTTTAAATACGATCTGCAAGACCCAAAACTTGTAGAATCATTAACGCTAGGGTACCCTAAAATCTAGGATCAATCTCATTACCCGGCTGCTCTCGGGAGCATCTCGAAACTCCGTATCGGATCTGGACCGCACGTCGGAAGTCCGATTAACACGAAGTTAAGGAATTAGGACCGCCTTGCTGGGCTTGACAACCATCTCGGAAATCAAATCCAGATAGTGTCCCAGCGCTATTCGCTTGAGCTCGGAGTGAAGAGTGTAAGAAATGTGAAATTAATTCAAAATAAAATATCTTGAATAGTAATCTGGCACAACTCGCTTGCGGATCAGTATTAAGCAACCAGACCGTCAGAATCAGACCAAATTACACCCTTGGATCAGGAGAAATTTCATACACATTTACATGTACTCGGAATCTCCGATCGAGATCCACTGACCGTTGAACTGAAACTGGTCCGCCACGCGTGATCTAGAATCCCGACCGAAACGAAAACTTAATAGAATGTAGATCTAGCGTTGGTGAGCTTAAGTCCGACCTTTGGCTCAAGGAGGCCCGCCAGAAGTCCTCCGTTGAGCTGAAACCAGCTCACTTTGGTTATAACCTAAGTATACTTTGACCTGGAGTCTATTTCGGTGAGTTTTTAGACTATATAAGGACCTTAAACCCTCTCTCTTGGAAGCCATACGAATTTGAGATTGAGAGAGAGAAAAGAGAGAGAAAGTGTGGGAGCAGTGGGAGTTTCTCCCTGCCACTCTTCCCTGCCGCTATACGAGCTACACCACTTCGTTCTAATCGCTTTCCCGGTGATTCCAGCCCTGTTTTTAGGTAAGAAACCCTAACCCTAATCTGTTTTGGAGTTGTAAGGGTTGTAGGTTATGAAATAGCTAACCTATTTCGTTCTATAGGTTACCAAACTGCCGTATATGAAAGCTTAGCAAACCTATCGACTCCGTTACGATTCTACGACAAAAGGTGCGGACTTTAGGTGTATAGGTTATGGTTTTCAACGCTTTCAATGTCAGATAATGATAGATTCATGATCTGCATGCAATTGCACATGTACAAAGTGCTTTCTGTTTTCTGTTTCGATTAAAGATGTAGATTATGGAATTTTACATATTCTAGGTATTCGTAGAAAATACCGTATACATATAAATTTTGGAAATGTGTTTGACATGATTATTTATTGTATGAATATACGATATATGGATAAAATACTTATTTGGCGAAAGGATTCGCCCAAATACATGTTTTACTAATATACACTATGTATGTAGAAATACTGTATTGTAGAAAGTACCGTATACATATATTTTTAGAGATGTGGTTGCCATGATTATTTGTTGTATAAATATATTATATATGCGTAAAATACTTGCTTGGCGAAAGGATAGCCCTAATACATGTTTTGCTAACATACACCATGTATGTTGTAATAGTGTATTCTAAGTGTTTGTGAAAATGGCTGAATGAGTATAGAATTCTCATTCGTGCTCGCCATGACTAATTGTCATGGATATATGATTGTTGTATTGGCAATATCCCTTTGACGAAAGGATTTGCCCTAAATCACACCACGGCCACTATACGCTATATATGTTGAAATGTGTGGCCCAAGTGTTTGTGGAAATGACTGAATGAATATGGAACTTGGATTCCTGCTTGCCAAGACTATCCGTCGTGGGTGTACGCGTGTTATGATTGGGGCAACTCCCTAGTGAAAGGATTTGGCCTAATGCCTATGTGATCAACATATGTCATGTATGTTGATGTATGTATTTTTAAAGTGTTTGTTGAAATGTTTGAATGAGTAGTAGTTAGCAAATTGTAATGTATAAGGGTGTTGAGATATGATTCTCAACTTCTTTTAACTAAGTGTATGTTTTCCTTGGATAGTTGTGTGATTAGGAATTGAATATTTACAAACTCATGCTTGTGTTGTGCTTCATAACATGCTCAACTGCTTTTCTTATTTTATCTATGTAATGCACATGTTTAAATTCATATTTAAGTTGTATGATCCGTCATGGGTGATGGGGGAGTGGAGCAACGAGTGCGTGCAACAGCCCTGGCAGCCCTAAACGGTTAATACCAGACTTTGATTGTATGATTTGAATCTTGATCCATTACTGCTTTACCTATCTGCAATTGAATGTGATTGGGGCTATTGTATAGTCCAGGCAGTCGGTAACAGGATCGAATTCGTGGCTGAGTTTCAATTGCCATGTGAGATGTGTTCGACGAACCCGAGTCGTACTTCGGTTGACGATAGTGGTCGGCCACGCGAGGTGCTTATGCGCTTCATATCGTTCAACTTGTTGTGCGCTCGAGCTAGCGAGCTCGTCAAATAACCCGATCTGTCTTATGTATTCACCATGTTTGGACGCTACTGCTTAAACCTAGGATACCAAACTTACCAGTGAAATCCCTTTTAACTATGGTACCTTGATCCACTGAGACTCATGAGCCGGGCATGGTGGTATGGGACACCGTGGTCGAGCTGTCGGCCTACGCTGGGGCCACGTGCCTCCCCGTAGTGACCAGTGAGTAACCAGACTCGTGAGCCGATTATGGTGGTATGAGACACTATATTCGAGCTGTCGACACCTACGGCGAGAGCCGAATACGGTGAGACATGTATTCGTGCTGACGGACGACGATTCCTCCGTAATGTCTTCGAGTATACTCTAAGGTCTGTGATTGGCGACGAGCCCTTCACAGCAACTAGAGCATGAGTTGAGCCGAGTACGGTGAGATCTGTATTCGAGCTGACGCCCAGCGATTGAGCCGAGTACGGTGAGACCTGTATTCGAGCTAACGGCCAGCAATTGAGCCGCATACGGTGAGATCTGTATCCGTGCTGACGGGTGACGAGCCCTTTGTGATGCCTTCGCTATGCCTCTCAATCCATAATATCGTATGAGACTAACTAGGAGTGACGACCCTAGAATGGATCATGTTTGGGAATGATACAAGGGAGGTACCTTAGTTTCCCAATACTGCTGTTTGAAATGGACTAATAATTACTCGATAATCATGCTCATCATCGCACTACATGTGCCTAGTAGATGTGGAGCACTGAGGGATGGACGCATTCGCGAACGTAAGATGGTGTCGCATGAGGGTGGTTTGGCAAGGGCATACATCATGACTGCATTCATACTTGCATTAATAAGAGTAGTTAGGAGTGTTTGATTATACTACTTTATCATTACTACTTGACTAAATTGATAACATGTTAACCTATGCTTTATTGTTCCACTGAGTTGATCACTCACTCCCACGTTATGGGACGGTATTTTTAAACACCAACCAGACCCTGTTGTAGCTGCAAGTGTTGGCGATGCTTGTGAGGCGGAGCCAGACCTCTGCGACAATGAGGATACTTCCTTGCATATGTTATTTTCTGGCAGCTCATATGAGCCGTGCCTTGATCTACGGGGTTACAGGGATGTTGGCTAGATGACACTACACCTTTGGTATATTTTGAAATTATATTTGTAATTCTTTAACCTGGTAACATTATCACACTCTGGAGACTCACCATAGTTTATATATGTTATCTATCTATCACAGTCTTCCGCTTGCAATTTAACTGTCTCTGGAGTATGATATTCTGTTTTAGCTTAATCTCGCTCATGTTCAATGCACTAATACAGACAACATTCAATCATCATTATCTATGTTGCATAAGTGATGTTCTGGAAACTCGAGAGTGAGTTATGCTCGACCCTCGATTTTTCGGGATGTTACATTTATAAATTATATTAATAGACTTTGAATACACTTGCATCAATTAAGTTAGACATCACATATATTAGGACTCCATTCAAAAAAATAAAATAAATAATATTATATGCACTTGTTTCTTAAAACGTTTTGATTTATAAGTGTGTATTGATGTCTTTTTAACAATCACTGAAGTTTCATTAAAACATTCAACCAATTTCCTAATGTTTCCCCATGTTTCCAATAATAATGGTACATTACGCGATACAACCAATATATCTCATGCGATAATTGATAAGTATCTGTATCCCAAGGGTGTGATATATAATATGATATTGATATTTCAAACACCTCTAACTACACAAACATGAATATTACCAATTCCCTATAAAAAATCCACACCTTTCTCCTATTTTAGGTGACAGTTACAACTATTTGTCTCGGAATGTATGGCACCCATGTGGTTGATGTAGAGCATGTCGGGGACACTTTCATGGCCAAGATGGACCAAAGAAGGCCCGATCGGAGGCGGAAGTGATCAGGACCGTCAGAACAATAAAACAGCCTATCTCGCAAACCGGAATGAGTTTTTCGACATGCCTTATATGATTTGGGGTAGAAGAAGCTATTTTAACCAACCAACCCGATATGTCGGGTTACCCACACCGAATTTGCGAGATTCCATCAGATCGACAGTTGAAAAAAGTCCTTTTTAATTTCATTTCTACTATTTATAGTAAGTTTAAGTTCGATCATAACTCTTGATCCTTTGAGTTTTAGGAGTCGTTCCCAACATGAAAAGGGCTTAGAAAAATTACGTGAATAACATGGTTAGGCCAAATTGGACACTTATTATTTTTGGCCAAAAACCATGAAGTCTAGTAGAAATCATGACCGTTTATAAATAGTAAGTTTACTATTTATAGTAAGTCACGTTTGAGTTGGAGTTTGATTATGAAACTTCTTCCTAGGTTTGATATCATTATTTAAAGGATTGTAAATTCATTTTTTTAAATCATCAATCAATTTATTTTGAATTATTACAAATTATTTTCTATTTTCTTCCCTAGTGGATTCGAGGAATCTCTGTGAGGAGTCCAGAGAAACTCCGTGGATTTAGAGTAGTTATCCTTGAGGAAGATGGTGATCGACCTAATCATGTCATTCCCTGCGTCAATAGGTATCAAAACGAGGATTCCCCATGGCCCGATGGCAAATAACGAAGGAATTGATCAAAATCCCGTAGACAGTGATTCAAGGATTCTTTATCTATTAAGAAGAATGGAAGCTTTCCACCGAGAGAGTCAGTTGATCATATCAGGGTTGCAGGCAACCCTCGACCGTATTGCGGATGTGCTAATTTCACCCCGAGCCCAAGGCGATGCTCAGCTGCCTGTGTTGTTGTACAACATCAACCTGGTTTCCATAACCCTAATGTCCGTAAAGTACTTTCAGAGGTGAATCGATGGCTACCCCAGATGAGTCGAGCTCCAGCGATAAGGATCTCGATGAAGGCTCTGCCTAACGACTGGTCCATGGAGGCGATCAACTATATCGTGCTGAAAGAGACTATCGAGGTAAGGTCGAGCTTCCTAGTTTTAATGACTTATTGCTTATAGAAGATTTCCTCGATTGGTTAGCCGAAGTAGAATGATATTTTGATTACATGGATGTGTCATAACATAAAAAAGTGAAATTAGTAATATTCAAATTTAAATCTGGTGGTTCTGCGTGATGGGAGCAATACAACTCTCACGTGCTTGACAGAACAAGGCGTCCATCCAATCATGGCCACGAATGAGACGCCTTCTTTGATCATGATTAATCTCTAGTGATTACGAGCAGATATTATTTCAGCAATACCAAAATTGTCAATAGGGGAATCAAACCGTCATAAATTACATATAAGAATTCCAATAGTTGGCAACATTGAATGACTTGTTAGAGACCGAATTATAAAAGGTAGCACGATTTATAAGTGTTTTGCAATCAACAATTCAGGACCTAGTTCAGATGCACCTAGTTAGGACCATGGATGAAGCGATTTAGTTGGCAGGTAGGGTGGAAACGTAACTTGCAAGAGTCCCTACTTGGCCTTATCCTTCGACTCGGCCCCACATGACGAGTCCCACACAAGATTCCATGCTGGCCAAAGGAAAGGAACCATTAAAAGGACGCCATCAACCTCCTACAACAGCAAACCGTGACACGGGGAGCGGTTCATCTATGCCTCAATGTGCGGCACCCATAACAGCAGGTCCAAGTAGGATTCCAAATCCTTATAGTCGGCCAAGGCCAAACGATTGTTACCGTTGTGGCCAACCAGGTCACTTATCGAACACCTAACCTCGACGCCTCGCAACCCACTTGGCCATTTACAAATGAGGCACAAAAGGTGATGCAGTGGAAGAAGGCCATAGATTTGATAAAGATGAACAAGCCGCCGAGAAAAGAGCTGGTGACGAAGAATGGTTGGCCATGGATCATGGCGAATCTTTGGTCGTGAGGCGATTATTGTACACTCAGAGGAAGGAGGTGAACCTGTAGCGACATAATATATTATGTACGCAATGTACCATCAACGTCAAGGTCTGTGATATAGTCATAGACAGCGGCAATAACGAGAACATCGTCTTAAAGGTGATGGTGGACTAATTGCGGCTACCTATGACAAAGCATCCTTCACCGTACTCGATTGGTTGGATAAAGAATATAAATGAGACCAAGGTAACCGAACAACGCACTTTCTCATTTTCAATTGGTAGAAATTATAAGGATCAAGTACTTTGTGATGTGGTCGACATGGAAGCATGTCATATGTTACTCGGTCGACCATGGCAATCGGACCATGATGCGACCCACAGAAGACGAGACAACGTTTACACCTTCGTCAAGGATGGTGATCCTTGCCCCTATGGCACCGTAGAACCACCTTGAAGCTTCTAAAGTGGAGGGGAGCTCCCTTTTAACCATTCGGAATTTTGTGGAGGAATCCAAGGAACCCAGCGAGGTGTATGCCGTGGTGGTAAAGGGTCAGGGATCGGAACCTTTAGACATTCCTCCAAGTTTAAGGCTATTGTTAAACAAATTCAAAGAAACCTGACCCAAAGATTTACTCGATGGATTGCCCCTTATGCGAGACATCCAACATCACATAGATATTGTCCCTGGGGCTAGCTTGCCCAACCGCCCTCACTATCGGATGAGTCCGAAAGAGTATGAGATACTTCATGGGCAAGTGGAGGAATTGATTCGTAAGGGTCTTTTGAGAGAGAGCATGAGCCCATGTGTCGTGCCAGTGTTGTTAATTCCTAAGAAATATGGGAGATAGCGCATGTGTGTCGATAGTTGGGCAATTAACAAGATTACCATTAAATATTGGTTCCCAATACCGCATTTAGACAACATGCTCAATATGCTAGAATGTGCCAAGGTATTCTCTAAACCAGATCTAAGAAGCGGGTACCATTAGATTCATATCTGGCCCGATGATGAGTGAAAAACGCCATTCAAGACCAATGAAGGGTTGTATGAGTGGCTGGGTATGCCCTTCGGTCTATCGAACACACCAAGCACTTTTATACATCTGATGAATTAAGTACTAAAACCGTTCATTGGTCGGTTTGTGGTAGTATACTTTGATGACATCCTAATATATAGCCAAGGTGAGATAGAGCATATAGAACATCTCAGGCAGGTGCCACAGGTCCTGGTAGTTAACAAATTGTACATCAAATTAAAGAAGTGCAATTTTTTTAAAGACAACCTATTGTTCTTAGGATTTTTTGTGACGTCCACAGGCATTTGTGTGGATGATGAAAATGTGCAAGCCAGGGAATGACCAATCCCGATGAACACTGATGAAGTGAGGAGTTTCCACGGGTTGACGACCTTCTATCGTCGATTCAAGTAGAATTTCGGCACTATAGTCGCAGCCATTACAGATTGCATGAAAAAGACCCGTTTCAGTGAACCAATGAGGCTGATAAGAGCTTTGCTGAAATCAAGCATCGATTGTCCACAACACCAGTCTTGATTCTTCCCAGTTTCGACAAGTTGTTTGAAGTTGAGTGTGATGCCTCTTATGTCGAAATTGGAGTCTTATCACAGGAAGGCAGGTTCGTAGCCTTCTACAACAAGAAGCTCAGTGAAGCCAAAAAGAAGTGGTCGACATATGAGCTTGAGCTGTACTCAGTGGTTCAAGCGCTGCGACATTGGCGGCATTATCCGATTCAGAAAGAGTTTGTTCTCTACACTGACCATCAAGCCTTAAAGTTTATTAATAGTTAGGCTAACGTGAATCGTGTGCATGCTAGATGGGTTGTCTTTTTTTGCAGGAATTCATGTTTGTACTGAAGCACAAGTCGTGGCAGCAGAACAAGCTGGCTGATGTACTTAGTCGCCCTGCATCACTACTTGTTACAATGAGCAATGAGGTGGTCGACTTTGACTGTCTCAAGGAGTTGTATGTCGAAGACGAGGACTTCAAGGATATATAGATGAGGTACCATGAGGATCATTCCAATGACCTACATACGCAAGACGGTTTCCTCTTCAAAGGGAATCAACTGTGCATCCCCTAAAGTTCTTTAAGGGAGCAGATTATTCAAGAGCTACATGGAGGTGGCCTTAATGGACACCTTAGGCGAGACAAGACGCGGGCTCTTGTTGAGGAGCGGTATTACTGGCCATAATTGGTATGTGACATAGGTAAAGCATTGTAGCGCTGTCATGTTTGTCAAACCTCCAAGGGGCAGTCTCAGAATACAGGCCTCTACACCCTATTACTTGTGCCTGATGGCCCTTAAGAGAACTTATCTATGGACTTCGTGCTTCGTCTCCTATGAACACAGCGCGGTATGGATTTAGTGTTTGTGGTGATAGATCATTTTTCAAAGATGACGCAATTTATCCCATGTAAGAAGATCCTCGATGCAACACACGTGGTGAATCTATTCTTTAGAGAGGTCGTGCGGCTACACGAGGTTCCCAAGACCATCACTTCTGACCATGACACGAAGTTCATTAGCCACTTCTGGTGAACTTTGTAGAATCGGTTCGGTACACAACTTCAATTCAGCAGTGCCTACCGCCCACAGACCGATGGGCAAACTAAAGTTGTAAATAGCAAGTTGGGAAACCTCCTTCGGTGTATTTTAAGTGACAAACCGAAGCAATGGACAGTCCCCATTTCAGATTGGTTATGGTTGAGTGCCCTGCCACACACTTGACTTGGTCCCTTTGCCCAAGCTCCTAGGCATGAGCATTGTAGCAGAACATATGGCGAACCGAATCATGGGCATTCATGTAGATGTGCAAGCCTAGTTTCATGCCTCGAACGACAAGTATAAGGAACAAGTTGACAAGCATCAGCGACAATCGGTGTTCGAGATGAGATACTATGTTATGGTCCATCTACGCAAGGAGAGATTTCCGACTGGGACCTACAACAAGTTGAAGAATAAGAAGATTGGACCGGTACCGATCCTCCAAAAGATCAATGACAACGCTTATGTTGTTGATCTTCCGGATGACATTGGGATCTCGCACAATTTCGACGTTGCAGACTTGACCGAGTATCATGAACCGAAGCGGGACGAGAACTCTAGGACGAGTTCTTTTGAAGTGGACGGGACTGATGTAGAATGGGTCATGGACACTTTCATGGCCAAGATGGACCAAAGAAGGGCCGATTGGAGGTGGAAGTGATAAGGAGCGTCAGAACCGTAAAGCAGTCATATCTCGCAAACCAAATTGGGTTTTTCAATGTACCATATATGATTTCGGGGTATGAGAAGCTACTTTAGCCAATCAACTCAGTTACACCGGGTTTCCCACGCCGAATTTATGAGATTCCATCAGATCGACAGTCGAAAGTCCTTTTTACTTTCGTTTTTACTATTAATAGTAAGTTTAAGTTCGATTATAACTCTTGATCCTTTGAGCTTTAGGAGTCGTGCCCAAAATGAAAAGGGCTTAGAAAAATTAAGAGAATAACATGGTTAGGACAAATTGGACACTTACTATTTTTGGTCGAAAACCATAAAGTCTAGTAGAAATCATGACCATCTATAAATAGTAAGTTTACTATTTATAGTAAGTCACGTTTTTTAGGGAGTTTGATTATGAAATTTATTCCTAGGTTTGATATCACTATTTAAAGGATTTTAAATTCATTTTTTTTATCATTATTCAATTTATTTTGAATTATTAGAAATTATTTTCTATTTTCTTCCCTCATGGATTCAAGGAATCTCTGTGAGGAGTCCAGAGAAACTCCGTGGATTCGGAGTAGTTATCTTTGAGGAAGATGGTGATCGACCTTGTCACGTCCTTCCTTGCATTAGTTGGCCACACCTTTCCTTAATCATAGGTTGGTCAAATGATGATCGGTATAATCTTTGTCATCAATTAGTCAGATTGGGCCATGTTGAAAATCAGTGGCCTAATTAGATTGGTGATGAACCGCAACGGTTCGATTTGGACAATAATGATGGTCAGACCTGACCAATTCAAAGACGATTAGATTACTAAAAGAAATATTGAAGATCAACCATCCAATTGGACTGATATTAAAGATAACCAATTTGATTGTGCTAAAATTGGAGATGAATAGTCCAAAGTTGAACAATCTTATTTGAAAGATACTAATAAACATTTTGATTTGACAAATATCAAAGATGAACAATCTAATCAACCCAAATTGCAAGATCAACAAATCGTTGGACTGTTATTGAAGATGAATGATATGATTTAGTTGAAATCGGAGATGAATGGTCTGGCTGAGTCGATGTTGAAAATCAAAAACCTGATTGGACCAATGACGACATCAAATTATTTGATTCAAACGATACTGATGAACAACGATATGATTTAACTCATGATATCAAAGATGAATGGCTTTATTAGTCCAAAATTAAGGATCAACGATATAATTGGCCAATATTTAAGGTAAACAATCTAATTGTGTTGAAATTAGAGATGAATGGTCTGATTAATAAAAAATACAACGACTTAACTAAACATCATAAAGTGGAACATGTTAGCGGTATCCCGTTACACAGTTTGTTAAAGTGGGTCATTTTTAAGGTAGTTAAACCAACAGTTGAACTGATGAAAACCATTTTGAACGTTGGATTTTAAAATACACTCCTGAAATTAAAGATTCCAAGCATTTGAAAGTGGCCTGCAAAATCACGTTTTTTATTATTATTTAAAAAAAAAAAAAAAAAAAAAAAAAAAAAAAAAAAAAAAAAAAACATAGCTAAGGTGATGACAGCTAATGGATGGCTGAGATCACTAAATCTGGGAAATTTTAAAATTCTTGATCATCATGCTGGCCCATGAGCAGTTTGAAGATTTTGATCACATAACCAGGCCACCACTTGAATCAACTGGGTGCAACAAATCAAAGCAAGGCCAGGTAATAGACTGCATCGTTAAATCTGGAACATTTTTAAAATTCTCCATTAACATCCTGGGGCCCATCAATTTGACAGTTCTGATCACATAACCAGGGCCCCACTTGCAGAAATCAAGAAAAATGAAGGAGGGAGATAGAGATCGAACCTGGTAATCGCCACGGAAGATGGGATGGATGATGCAGTTCATGTCGAGATAAAGGTTATCAAATTCAATTCCATTTGGGTTGGGCTGAGTGGTGTCAACAACACCATCTTCTCCTACTTTCTCTTCCCATGCTTTCATCACTATCTTTGGATACTTACTCACCAACCACCAGTAGAATGATGGCACTCCCATTCTCTTTCTCTGGAAAAATCCAACTAATACACACTCTCTCTTTACCAAGTTCTTCTATGTACTATTCCTATCCTTTATAAAGATGATGTATTTCTCTATTTCCTTCGTTGAGAAGGAAAGCTTTCTCTCTCTTTCTTTTCCATTTGTCTCTTTCCAGCTACTAAAATTTTCAAGCTCTAACAAGAATCCAGTGTGCGTGGAATCACATTCAGTAAATGGTATCAATTCCAGGTAGTGTTAGCCAGTGGAATTTGGAAACGAATATGAAACGCTTAATAGTGGGTGTTCAATCACTACTGTTTCCTGTGGTGTGGTCCACTTCAGATTTGGATCTGCTTCTTTTTTGAGCTTATGCACTGAAATGACCTGATAAAACGGATGCACGGTGTGGATATAAAATGAATACATCAAGGTGGGCCTCACAGTCACAGACCCACTTACTCCAAAGTGGTTCTCACTTTCCTTTTAATGAAAAGCAGGAGACTCCACAACTACTACTATCTGCGGAAGCTGATGGTGTCCTGCCCGGCTGCCCCGGCCTCGATGGAATCGGTACGGGCAGGGGATATGTGGGGCCCACCGTGATATATGAATTTTATCCAAGCCGTTCATCCATTTTTCCATATCCTTTTACAGTGTTGAACCCAAAAAATGAGGCAGATCCAAGGCTCGGGTGGACCATACTGTGGGGATTGAACCCTCACCATTAAAGCTTCTGGGGCCACAGAAATTTTGGATCAAGCTTACATTTGTGTTTTCCCTTCATCCAGGTATATGTGACCTGATGAACAGGTTGGATAAAAAAATAAACATCACGGTGGGCCTTTGAAAAGTTTCAACGGTGGGCGTTGTTATGCGCTGCTTCCTTCCTGTGGTGTGGGCCAAAAAACCGGCGGATCCAAAACTCGTGAGAAATTTGCGACTGTACGACCCATTTATGGCCCATTTACGAGACTAAGCCCACCTCATTTTCCCTAGCGAGAATAAGCCCCAACTGTACGGATAACTTGCCAAAGGTCGAAAATGCCCCTCGCTTTTACCTTCAAGCGGATCTGCAGGTGCTCGAAGACCAGCGCTGACGCTCCTCGAACTCCGAGTTGTACGAACGGTTCAAAAGTGATCAACGTTACATGGGCCCTACAGTTATGTATATCCACAACGTTCATCCATATTTTGAGATCATTTCGGAGCATTATCCAAAAAAAAAAAAAAAAATCATATCCAGAGATAAACTGGACCACACCATATAGAGCTGCAGGAAAATTAATTTTCACCGTTAAAAATTTTGTAGGGCCAACCATAACATTTGTTTTCCATCCAATCTATTCGTAAGGTCACAAAGACATGGATGAGGAGGAAAAGAAAAATTCATAATGATCCAAAACTTTTGTAACCCGTAAAAGAGTTTCAATGGTAGACGTTCAATTCCTCACTGCCTTTTACAATGTGGTCCACTTGATAGTTAGATCCGTCTTATTTTCGTCTCAAGCTTAATATGAGCTCACCAAATAGATGGACGGTTTGGATATAACACAGACCTCATGGTGGGACCCACAAAATCAACGAAAATTTCAGGCCAATATGGAGCCGTTTGTCTGAAACGGCGATGAATCGTGGATTCCGCGATTCCATCGCAACTCACTGTAAGATTTGGGGATTGATTGCAAAATCCACGATTCATCGCCGATTCAAATAAAAGGTGACGGTTATCTTTTGCTACGGATTATAACCGTAGTTGTAGCCGTATCCTGATAACTAGCTACAAGTTATATCCGAAGCTATGGCCGTATCCTGTGCACTTTTTTTTTTTTACATGGTGAATTTTATTCTATCTACATTTTTCTCTAACACATATTTATATAAATAGGTATATATAAGCATATAAAAAAAAATATTAGTTACTTGATGTACCCTATATAAAAAAAATTTCTCTTTTTTCATTTCTTTCTTTATTCATTTGACAAGAATATCTTCTAAACTAAAATTAGTTACTTAATGTACCCTATATGATTTTGGGATAGGAGAAGCTACTTTAACTAACCAACTTGGTTATTTTCCAAGATTTCATAAGGTTGATGGTCGAAAATCCATTTCATTCACTTAGCGGTCAATTTTATTGATGACCGTGAAGTGAAGGGGCACAACCGTGAAGTGTGCCGAAACGACCGTGAATCAACACGGAACAGGTGGGAATGACCGTGAAATGCATGGAAATGAGCGTGAAGTGAAGCGGTCACTCCATGGAAATAAAAAATAAATATCCGACCTGTTGTTAAGGTGATACAGACAAGGATGAAGTACCAACACAATTATCAGCTTCATCTAAAGATGCTTTTAATAGTGGGTGTTCAATCACTACAGTTTCCTGTGGTGTGGTCCACTTCAGATTTGGATCTGCTTCTTTTTTGAGCTTATGCACTGAAATGACCTGATAAAACGGATGCACGGTGTGGATATAAAATGAATACATCAAGGTGGACCTCACAGTCACAGACCCACTGACTCCAAAGTAGTTCTCACTTTCCTTTTATAATGAAAAGCGGGTGACTCCACAGCTACTACATTTTGCGGAAGCTGATGGTGTCCTGCCCGGATGCCCCGGCCTCGATGGAATCGGCACAGGCAGGGGATATGTGGGGCCCACCGTGATATATGAATTTTATCCAAGCCGTTCATCCATTTTTCCATGAACCCAAAAAATGAGGCAGATCCAAGGCTCGGGTGGACCATACTGTGGGGATTGAACCCTCACCATTAAAGCTTCTGGGGACCACAGAAATTTTGGATCAAGCTTACATTTGTGTTTTCCCTTCATCCACGTACATGTGACCTGATGAACAGGTTGGATAAAAAAATAAACATCACGGTGGGCCTTTGAAAAGTTTCAACGGTGGGCGTTGTTATGCGCTGCTTCCTGTGGTGTGGGCCAAAAAACCGGCGGATCCAAAACTCAAGGGTGCGCACAACAAACTAGTGGATAGGGAAATGCCTACAGTTGAAATCTTCCTGGCCTCCATCATGATGTTTATGTGTCATCTGTTCATATCTACCTTCGCATGTATTCATACGAAAGCCAATAAAACGGATAAGTATAATTTCGGAGGGTTTTGCATGGTGTATTTGAAGATTTTTGGGTTATGCAGAGAGAATTTTGTGGTAATTCAGCTAGTGTTTGTTAGGCAATGCCATGTCATCCACTAAGCGGTCAAGTGAATAATGATTATGCCGAAGTGGTTACAGGATAGATGGTAGGTTTAGACACCCTGATCCATATCTCAAGTGATAGACTGAGAGAAGATACCTCGTTTCAACGCCTGAGGTCATGGTATCGATTCCCTAGTGGGGTGGCTAACAGTGGAGTGTGTACTAACAAACTAACCCAAAAAAAAAAAGATAGCAAGTTTAGAAGCAAAGAAAGTGCAAAAATAATTATAACAATCGTCGAAACATAAGAAGTATCTACATGGCCAAGTTAAAGCTATAAATAGCAAATGAAGTCAGTTATTAGTCATTTACATTCCTTAATGTAATTATTTACTTTCGCCTGCTATTTGCATTCCTCAGTGTAATCTGTAACAGTAATCAAATAATTGTTAAACTTTAACTATAATTCGAGTCTACACTCATACGATGAAGTTTTGCAGCTATTCTTCGTGATTGAATGTAAGAATTTCTTTTTTGTTGTTTTTTTATCTATATCGAAAAGTCATTTCATACGGAAGTCAAATGTGTAACCCACTTTTATAGGACGGACTCTACCCTCTAACTAACACTGGATCATTATTTAAAACACTGTGCAAGTGGTTGAATAGGCAATTGATCTTATTCGATCTTGGTCACATATATCTTGGTGTTTAGGGTTATAGTTGTTCGGTTTGAAGTGAGCTGTACATTCAATTCTGGCATGCCCGCACTTATCATGTGATTGAATCTATAAATCGAAGGACCACAACACCATCCACATCGTTCATAAGGTCATTCTTACTAAGATAATATTAGCCTAATCCAAGACTTTTGTGGGCCACGAATGAATGATTCACGGAAGACATTCAATCCCCACTGTTTCATGTCCAGTGGCGCACTTAAATTTTATATATGCCTTATCCTTTAGCCCATGCCATTAGCAAAATGGATGGACAAGGTAGATTTCTCACAAATATTATGGTGGGCCCCACCTAGATTCCTAGATGTTACTACAGAGGTTGTCGTTGCCAATGTGCGTACATATGGTGTGGTTCACTTGAACCTTGGATCTACCCGGTTTGAGTCCGGCTAAGTGCAGCCCATTAGGGTTCGCAAGGATAAGGTAATTTAAATAAAATTAAAAATAAAATAAAATAAAAAACTTTTAAAAAAAACTACATTTCATTTCTTAACTATGATGAGTGATGGACAGCTTGGGTGGGTCCATTATAATGCTTATGCGAAAATCAATCCAGACAGCCAGTGGGTCACACCATGTTAGACATAGGGTTAAAAAATTAGCCTCATCCGTGATTCAAATGGACGACAGGAATGAAAATAGTGTACAAGACAACACTTACCCTCCAAATTATTTCTCATGTAATAGCCCACCAAAATCACATGCGGTCCTGATTGTTGGGGCCTAAACCTAAATTTTAGTGTGAATCTAATAGTTGAATTAGATTTTATATCATCATTATAGTGGGATACGTGAAAAAGAAGGGTGGACGTCACTCTCCCAGCCATTTCCTCTATTTCCTTTTGTGTGGCCACATCTAATAGTAGGCCTGATGTTTTTGCCCTGTGCCTAGAATCGATTTCAAGGACACATCACAATAGTCTGTCTAAAATCAAGGGTGGGTCACTCTCATAATTCAAATATTAAAAAAACTAAATTTTATGATGCCCACCCTTGCTTTTTTAAGGGACCCACTGTGATGTATATGTGAAAATCCACTCCAACCATTAGTGTAATACCACTTTAGTCTCAGAGCCAAAAGATAAGGCTGACTTGTGATTCAGGTGGGCTATGCTAAAGGAAATAGTTGGGAAAGAGATGTCCAACCTTGATTTTTATAGCCCCCGCTATGATGATCTTCTGAAATTCACTCTAACGATGAGATGCCACACTAAACTTTAATCACGGAGTAAAAGTCAGGCCCATATGTGATTAGGTGGGTGACACCAAGAAAAACAGTTTGAAGGATGAGCATTGGCTAGTAAATCGTTTCCAATTCTGTATTCCATCTGAATCATGGATTGATTATGCGCAAACCTAAAATGGGGAAACAGGGCCAACTTGGCCCGGGCTGGGCTCTTTCGGCCCGTCATGGCCCAGGTTGGACCGGGCCTATGCTGAACAATTCAGGCCAAGCTTGGACAGATCTTGGCCCTGCCCGCCTAATTAAGAACTTGACTAATCCCGATCATGCACCGCACTGCATGTGCTTTGGCGAGGAAGCGCACGTTTCGGGAGGATGCCATGCGCGAACATGAGATGAAGTCGCTGAGGAGGTGTAAGCGAGGGCATGCATCATTATCACATACCATTCTTGCATTAACAAGAGTAATCTAGGATATGATTGTTGTACTGCTTTATCATTACTGCTTGACTAAATTGATAACATGTTAACCTTTGCCTTATAGTTCCACTGAGTTGATCACTCACTCCCACTCTGGGACGGTGTTTTAAAACACCAACCAGACTCTGTCTTAGTTCCAGATGATGGCGCGACTTATGAAGTAGAGCCTGATTTTTATGACGACGATGAGGAGTTCTCGTATATGCAGTATTCTGGCGGGTTCATGTAGGCCGCATTCTGATCGTCGGGGCTATAGGGATTTCATGATGTAGACAGACCTACACATTTTGATATTTTGTATTTTGAAATGATACATGTAATTGTTTAACCTGGAACATGATTATACTCTGAAGACGCACCACCACTTATATGTTTTATACATACCTATCATGGTCTTCCGCTTGCGTAATTTAACTGTCTCTAGGGTATTGTAAATCCCAAAAAATCGAGGGTCGAGTAGTAACTCAACTCTCGAGTTTCCAGAACATCACTTATGCAACATAGATAATGATGATTAAATGTTGACTGTATTAGAGTAGTGAACATGAGTGAGATTAAGCCAAACAGCATATCATACTCCAGAGACAGTTAAATTTGCAAGTGGAAGACTGTGATAGATAGATAAAATATATAAACTAAGATGAGTCTCCAGAGTGTGATAACATTACCAGGTTAAATAATTACAAGTACAATCCTAAAATATATCAAATGTATAAGGTCCTCTAGTCAATATCCCAAAAAGCCCCGCCGATCAGGACACGACTCACTGGAAGCCGTCAGAAGACAACCAATACAAGTAGGCATCGTAGTCATTGCAGAGGTCCGGCTCCGCCTCAGAAGTAGCGTCGCCATCTGAAATCAGACAATGTCTGGTGGGTGTTCGAAACACCATCCCGTAACGTGGGAGTGAGTAGCTAACTTAGTGGAACAATAAAGCATAGGTTAACATGTTATCAATACAGTCAAGCAGTAATGATAAAGCAGTAAAATCAAACACTCCTAACTACTCTTATTAATGTAAGTATGGATGCGAGTATGATGGATGCCCTCACCACACCCTCCCTCGTGCGACACCATCTCACGTTCGTGGCATGCTTTCATCCATCAGTGCTCCACATCTTCCAGGCACATGCAATGCATGATGAGCATGATTACCGAGTTTTTAATTAGTCCATTTCAAACAGCAGGATTGGGAAACTAAGGTACCTCCCTTGTATCATTCCCAAACATGATCCATTCTAGGGTCGTCAGTCCTAGTTAATATCAGATGACGGTGTGTTTTCTAGGTCACTGCAAAGGCTGTCAGGGCTGTTACGTACAAAGGTTACACCACTCCCCCATCACCTCTTAAACTATTCATCACAATACAGAAACAGGCCTAGTTCATACTCTATATACCGCAGCAAACCCTAAGGCTCACTGCGATTTCAGAGTATGCTCGAGGTCACTACAAAGGCTGCCAGGGCTGTTACGCACAAAGGTTGCACCGCTCCCCCATCACCTTATCAATGTAGGCCGACAACACGAATATAGTGTCCCATACCACCATAATCGGCTCACAAGTTTAGTTGCTCACTGGTCACTACGGGGAGGCATGTGGCCCCAGCGTAGGCTGACAGCTCGACCACGGTGTCCCATACCACCATGCCCTGCTCATGAGTCTTAGCGGATCGAGGTACCATGGTTAAAAGGGATTCCACTAGTAAGTTTGGTACCCTAGGTTCAAGTAGTAGCGTCCAAACATGGTGAACATACATAAGACAGATCGGGTTGCCTGACGAGCTCGGCTAGCTCGAGCGTATAACAAGTTGAACGACATGAAATGCATAAGCACTTCGCGTGGCCAACCACTATCGCCAACCGAAGTACGACTCGAGTTCGTCGAACATATCACACGTGGCAAATAAATCACAGCCACGAATTCAATTCTGGTACCGATTGTCTGGACTATAATCATAGCCCCAAAAACAATCAATTTCAAATAGTAAAGCAGTAATGGATCAAGGTTCAAATCATACAATCAAAGTCTGATATTATCCATTTAGGGCTGCCAGGGCTGTTGCACGCATTCGTTGCTCCACTCCCCCATCACCCATGACGGATCATACAACGTAAACATGAATTTAACATATGTATTACATAGATAAAATCATAAAAGCAGTTAAGCATGTTATGAAGCGCAACACAAGCATGAGTTTGTACATATTCAATTCCTAATCACACAACTATCCAAGGAAAACATACACATAGTTAAGAGAAGTTGAGAATCATATCTCAACACCCTTATACATTACAATTTGCTAACTACTACTCATTCAGACATTTCAACAAACACTTTAAAAGGCATACATCAACATACATGACATATGTTGATCACATAGGCATTAGGCCAAATCCTTTCACTAGGGAGTTACCCCAACCATAACAAGCATACACCCACGACGGATAGTCATGGCAAGCAGGAATCCAAGTTCCATATTCATTCAGTCATTTCCACAAACACTTGGGCCACACATTTTAGCATATATAGTGTGTATTGGCCGTGGCGTGATTTAGGGCAAATCCTTTCGTCAAAGGGGTATTGCCAATACAACAATCATGAATCCATGACAATTAGTCATGGCGAGCACGAATGAGAATTCTATACTCATTTAGTCATTTTCACAAACACTTAGAATACACTATTACAACATACATGGTGTATATTAGCAAAACATGTATTAGGGCTATCCTTTAGCCAAGCGAGTATTTTATCCATGTATAATATATTCATACAGTAAATAATCATGATAAATACATCTCCAAAATTTATACGTATACGGTATTTTCTAGAATACACAATTTCAACATACATAGTGTATATAAGCAAATCATGTATTAGGGCGAATCCTTTCGCCAAACAGGTAATTTATCCACATATAATATATTTATACGACAAATAATCATGTCATACACATTTCCAAAATTTGTACGTATACGGTACTTTCTTCAAATACCTAGAGTATGTAGAATTCCATATTTTTCATCTTTAATCGAAACGGAAAACAAATAGCACTTTGTACATGTGCAATTGCATGCAGATCATGAATCTATCATTATCTGACATTGAAAGCGTTGAAAACCGTAACCTATATACCTAAAGTCCTCACCTTTTGTCGTAGAATCGTAACGAAGTCGATAGGTTTACTAAGCTTCCGTATTCGGCAGTTTGGCAACCTATAGAACGAAATAGGTTAGCTATTTCATAACCTACAACCACCCAAGCCCCAAATCAGATTAGGGTTAGGGTTTCTTACCTAGAAACGGAGCTGGAATCGCCGGGAAAACGATTAGAACGGAGCGGTGTAGCTCGCAAAGCGGCAGGGAAGAGTGGCAGGGAGGTTCTCTCACTGCTCCCACACTTTCTCTCTCTTTTCTCTCTTTTCTCTCTAGGTTTTCTCTCAAATTCGTATGGCTGCAATGAGAGAGGGTTTAAGGTCCTTATATAGCTTAAAAACTCACCGAAACAGACTCCAGGTCAAAGTATACTTAGGTTATAACCAAAGCGGGTCAGTTTCAACTCAACGGAGGACTTCTGGCGGGCCTCCTTGAGCCAAAGGTCGGACTTAAGCTCACCGACAATGGATCTACGTTTTATTAAGTTTTCGTTTCGGTCGAGATTCCAGATCACGCGTGGCAGACCAGTTTCAGTTCAACGGTCAGCGGATCTCGATCGGAGATTCCGAGTACATGTAAATGTGTATGAAATTTCTCCTGATCCGAGGGTGTAATTTAGTCTGATTCTGACGGTCTAGTTGCTTAAAACTGATCCGCAAGCGAGAGGTGCCAGATTACTATTTGAGATATTTTATTTTGAATTAATTTCACATTTCTCACACTCTTCACTCCGAGCTCAAGCGAATAGCGCTGGGACACTATCTGGATTTGATTTCTGAGATGGTTGTCAAGCCCAGCGAGGCGGTCCTAGTTCCTTAACTTCGTGTTAATCGGACTTCCGACGTGCAGTCCAGATCCGATACGGAGTTTCGAGATGTTCCCGAGAGCAGCCGGGTAATGAGATTGATCCTAGATTCTAGGGTAACCTAGCGTCAATGATTCTACAAGTTTTGGGTCTTGCAGATCGTATTTAAAGTGATTGGTACTAATTTCACAGGCACTCTAGTTTAACACTAGCTAAATCTCGCCTAATTTCTAAAGGATTTAGTCCTGTAAGATTTCTGTCTAAGGTGGTACTTAGTTCTTTGTAGCAATGTTTAGTTTAAGTATTGTTCTTCATCACCTAAACTTTAAGGTAGTGTCTAATGTGAAAGTACTTAGAAAATTTAAAAAACAAGGTGGTGAAGGGTGGGATTTGTGAAGGAAATGGGTTAAGGAGCGATTTTAGACTGTGGGATTCAGTTCTGACAAGTTAATAAGGTGTTAGGATCGACCCATCGCCTAAGGACGTCTAATCCCAGGTTGGAAAAAATCCGGGATATTACAAGTATGATATTCTGATTTGGTATAATCCCACTCATGTTTAGTGCACTAACACGGACAACATTTAATCATCATTATCCATGTTGCATAGGTGATGCGTTGGAACTAGGGAGTTGAACTTCTGCTTGACCCTCGATTTTCAGGGTGTTACACTTCAGGTGCATGTACTTCCTCCTCTTCTTCACTTTGGTCAGGAAGAGGTTTCGTGTTCATCTTATTCAGGTTAGTATTATTAAATGGTAGTTCCAATTCTGGTGCCTCAGACGAAGGAATAGTGACATTACAATGCAAAGCGATGTAAGTCATTAGGTAAATAAATGACATCGATCCATGTCCAGGATGCAAACGAAACTGAATAATGATGTAACAGATTAAAGAAGGAAGACAGACTTAAACGCCCGACAGAACAGAATGAAGAATTCGAGTCATAAAGGCAGTAAGTTCAGACTTATTCCCTGATCTAGGATAAACATTGGAGGTGAAAATCCTATGTAAAACTCGATACTTTGGGAGCATTTGGTTAGTAGTGAGGGCATTACCTGACTTCTATTCAGCATTAAAGTGGCATAATTTACGTGTAATCACTTGCCGCTCAGTTTTAGGCATTTTATTAGTCAGATTGACAATATAATTACATCTTCCGCAACGACATTCTCAGTTAATGTCGAAATAGTACAACGATTAACTGTGAAGGTCCCTTCAACGAATTTAATCGTGAATGTGAAATCTTTAAAGGATACATCACAAATGGAAGCATACATTCCTCGTGCAATGGAACGGTAAGTCGTTCCACCCCAACCAAAGATGCGTTCCCAACCGATTTCAGTAAGAATTGGAACAAGACCAAAGGGTGAAATGTGATAAATATTAACTGGTCTCTCTATGATTATATCTCTTATGCGAAAATCCTTGACGTGCTCCGAATCTTCTTCGATGGCCCGTAGGGTTCTCACACCTAATGGAGTTGATCTAGAAGAAGAGCTACCACAACTCTTGCGTGTTGTCGTTCTCTTTAAACGATGCTCCATTAAGATTAGCACAAGAAAGAAATCAAAGAGAATGAGTAGATTGAAGCTAGATCAGATTTAGAGTAAAACCCATTACAAGGACATCCGACAGAGAATTGTTATACGTTAAAATGTATAATACAACGAATGATAGACAGGGTGAAATAAAAATTGGAAAAGAAAAAGAAAGGGGTACAATGGCGACCGTAAATATGTTCACGATCCGGGAAAAGGCCCGAGAAATAAAGGAGAACGAGGACAGTAAGACGACGAGGAAGGTAGCAGTGATTACGCTACGATCGGGAAAGAAGATAACAAGCCCTACAAAGCAGAAAACATGAGTTATAAGAAGAGAAGTTGTTGAAAGACAGAACGATGATGATAAGAAAAAAGAGAGGGATGAGGCGACAAAGGTAACTTATGATGTGGTAAATCATTTGAAGGGCATACCAACTGGATTAAGCATATATGATACACTTAAGTTGTCAGAGAAATTTTGGTAGAACTTGGTTCAAGCATTGTTTGATCATGATGTCAGAGAAACATTGCTGGCAGAGATGGAATACGGAGAGTACAAAGAGTAAGAAGACTGCCTACCAATCATTTCCTTATCCGATGATGATTTGATCTACGATACAGGGCATAATGGGCCGCTAATGATAGAAGGTCATATCCGCAGAAAGAAGATTAAGCAAATCATGATAGATAATGGGTCTGCGGTGAACCTCTTACCACTCTCAATGTTGAGTAAACTGGGTTATAGTCGTTGTGATTTACGCCCTAGTGGAATGATGATACAGGGCTTCAATCAAGATGGACAACGTGCACTCGGTAAAATTACAGTGACGTTGGAGATAGGAGAGCTGACTACTGATGTTGTATGCCACATTATAAATGCAGTGACAACATACAATCTTCTCCTAGGAAGGCCATGGATACATCAGTACAACATTATACCCTCTACTCTGCATCAATGCTTCAAATACTGTAAAAGTGGGATGCAGTATAAAGTAATGGCCGATGTGAAGCCTTATACAGAAGTTGAGTCCTTCTTTGCAGACGTCAGTTATTACAACGGATTCGCTAAAGAAGAAAGAGAGAATGATGAAAGTAAGTAAAGGTGATGAAAGAAGAAACATTAAAGGCAGAATCATCCAGGGCTGCAGAAATAAAGAAAAAATTCTATTTTGTGCCAAAACATTTAAGACAACCAGGGCAACCGCCACTAACCCTGCTATCACCTGAACAGTTGAAAATTTTGTAGTCCAATTATACAGTGTCATTGTCGTATATTGAAAGAAACAAGCCATTTTCGGCCGCTCTAGGAAGATTTTAGGTCAGGGCTAGCACAAAATACTCGGAACCAATAGAATTTTACGCCTCAGTGGAAGCAAAAGCAGGAAAAGAGGCCAAGAATAATGTGTACCGTGGTAGGCTGACACCGCAAGATCTTAAAAAATATAGCCCGGCAAGCAAGAAAATCATGAGAAACATGGGTTTTGATTACAAAGAGCCCACCGACTTGAATCATGGGAGAAGAATTCAAATTCCTATTGGAGTTGGTCAGGAAAAGCAAGAAAAATTTCAAGGATTGGGGGCAGAATCATCGGTGAACATGGTCACAACTAAACAGTTATCAGAAGAAGATCTTAAAATAGTCGAGCATCCTGAAATGGCTCCAAAGCAAATGGAAGACGGGAGGCAGCCAATGATAGACAGTTTGTGAGAAATAAACCTGGGTACGGAGGAAGAGCTGAGGAACACATTCGTCAGCGCCGGTCTTTCTAAACAAGAGTCTGAGAAATACATTCAACTTCTCAAAGAGAATAAAGATGTCTTCGCTTGGACGTATGCGAGATGCCAGGTTTAGAGCCTTCCGTAGCGATGCACCGATTAAATATTTTTAAAGAGAAAAGGCCAGTTAAATAAGCGCAAAGGCGATTTCATCCGGACTTGTTTCCCCTGATAGAAGAAGAAGTGAATAAGTTATTAAAAGTCGGATTTGTCAGGGAGGTCAAGTATCCCAAATGGATATCGAACATTATCCCAGTGAAAAAGAAAAATGGATAAGTCAGGGTATACGTCGACTTCAGAGATCTGAATGAAGCCTGTCCGAAAGATGATTTTCCTCTCCCGATAACTGAATTACTGATTGACAATATAACTCAGTATGCTATCATGTCCTTCGTAGACGGTTATCATTTCATTTTCTAAAGATATTCTCATTTCTCACACACTTCACTTAGCGCTTAAGTTGTACGTTTCTCAACACCATCTGGGCTTGATTCCCGCGATAGTTGTCAAGCCCAATAAGATGGACATAGTCCTATAGTTTCATGGTCATCGGACCCTCGACATGCGGTCTAGGTCCGATACGGGGTTTCAATGCACTCCCGAGAGCGACTAGCTCTTGGGATTTCTCATAGGTCATTAAGTGATGTTGAGCCCGTGGTATTAATGGTTTTAGGCTTTCTTATTTGTGGAAATGGTGGCCCAAGCTTAATCCACCGATTATTTATTTTAGTACTCAACTAAATTTCGCCTAAATTTACGACAGGATACAGTCCTTAGGTGGTTTTGCCTAAGGTGGTACTCGGGTCCTTGTATGGATTTTTTCGAGACGTTACAATCTACCCCCCTTAAAGAAAAATTTTGTCCCTGAAATTAGTACCTTTTCTTACTCCTCGAGGATCTGTGGGTAGCTCTTAAGGACTTCAGCTTCCGTTTCCCAAGTAGCCTCCTCCTCGGTGTGGTGTGTCCATAGCACTTTCACGAGTGGGATAACCTTTCTATGCAACATTTGTTCCTTCCTATCTAGAACACGTGTGGGCCGCAATACATAAGTAGCGTCTTCACTTAGCTGCACTTGTTCCCACTTGATAATATGGGTAGGGTCAGAAATATACTTCTTTAGCATCGATACATGGAATATATTATGCACGCTTGCGAGTGGTGTGGGCAAGGCTAGACGGTATGCTACCACACCCACTCGGTCCAAAATCTGGAATAGGCCAATGAATATCAGCGTGAGTTTCCCCTTTCTGCCAAAACGAAGTACTCCTTTCATTGGGAAAACTTTAAGAAATACATGGTCCCCAACTTCGAATTCTAACTGTCTTCGTCTCGTATCAGCGTAACTCTTCTGTCTACTCTGGGCTGTAAGAAGTCGACGCCTGATAATATCGATCTTTTCTGATGTCGCCTGAACCAGATCTGGGCCAACCAAACTCTTCTCGCCAACTTTCGCCCAACAATGCGGAGCTCGACATGGGCGTCCATACAAGACTTCGTAAGGAGCCATGCCAATGCTTGCTTGGAAGCTGTTGTTATAAGCAAACTCAACATAAGGCAGACAGTCATCCCAACTGTCCTTGAAGTCAAGTACGCACGCTCATAATATGTCCTCAAGTATTTGATTTACCTGCTCCGTCTGCCCATTGGTCTGTGGGTGGAACGCGGTACTGAACTTCAGTTTTACTCCCATTACTTCTTGGATTCGAGTCCAAAAAATAGACGTAAATCATGTGTCTCAGTCTAACACAATCTCTATAGGAACCCCATGTAGTCGTACTATCTCCTTGATGTACAGCTTGGCCAGATCATCTGCCTAATTAAAAACTCTAATTGGGAGGAAACAGGCCGATTTCCTCAACCGGTCCACAATCACCCAAATAGAGTCATGTCCCTTTCTCGTCTTTGGTAACCCGGAAATGAAATCCATAGATATGAAATCCCACTTCCACTCAGTTATGGGCATGGGTTGAAGTAACCCAGGGGGTCGGTGGTGCTCAGCCTTGACTTACTGCATGTGAGGCATCGGGACACAAAATCTTCTATTTGGGCCTTCATGTTGTCCCACCAGTATGAACGCTTCACGTCTCGATACATCTTTGTACTACCTGGATGCATTGTCAACTTTGAATTGTGGGCGGCCTCTAGAACGTCTCTTCTCAAGTCATGAAGGTTAGGACGCATAGGCAGCCACGATACCACAAACCTCCATCTAAGCCAATCCTCCATTCTGATTCTTCACTATCACTTGCACGTTCTCTCATCTTTACCAATAGCTCATCTTTTTTCTGAGCCATAATGATTTGGTAATCAATAAGTGGCTGCACGTGGAAGTGTGCGACGCTCTCGAATGGCTCCTCCACTGTCAGCTTCTGTTCGAAATCTCGCACAAATTCTACCATATTCTACTCTCCTACCATCAGTGGGGCTGCAAATTTTATGATTTTTTTGCGACTCAATGCATCAGCCACAAGGTCAATGGTAAAGTCGATCTCACACTGAGGAGGTAGTCCAGGATAATTCTGAACACGTCCATGAAATCTTGGACTATCGGCATGTCCCCAAGTGACGGACTATCACAATTTTTCAATAGGGAGGAGTAACAACGAATGCGGTAAGCACAACTGACCTGAACTGGGAAGGTGAAGGTTGTACCCTCAGGCACATGGGCTGTCACCAATCTGGTTTCACAGTCAATCTCTGCCTTCATTTCGGTGAGTCAATCCATGCCGAGGATGACGTTGTAATGATATATCGTGGTGACAATCAGGTCAATGCATACCACTCTACTTCCTAAGTCTATCGGGTAACTCTTACAAAGCTTAGTGGCGTCTGAGAAGGTTCCTGTTGCGGTGATGACTCTCACCCCAACCATAGGCGTAGTGTCCAACCCTAATCGCTTGACTGTAGAGCATGCTACCATAGAGACAGTGGACCCGGTGTCCACCAATAGGAATACAGATGTACCTTGGATGTGGGTAGTGATTTCAAATGCTAGCAGTACTATAACTGCAAATTCAGACGCTTCGGTGGTGAGTGCATGTACTCGAGCTTGTTGTGGACGATTGGGTTGCGCTGCCATAGGTCGTTGAGGCGGCCTGTTTCGAGATGCAGAAAGTCGGTTGAATGGCTGTGCCGATGGTATAGATCATGGAGGTGGAGCTGAAATAACATGTGGTGGCTGGCAGTTGACCTTCTGAGGCGGCGTGTAGCTGTTGTCCTTCATCTTAGTAAAACAAAAGGAGTCTGTATCGCCCGCCTTGTTACAATAGGTACACCAAATATCAAATCGTCTCTGCTGAGCGGCGGAGCCATTGGTCTGGGAGGCGAGTTCATACGTGGCCTCTTGCAAAGAAACGGCCGGTTCTGTAATTCAGGCTGAGGCCTCGGGTTCATTGGCATGAGCATTCGAGACACTCTTTCGCCATCCTGCTCAGCTCGCAGGGACATATTCACTAGCTCAGCATAGTTGGGGATACTAGCGCAATACATCTTGGTGCAGATGTCAGCCTGCAACCCTTCTGAAAATCGCCGCATTCTCATCTGCTCATTTGCCAAAATCAAAGGTGTCACTCCCCAAACCCGGAAATCGGACTCACATGAATCCCGATCACCAAATCCGGTGCCGACAGCATCCGTAGTACCCCATTCTCGGCTCCTAGCCCTCATACGCTAGGTTCCGATCCTTGGATGCTACAAGGAGAATTTTCCAACGTACATTTATCTCATAAGAAGCATAACCACAAGTTTACCCAAATCACAGAGGCAACATCATCATCACATATTCACTAATATAAACAGTTGAATACAGTGTTGAAAGGAAAATACATATATAAAAAATTAAAGCTCCAGAAGACAGCTACACGCTCTAAGCTTAACGCTGCTACAACCTAACGCCACCTGCACGCATCTATCGTGCATAAGCTTATAGAAAGCTTAAAGGGTGGTGAAAGTGTGTGCACAAGATAAGTGTCAAGTATTCAATGCAATGTCATAATCATACACTGTCGAAAATATTGGCAAGATCATAAATCATACGATAACAGAGTAAGCGAAAATACTGACAAGTCCATGAGTCATACAATATCAGAGTACGCAATATAAATTAGCTATGCAAATGAGGAGTCATAAAGAGCCAAATATTAGATGCCGATGGTACAATGCTAAGTCCGTCTAGGCCATATAAGTACAGAAAACATAATAACCCAAAATGTCATATGCCTGCAGATGCAATATGCGATGCGAATGAAATGACCAAGCTGGAGTGTGAGGTCGGGATGATAGTACATAGTATCGTAGGCTACGGGGTCCATCATAAGGGACTTCTATCTAAACCAGTCTCATACCTAAATTTGGATAGTCAGACTCAATGTGATAAACTCCTGATCTCAGGTTAGTCGCGCGCCCAACCGAAATCTTGGCCATGCGAAGGTACACGTAACAAACCAAGTGGATAGTAAATGAATGAATGAATGAGTATGCAATTCCTAATAAATAAGTCCACATATCAGTATGGTTCCTCTTTGGGAAATCACTGGGGTCTATTACACTTCAAACCAGATTGTCGCCCCATCGCGCGCAACAAGGTGAGTGGAAGAGACCTCACTATCCGCCTGCCAATATCGGGCCCAGCTCGTCAATAAAGGACCCATTCCTCGAGCTGGTCAGACTTAGCCTAGCATTGCCCCCTCCTCTCCGGTAGGTAAGGTCGTACCCCCTTCAAACCGACCACGACACAGTGGGAGACGCGTCCTAACGGTATATGCCCCTCATGCGCTCATGCATCCAATCGGTCTAGACATTGGAGTAACCTCTTGAACCAAGAGGGTTCTGGGACTTTCACCCAAGGATATCTATAGCACCCCATGTAGAACAGATTTCCAGTGTCCCATCTGGTCATCCACGATATGCACGTGGAGGATACAACCCTGATGTCGCTAGGGTGTACGGTAATCATAATCACACAATGCGAGATGCATGAGTCACACAGTCCAATCATGCATCAATCTTGTGCAGACAGTGCGCTCATGTGGGGCAACTCCGCCTATCAGGGAGTCTCATGAACAACCTGCCATATGGCATATGCAACGGTTAACCATATCTCATATCAAACATGCAAATGATGCGTATGGGCATGTATCATGATGCTATGCTGTTACATACTCATAATCGGTATTAATAACCGGTATCAACAATCGGCCTCGACAATCAGCCTCGACAATGTGGACATTTAACCAACATTGCCCCTAAGGGGTAGCCCACATAGAGCCTAACATATAGTGGACCCATGGCCTCACAAAGGGCCTAATATACAACACCATAGGCCTCACTCAAGATCGTAATACACATCACAATGGGTCTTTCACATGGGCTTAACGTACATCACAATGGGCTCCATCGCCTAGCCCTCAATTGCAACACAATGGGCCTCATCATATAGGCCTCATATACATCACATTGGGCCTTAAACACAGGCTTAATACACATCACAATGGGCCTTAAATACGGGCTACATATACATCACATAGGTCTCAACAATCGGCCTCGACAATCGAAATCGGCTTATACAATCAGCTTCGACAATCAAAATCGGCCTATACATTGGCCTTGACAATCGGAATCAACACTCGGAATCGGCCTCGACAATCGAAATCGGCCTATACAATCGCCCTCGACAATCGGAATTAACACTCAGAATCGGCATCGACACTCGGTCTCAATAATCGGAATCGGCCTATACAATCGGTCTCGACAATCAAAATCGTCCCTGATACTCGGCTTTAACAATCGGAATCTGTATCGATAATCGAAATCGACCTCGATAATCAGAATCATCGGAATTGGCTTCGATAATCGGAACCGGCAAATCGTCACGTGAATCGAAATCGGAATCGACAATCGGTCACGCAATCGGAATCAATCGATAATTAGAATCGACAAATCGGTCACGTCAATCGGAATCGGTAATCAGTAATGACAATCGGAATCAATCGATAATCAGAATAGGCAAATCAGTCACGTCAATCGGAATCGGCAATCGGTCATGACAATCGGAATCGATCGATAATTAGAATCGGTAAATCGGTCACGTCAATCGGAATCGGAAATCGGCCATGACAATCGGAATCGATCGATAATCAGAATCGGCAAATCGGTCACGTCAATCGAAATTGGCAATCGGTCATGACAATTAGAATCGGCAAATCGGTCACGCCAATCGGAATCGACAATCGGAATCGATCAATAATCAGAATTGGTAAATCGGTCACGTCAATCGGAATCGGCAATCGGTTATGACAATCGGAATCGATCGATAATCAGAATCGGCAAATCGGTCACGTCAATCGGAATTGGCAATCGGTCATGACAATCGGAATCGATCGATAATAAGAATCGGCAAATCGGTCATGTCAATCGAAATCGACAATCGGTAATGACAATCGGAATAGATCGATAATCAGAATCAACAAATCGGTCACGTCAATCGAAATCGACAATCGGTCATGACAATCGGAATCGATCGATAATCAGAATTGGCAAATCGGTCACGTCAATCGGAATTGGCAATCGGTCATGACAATCGGAATCGATCGATAATCAGAATCGGCAAATCGGTCATGTCAATCGGAATCGACAATCGGTCATGACAATCGAAATCGATCGATAATCAAAATCGGCAAATCGGTCACGTCAATCAGAATCGACAATCGGTCATGACAATCGGAATCAATCGATAATCAGAATCGACAAATCGATCACGACAATCGGAATCGGTAAGAATGAACCTAACAAGGCCTAACGGAAGGTCATAATGAGGACATCTAACTATCATTGCCCATCAATGTGGACATCTAACCAACATTGCTCTCAAGGAGTGGCCCACATAAGGGATTCATACACAACGTAACGGCCACACATACATCACATCGGGCCTCGCCCATGGGCCTCGAATACATCACAATGGGCCATAACCCATGAGCTCATATACACAATAGGTAGGCCCTACACATGGGTCTCGTATGCATCAAATGGGCCACGCGTCATAGGCCTAATATACGTCACAATGGGCCGCACAATAAGGGCCTAATACACATCATAATGGGCCTCGTGTACATCAAGTCGGGCCTCATCATATGGGCCTCATATATGCCAAGTCGGCGCATCAATGGGCCGCACTAATGGGCCTCATACACATTAAGTGGGCTTGATGGATGGGTCACAAAATATATCAAGGTGAGCCTCACATATGGGAGCTTGGTTTATATCTAAAATCATTTCAATAGTTGCAGGTGCAACGTGTGTATCTCTCTGTACACATCACATTGTCCAAACATTGGACAGCAAATCAGTACCGTCCAAACATTATCCATGTAAATCAGCACTATCCAACATTGGACATGTAAATCACAACCGTCCAAACATTGTCAAGCACAATCTGAACGGTGTGGATGAAATGAATACATCATGGTGGGTGATACACAGTACTGCCTGTCGTGGAGGGGTCCACCAGCACGTCCAGGCCGCTGGATGGATAGATGGACGGGCAGTGTGGTAGACACATACATCTAAGGAGCCCACAGGGCCGTTGACGCCGGATATACAATATATATACATCAAGGTGGGTCCCATCTGCCGACAGGAAAAAAAAACGTATGGACGTGTGAATGTACAACACGTCATCAAAGTGGGCCCTGCCATCCAAAACATAAATGGACAGTGTGGCTATCAGATACATTATAGTGTGGCCCACAAGGCACCGTCCACCAGATATAGCACCGATGGTTTGGACGATGTGGATGAAACAAATACATCACGTGGGACCCACATATCCTGCTGACGTCATTCCAGCAGTGGGTCCCACCGTCAGAAGGATGGTGGCCCCTCCCTGCACCGTCCAGAAATGGACGGTGTGGATGAATGATACATACATCAAAAGGTGGGTTCCCACGTGGGGCCACCACATATATAATATATTATTATATATATATATATATATATATATATATATATATATATATGTTTTAAATAAAAAAAAAAAACAAACCAGTCATCCAGCGTCCTGGACGGACGGCTGGATGCAGGTCCAAGGCATCAAGGGCCACGTCCTTGAAATGGACGATATAGATAAATCACATGCATCATGGTGGCGCCACGTGGGTGGGCCACCATGATCTGGATCAAGATGATTTTTGTGTTTTCCTTTCGTCCAGACCCAGCGCCTGGACGGTCTGGAAGATATAAACATCACATGGGCCCCGCATTTCATCAAACTGATATTTGTTTATTCCCTTCGTCCAGGCCTCACCGTCCACAGATGGACGGTCTGGATGTAACCCGTACGTCAGGTGTGGTCCACGTAGGTGGCCCACCAGCTTTAGAATCAAAGCTGATACTTATGTTTACCTTCATCCTGGCGTGTCCATACGGACAGGCAGCAAGGTGGGCCCAACTAAGTGAACGGCATGGATAAAATACATTCATGGTGGGCTACACACACACATCAGGTGGGCCACACACCTCATCATCACCACAAGAAAAATGAGAGAGAGAGAGACATGAGATGGAGGGACCTCGCCACTATGGGCCCGTCTAGATTATAACACATACATCAAAATGGGTCCCACATACAAGTGGGCCCTCAAATGGAAATCAACAGTATATCACCCACTTATTGGCCTCCTTCTTAGTCCGATGGAATGCCGAACTCCTAGGCTTTGATTTCAACGGAAGATGATGAAGTTTTGATAGCTGAGATGGGAGATGAGAGGGTAGGAAATGGGCCACCTTAGAGCTCCTCCATGAGAGCTTGGGAAGCTCATACGTTGGAGCTTGGTTTGTTTGGGAATGAGTTTTGAGAAATGAGAGAGAGAGAGAGAGAGAGAGAGAGAGGGGGGGGGGGGGGGGGGTTGTAAGGAGAGAGAGGGATGGGTGATGGAGTGATGGGTGAGGTGAATGATGGGTGTGTAAGAGCTTTGTCGACTTTTGAGGTAATTTGTGTAAGAGGGGTATGGGTTGCTTTGACTTTAGAGTTGCTTTGGTAAGAGAGTGATGGGATATGTACTTGACATATGAAGTGATTGATGTGTACTTGATTGATGGGACATGTTGTAGAGATTCTCTTCGGATTGCAAATGTGTGGCGTTTCCTCGAACTGAAATGTGGGCCCACATCTCCTGGCACAGGTATCGCCTCGGCGCGCGAGATGTGGCGTCGGAACCGCGGTGACGGCGCGGTCGCAAGGATACAAGTCTCGGGTCGAGCCGATTCTGGAATACGGGATACGACCTAGGGTTGCGCGCAAATGTCGATAACAGATCGCGAGTCGCCGGAATTCGACCGGGAGGACCGCGGAAGCCTACGGAACGGTACGGGCTAAGATACGGGTCTCACAAAAGGAGCATATCTGGCTAGCTCCGTGAACCAATTTTCGTATTCTGTCACAGTCATTCCCCCTTGTCTGAGGTAGAGAAATTCGCCCTCCTTTTCATTACGGTAAGTGAGGGGAAAATACTTTCCTTGAAAACATGTTTCAAACTCGTCCCACGTCCACGCAAATCCTGCGGGAACGGTTCATAGAATGTTATCCCACTAGAGACTAGCCTCCTTTTCAAACATATATGTAACAAGCTTAACTTGCTCTGCTTCCGTACAGTGTAATGGCTTCAACATCTTGGATATGCGATCCAACCAGTACTCAGCCTCATTGGGTCTATGAGTACCCACAAAAGTGGGAGGACGGATGTAACGCCCTGAAAATTGGGAGTCGAGCATAAGCCCAACTCCCGAGTTCCAGCACATCACTTATGCAACACAATTAATGATGATTGAATGTTGTTCGTGTTAGAACATTAAACATGAGTGAGATTAAGCTAAATCAGTATATCATACTCCAGAGACAATTGAATTACGCAAGCGAAAGACTGTGACAGATAGATATAAAACATATAAGTTGTGGTATGTCTCCAGAGTATAAACATATCCCAGGTGAAATATTACAGGTATCGATTCAAAATACAAAATATAAAAAATGTGATGGTCCTCTACGATGTATAAACCCTGAAGCCTCATCGATCAGAACGGTCTATATAAAACCGCCTGAACACTGCATGTATGAGAATGCTTCCTCGTCATCCTCAAAGTCGGGCTCCGCCTTGTAGGCTGCGCCATCATCTGAAACTACAACAGGGTCTGGTTGGTGTTTAAAACATCGTCCCAGAACGTGGGAGTGAGTGATCAACTCAATGGAGCTATAAAGCAAAGGTTAACATGTTATCAATTCAGTCAAGTAGTAATGATAAAGCAATACAATCAAACATCCCTAAATACTCTGATTAATGCAAGGATGGTATGAAATAATGATGCATGCCCTCGCCTGCACTCCCTCTACGATCTTCATCTAACGGTCGCGCATGTCAGTCACTTCCTCAATGCTCTGCCCAACGCCAAAAGGCACATGCAATGCGGTGCATGAACATGATTACCCAGTTCTTATTAGTCCTTTTCATAAGCAGGATTAGGAAACTAAGGTACCTCCCTTATATTATTTCTCAAACAATGATCCATTCTAGGGTCGTCAGTCCTACTAAATCTCATACGATGTTGCGGTTTTAGGTCATTGCAAAGGGCTCGTCACCTCGATGCAGTGTAAGCCTAGTTTATACTCTAGTTGCTACAAAAAGGCTCGTCGCCTCAACGTAGTCTCAGAGTATGCTCGAGGTCACTACAAAGGGCTCGTCACCTTATCAATGTAGGCCGACAGCTCGAATACAGTGTCTCATACCACCGTATTCGGCTCACAAGGCGGTGTTGCTCACTGGTCACTACGGGGAGGCTCGTCACCCCAGCTAGGCTGATAGCTCGACCATGGTGTCCCATACCACCATGTCCGGCTCATGAGTCTTAGCGGATCGAGGTACCATGGTTAACGGGATTTTCACTGGCGAGTTTGGTACCTTAGGTTCAAGCAGTAGTGTCCAAACATGGTTAACATACATCAGGCCAATCGGGTTGTTTGACGGGCTCGACTAGCACGAGCGCATATCGAGCTGATCGACATGAAGCGCATAAGCACTCCGTGTGGCCTAACCACTGTCGCCAATCGATCTACGACTCGGATTCATCAGGCGTGTCTCATGTGGCGGGACAAAGTCAGCCACTAATTCGAGGCCTATTACCGATTGCCTGGACTATATAATAGCCCCAAACACATTCAATTACAACTATCTAGCATATGAGGTACTCAAAGCAGAAATGAAGTAATGATTCAAATCATACAATTAGTTGAGCATGTTATGAAGTACAACATAAACATGAGTCCACACTTATGCACTTCTAGGTAAAAGCAATGAATATGAAACAAGGCGTGTGGAGGAAATCGTACACCTCATTAGAGTGGCTGAGAATCCTATCTCAACACCCATTTAAAGAACAGTTTACAAGTATTTATTCATACAGACATGTTTACAAACACGTAGCATATGCATTATATCATACATGGTATGTATTGGTTAGCATACGTATTAGGGCAAGTCCTTTCGTCAAAGGATTGCCGCTTACACAATAATTGCATAGCCACGATAGTTAGTCATGGCGTACACTAACGCAAGGTTTATACCCATTTAGTCTTTTGCACAAACACTTAGGCTACGCATTGTAACATACACGACGTATGTTAATATAACATGTATTAGGCTAATCCGTTCACCCAGAAGTTGATACACATGCATCTAGCATACATAGACAGCAATTAATCATGGCAACCACAAATCCGAATTTCATACGTATACGGTATTTTCTACAAATACGAAGAATACAGTATATCCAACATAGTTAACGTATAACTGAAAAACGAAACGGATATCACTTTATGCATGTGAAATAGCATCCACGTCAGTAATATATCATTAACTGACATTGAAAGCCTTGAAAACCATAACCTATACGTTTATAGTCCGCACCTTACGCCGATAAACCCGTATCGAACTCAGTTTGTATACCGAGTCGTTGTCTACGACAGAACGGCAACCTAAATCATGAAATAGGTTAGTTATTTCATCACTTATGCCATTTGGAACTCTAGAACCGATTAGGGTTAGGTTTTCTTACCTAAGAACGGGATCGGTATCGCCGGAAAAACAATACAGATACGATAGTTGAGCACGTGGACTGGCAGGGAAGAAGCCCTGGATCAAACACCAACTCTCTCTCACACTTTCTCTCTCTTTCCTTCTTTTTTTTTCTCTCTTCTCTCTCTTAGGTTTAGGAAATTTGTATGTGAAGAGAGAGAGGAGTTTTAAGGTGTTTATATAGGCTTAGAAGTGAGAGAAATGACCCCAGGGTCATGGTATACTTAGATTTCAGCCAAAACTCGGTTGTTTCAGCTCAACGGAGCACTTCTGGAGCCCCCCTTGAGTTTAAGGTCGGACTTAAGCTCCCCTATATTGGATCTAGGTCAAGCTGAGTTTTCAGTCCGATCGAATTCGCAGATCGACCGTAGCGGACCAGTTTCAGTTCAACGGTCACCGATACTCGATCAGAATCACAAGTGCATTGGCATGTGTGAGAAATTTCCCCCGATCCGAGGGTGTAATTGGGTCGAATTCTGACGTCAGAATCCTTACAACTTGCCCGCAAACGGAACGACTCAGATTACTTAAGTTTGAGTTTAATTCTAAAGATATTCGCGTTTCTTACACACTTTGCTCTGGGCTCAAGCGAATAGCTTCGGGATACTATCTGGATTTGATTTCCGAGGTGGTGGTTAAGTCCAGTAAGGCAGTCATAAGTGTTTAGTTTTGTGGTCATCGGACTTTCGACGTGCGGTCCAGGTCCGATACGAAGTTTTAATGTGCT
Source organism: Magnolia officinalis (assembly GCA_021015155.1). NCBI lineage: Eukaryota > Viridiplantae > Streptophyta > Magnoliopsida > Magnoliales > Magnoliaceae > Magnolia > Magnolia officinalis. Next base: position 8,550,428 of record JAJHSJ010000016.1, on the reverse strand, counting down.
CCCGAGAGCAACCGGGAATAGAGTTTGATCCTAGATTTTAGGGTAACCTAGCGTCAATGATTCTACAAGTTTTGGGTCTTGCAGATCATATTTAAAGTGATCGGTGCTAATTTCACAAGTAAACTGGTTTAACGCTAGTTAGTTCTCGCCTAATTTCTAAAGGATTTGGTCCTATGTGATTTCTGCCTAAGGTGGTACTTGGGCCTTTGTAGTTTGTATAAAAGGTGATTCAAGCTATTAATACTACAACGGAGGAGATGAAAACGTTCAAATAGGCCACTTGCAGTCATAGTCCCAGTAGCCTGTACGTGTGGCATCGGCGGGGCCACATTCATGTTTTGTGCGATGACCCCCGCTATAGTGGCTAAAACCTATTGTTGTTGTTGCATTAGGAGCATCATTCGCTCCAACCATCAGGGAGAGAGGCTGCCTAAGGTATGTGTAGCGTCGACGAAGACGCACGGTTCTGACCCAGAACCAGTGGTGCACTCGGTGTTGGCCCATTTGTGGGGCCAGTGGCCGATTGTGAATCCGACATTTGTGAACCAGGGTCCGTTTGGCTATCGCTCAAGAGAGGGGCCCCGTTAATCGACCCACCAACTGGGAGACATGTCATGTTCTGAGTAGTTTTAGGAGGCATTCCCTATATACAACAAAGGGTACAACATTTATAGTATTAGGACAACATCATCAACTTTCCGAACATTCCACACAGTTCTTAAACAAAAGGAGCTTCATGCATTACATTTAACAAAATTTGTCACAGTTACATATGATGTGGCATTCATGTACTATGACAGAGAATACATGAAAGCTTACTACAAAGGGCTTCAACAGATAACTATCCTATCACCCAAACTAAGCCTATCCAAGGCTATTACAAAAAAGAGACAAGAAGTGACTACAACTATACTATTAGTCCTCCGATTCTGGAGAAGGCGAAGGTGCTCCCTTGTCCTGAATGCAACACAGGAGGGCTTTCAGGGTACGGGACATTCTCTTAAACTTTTGCTTCAGGTAGGCCTAGTTCTCCTCGAACTTCTGCTTTAAGTAGGCCTGCTTTTTCTCAATCTTGGCCATGCGGGCTTCTAGGGCGGCCTGGTCATGGAGGTCCTCACGAGCAGTAGGAGGTCCCCCGTCTGAGTCCTGGTCCTCTTCTTCTTCCTGCTTCTCTTCTTCCCTATCTTCCTCTTCTTCACTGCCTTCCTCTTCATCGGTCTCTTCTTCTATTTCATCCCCGAACTCATCAATTCTGGCTTGGCGCTGCCTAGGGCCTATTTTCATATTGTTGAGTGTAGTCTCATTGATGAAATGGATAGGCGCGAGGGTGTCCATGTGAAGCCTAAATCCGAAGTTGCGGGCTATCTTGCAAATGAGTCGGCCAAATGGGAGTGAGGCGTCCCCCCGAGTAGATCGTATAGTATTGATTATCTAAGTCATGGTGAGAGTAGGCAGGCACACTTTTTCTCCCTGTCCAACTCGGTACAGAAGTCCACCATAAATCTAGTGCCTTCTGTGTGGTTGCTCCATTTAGGATACACGTTGTACGTGCATATATGGTGGAGCAGGCAGAAATCTTCTATCATACATGTCGATGTGAGGCTATTCCCTCACCTCCAATTAACAAGTTGGCCGCAGAGGAAACGTGTGCAGCGATCTCTCTCCTGTCCACTAGCGAGATTAGTATCGCTGGCATGCACCACACCACGCTCTATTCCCATGATACGTGCCATGACATCCACATCGACCCTGGTTTCAGTTCTCCCCGACGGGATGGTAAACTGGAGAGGCTCGAGAGTTGGGTCCCTTATGTGTGCATAGAAGGCTCGTACAGTGCCTTCACTGGCATGTGTTTTTTTTTTTTTTTTTGCCTCACATATGGGACCCCACCCGTTCTCCAGAAGGAGGTCGATCATTGGATATAACCCAAATAACTTTTCATCCACGTGAGCTTCGAAAACAACCTTGCGGTCGCCGGTAGAGACCTCTTTATCAGGATTCGAGGGTCGAGGTCTCGTTTCGACCTTCGTTCAGCACTTGCTCTTGCTTCGGCACTAGTCTTCTTCTTAGAGCGACTTGGACGGCTTGGCCCGGCCTCATCCGGGGCCGCTCTCTTCTTTCCCATAAGGGAAAGGAGCATTGAAATGGAGAAGATAGCGGTCACAATCTCAAAGAGAGCTATTGAGATGGAAAAACTTTGAGGATGAAGTGGATTTGAAAGTATGAAGGTTATGAGACACAAAAAGAGGGTTTTGTGCTCAAATGAGTGAGAATAATGGAGATGGGGAGATGTGAAGGATAATTTAAGAGGAATAGTGGTGGAGGGGTGTAGGATGTAGAGGAAATGAAGGATTTGAGTGTATTAAAATGAGGATTTGAGAGAAAAAGAGAGTTTTTGGAGGGTTGGAGGTGTTTGTGGGGTTAGGAAAGGGGTGAAATGAAGGGGAAGGGGTGTTAAAGGTGTTAAAAGGGGGCCCCCACACGTGGGAGGGGCCCATCATGGTCGGCCAACGGCATTGCGCCGCCGATCCCGGGCCGCCGCCCCGCCAGTCTGGCAGGTTCGGCAGTGGCCACCCCCCCTCGACGACATGTTTTGGTCCGTGGGACCCCCTGGGCCCCACCGAACCCCGTGATTTAGGGTATTAGGCCCATATGGTCCATTTTCGTGGTCCGACGCACACGTATTCACGCCATTTGGATCCGTTTCAAGTTTGGAATTTGTCAATTAACGACTTAAACCTGTCGACTAAAGGCCCAGAGGCAACTTGGGTCAATGTACATGATCTAAGCCCCTCAGGTATACGTTGGGAACTACATTACAACGTTTGGTCTCGCCTGTCGACGAAACATTGGGATCCTAATGTGGTTTTTAAATTCCATCGCTCCCTTCCTAAGTCAGAGTGCGTCAGAGTGCGTCGTGTTACCTATAACCCAGGTCCAGTTTAATCCAAATCATGCTCTGATAACAACTTGTAACGCCCTGAATTTCGAGGGTCGAGCAAAACTCTACTCCCAAGATCCAGAACATCACTTATGCAGTATGGATGATAATGCTCAGATTTCGTCCATATTAATGAGTTAAGAATGAGTGAGATTATACTAAAATAGCATATCATACTCCGGATATAATTAAATTAAGCAAGCGGAAGTCTGTAACATATATGTTTAAGCATGTAAGTGTTTCACAACCTCCAGAGTATGAGTATGTAACCGGGCTCAATATATACATGTACTGTTTCAAAATAAACAAAATGTGGAAAAGTATATGTGTCCAACTAAGCCAAATATCCCTGTAGTCCCTGCGCATCGACATGAGGTCTACGTAGACTCGCCCGAGAGCTGAAAGTAGGAGAACTCCTCCTCATCCATAAAGTCTTGCTCCATCGCATAGACTTCATCAGCACCTGCATCTAAATCAGAGTCTGGTTGGTGTTTTAAAACACCGTCCCAGAGTGGGAATGAGTGGCCAACTCAGTGGTACTATAAGGCAAAAGTTAACATGTTATCAAGTCAATCAAGCAATAATGATAAAGCAATATAAAAATCACTTTCTAACTACTCTTGTTAATGCAGGAATGGAGTGCAAATAATGATGTATGCCCTCGCATCGAAGCTCCCTCACAAGCGACTCCGACAACCTATTTTGCATATGACAGAATTCCCTCAAAACGGTGCAACTTCATCACCTTTAAAGCACATCCTAACTAATGCAATGCGATGCATGGTCGTGTTAGTCGAGTACTTAATTAAGCTTATTCATACAGCAGGTTTGGGAAGCTAGGGTACCTCCCTTTATATCATTAACCCGAATTAAAGGATCTATCTAGGGTCGTCACTAGTAGTTAAGCACAAACGATAGGCAAGTTGTAGGGCATCACTCCTAATGAAAAGTAGTCGATAGGCAAATTCAAGAGTTTACACTCGTGGTCACTACGGGAAGTTCGTCACCTCAGCGTAGGCCGACAGCACGAACATGATGTCCCATACCACCATGCCCGGCTCACAAGTCTTGGTTGCTCACTGGTCACTACGGGGAGGCTCATCACCCCAGCGTAGGCCGACAACTCGAACACGATGTCCCATACCACCATGCCCGGCTCATGAGTCTTAGCGGATCGTGGTACTATGGTTAAAGTAAGCCTTTACATGGTGACGGGTACCTTAGATTCAAGCAGTAATGTTCATACATGGTAAACACACAATAGGCCAATCAGGTTGTTAGGCAAGATCGATTGGTACAGGCACACGTTGACTTGATCGACATGGAGCTCTAAGCACTCCTCATGGCCTAACCACTGTCGACAATCGTCGTGCGACCCGGATTCATCGAATATACCCAATGTGGCGAGATTAATTCGGCCACCCGAACAGGGACTGTTACCGATTGCCTATGCCACGTTGTAGCCCCAATCTTACTCAGATGCAGTAAACAAACATATGTGATAATCACTTCAGCATTTAACAAACAATCCAAGTGAATTCCTCATTTGAGCATTTCATAAAACACATTGATCATGTCACCAAACACTTGCATTTTATCAATGAATTGCGTAGAGGCAAATATGATTACATGAAAGAAACTATACATACGTATAAGGCAATTAAGAATCTTATCTAAATACTCATAATAAATACAAATCATCAACAATTTTTCATTCAGACAATTCATCAAACACTTAGACTACACTTCACCAAATACATAGACTAGATTAGTTACAACATATAATTTAGCGGTCAACACGCATATGACAATGGTTAATCCTAGATTAGTAATCATGACAAGTACAAATCATGTTCAAATATTCATTCAAACATTTCAACAAACACATGGGATGCATCTTTTACTCAACACAGTTCATATATGTATATTATACTGAAAACAGCGTGTCTAAGACAATACGGTAGCAATCAAGTCAGACAAATCATTAGTTAACATTGAAAGCATTGATAACCATAACCTAAGCGTTTATAGTCCGCTCCTTTCGTCAGAATACTCGATTCAGACTCGGTTCAAACTCTACGTTTTCGAAAACGGAATCTCGGGCACTTAAATGACGAAATAGGTTAGCTAGTTTGACAAACAATCAACCTGGATCTCTACAACGACATTAGGGTTAGATTTTCTTATCCAAAATCGTAACCGAAAGAGATTCGATAGCGTGACGGGGAGGCGATTTGGTGCGTGGAATCGTGGGAGAGGACTCCTGCAATGATCTCCCAAGTTCTCCCTTCTTTCTTTCCTCTTTTCTCTTCTTTTCTCCTCTCTCTCGTAGGGTTTGGTGAAATTCGTATATGAGAGAGGTGGGGTGAAATAAGAGCTATTTATAAGTCCAGAAGTGATGCAAATAACCCCAGGGCCACCATATACATGCTTTATACCCTTTGGGCGACTATTTTTTACAAACGGGGCTGATAGTGTAACGACTCGGAAAAATTCGTACAAAGACTCGAGTACCACCTCAGGCAGAAATCACTCAGGACCAAATCCTTTAGAAATTAGACGAGAATTAACTAGTGTTAAACTAGAGTACCTGTGAAATTAGCACTAATCACTTTAAATATGATCTCCAAGACCCAAAACGTGCAGAATCATTGACGCTACTTTACCCTGAAATTTAGAATCAATCTCTAAACCCGGTTGCTCTCGGGAGCACCTTGAAACTCCGTATCGGACTTGGACAACATGTCGAAAGTCCGATGACCGCGAAACTATATGAATATGATGCTTTAGTGGGCTTGACAACCATCTCGAAAATCAAGTCCTAAGAGTGTCTAGAAACGCACAACTTAAGCCCAGAGCGAAGTGTGTGAGAAACACGAATATCTTTAGAAAACGAACCCAGATTTAAGTGAATTAAGTCGTTCGCTTGCGGGCCAAATCTAAGATTTCATACCGTAGAATCTGACCCAAATACACCCTCGGATCAGGGAAATTTCCCAACACAGGACAATGTACTCGTGGCCTTGATCGAGTGCCTACGACCGTTAAACTGAAACTGGTCCGCCATGGTCGATCTGTAAATCTGATCGGATCGAAAACTTAACTTGACCTAAATCCAATGCCAGGGAGCTTAAGTCCGACCGCACCCAGAAAAGGGGCCTCCAGATGTGCTCCGTTGGACCGAAACAGCCCCTATTTGACTATAACCTAAGTATACCATGACCCTGGGGCCATTCCAATCAGTTCTGGGCCTATATAAGGGCCTTAAACCCTCTCTCACCCTTCACATACAAATTTCTAACCCTAGATGAGAGAAAAAAAAAGGAAAGAGAAGGAAAGAGAGAGAAGGTGAGAGCGAGTGTTGGAGCCTGTTCCTGGGATTCGATCTCACCATTCCACGTGCTTAACCACCGTTATCGTATCGCTATCCCGGCGATTCTGACTCCATTATTAGGTAAGATAACCTAACCCTAATCTATTTTAGGGTTTCAAATAGTGTAAGTGATGAAATAGCTAACCTATTTCATGCTTTAGGTGGTGTCATGCCGTATACAAAGACTTGGTATACGAACTGAGATCGTTACGAGTCTACCGGAGAAAGGTGTGCACTATAGATATTTAGGTTATGGTTTTCAAGGCCTTCAATATCAGTTAATGATTTATGACTGACTTGATTGCTATCACATATGCTTAGATTCAATGTTATATATTACATACGTATGTAAACTATGTTGATTAAAATGCATTCCAAGTGTTTGTTATAATGTTTGAATGAATATGAAATTATGATTTGTTCTTGACATGATTTCTGGTTGCTAATGTGCGATCGTTGTGCACGTAGTAATTCCTTTGTGAAAGGATTCCCTATAATATGTGTTTTAACTAACTTATTACATGTATGTAATATGTGTTGTCTAAGTGTTTGATAAAAATGCCGGAATGAGAAAATGTGTGATGTAATGTGCTGGAGGAGGGCATTGAGATAGGATTCTCAATCCCCTTATCTAGGGTTACAGTTTCCTTCATGTAATCTATCTTACTATTATGTGACTTATGAATGAAATGCTTATGTATGTACATGTACTCTGTGTGTTCGTTAAAATGCTGCTATGAGATTTATATTTACCTTGATGGTTGCATGCTCTCTTGGCTGTCACATGTGAATGTTATTGTTCTGGAATGTGTTTGGGGCTACGTCATAGTCCAGGTAGTCGGTAATGGTCAACGGTCGGTGGCCGAACTGTTTTAGCCCCGACAGAGGCGTTCGACGAATCCGAGTCGTACGTCGTTTGACGACAGTGGTTAGGCCAAGTAGAATGCTTATGCACTCCACATCGATCAAATCAACATGCGCTCGTACTAGTCGAGCTTGTCAAGTAACCTGATTGGCCCAATGTATGTTCACCATGTATGGACGCTACTGTATGAATCTAAGGTACCAAACTCACCAGTGAAAAGCCCGTTAACCTTGGTACCTCAATCCGTTAAGACTCATGAGACGGACATGGTGGTATGGGACACCGTGGTCGAGCTGTCGGCCTATGCTAGGGTGACGAGCCTCCCCGTAGTGACCAGTGAGCAACACCGCCTCGTGAGCCGAATACGGTGGTATGGGACACTGTATTCGAGCTGTCGGCCTACACTGATCAGGTGACGAGCCCTTTGTAGTGACCTTGAGCATACTTTGAGACTGCGTTGAGGCGACGAGCCTTTCCGTAGCAACTAGAGTATAAACTAGGCCTACACTGATCAGGTGATGAGCCCTTTGTAGTGACCTAGAACCGCAACATCGTATGAGATTTATATGACTGATGACCCTAGAATGGATCATTGTTTAGGAATTGATATAAGGGAGGTACCTTAACTTTCCAAGCCTGTTGTATGAGCAAACTTAAGTAAGAACTTGGTTAACACGATCATAACATCGCATTGCACGGTACTTTGGCGAGGAAGTAGCATGTGTCTGGAGTGGTATATGCCGCGACCGTGAGATGAAGTTCGCAGAGGGAGTGCAGGCGAGGGCATGCATCATATCATTCCATGTTTGCATTAACAAGAGTATTTAGGGCTTGATTGTTGTACTGCTTTATCATTACTGCGTGATTGAATTGATAACATGTTAACCTTTGCCTTATAGCTCCACTGAGTTGATCACTCACTCCCACGTTCCAACTAGACTCTGTCGTAGTTGCAGATGCCGACGCGACGTATGAGGTAGAGCGTGACTTCTACGACGACGAGGAGTTCTCCTATATGCAGTTTTCAGGCGGATTTACTTAGACTGTCTTGATCGATGGGGGCTACAGGGCTTATCATTTGTAGTTGGACTATCTTTGATATTTTGTATTTTGAACTAATACATGTAATTATTTGACCCGGTAATATATTCATACTCTGGAGACCAGCAATGGTCTATATGTTCCATATATGCTTATATACATCTCTCAGTCTTCCGCTTGCATTATTTAACTACCTCTGGAGTATGATATACTGATTTGGTATAATCCCACTCATGTTTAATGCACTAATACAGACAACATTCAATCATCATCATATATGTTGCATAAGTGATGTTTTGGAGCTCGGGAGTTGGGCTCCTACTCGACCCCCAATTTTCAGGGCATTACAAGTTGGTATCAAGGCATGATTTGGATTAAACTGGACCTGGGTTATGGTCACACGATGCCCACTGACGTACTTTGACTTAGGAGGGTGCGATAGAATGTAAAAACAGTTATAGGATTTCCAGTTTCGTCGGATGTCGGATTCGGCCAAAAATGACCTTCGTAGTTCACTCCGTAGGCCCCGTAGATCGTGTAAGACGATCCAAATCTCTTCTTAGTCTGTCCATCGACGAGTTTAGACGCTGATTCAGTCAATCCCGCACGCAAAACACGTCAAAGCGTGAATATTTGCAAGTGGGATTGCGAATGTGTACCGAACCAATGCGGGGGGGGGGGGGGGGGGGGGGGGCCATACCGCTACTTAAAATGGGATCCGAGGTGGGTCCCATGACTTTTCGGCACCCCGGGGGGGGTGTGGACCCTACCCCAGTGCAGACCCACCGCCAATGAGGCAGACGCCCGATGAGGCCCCAGCCAATCGGCGGGGCCCCGCCCAGCTAGGCAGCGCCCGGGCGGGGGCCCCCGCCACCCGACAGTCAAAGGGGCCCTCCACACACGTGTGGGACCCCTCTCCCCTCTCTAAAACCCCATTTAGGGTGTATTTGCGAAAACCCAACCCCCCTCCACCCCATATTCTCACCCAAATCTCTCATCCTCTCTATTCTGTCTCACAAATCCACCTTCAAAGCTTCAAATCTTCTTCCTTCATCATCACTACCTCCCCATCTCTCTTTCCAAGTGATTCTAAACCCCACTAATTTCTTCAATCCCTCTCAAATCTTCTTCCATATTTTCCAAACACCACCTTTTCCTTCATTTTTCACACCATCTTCCCTTTTTTCTTCCCATTTGAGTGCACAACCCACTTGTGTGTCTCAAAACTCCAAGGCCCTCCAACCCATCTCATTTTCCATGGCTCTCTTTGAGGTGGTCACCGCCATCTTCTCTATTTCTATGCTCTTATCTCTCATGACGAGGAAAAGAGCGGCCCCGGATGAGGTCGGGCAGAGTCGACCCCGTCGTCCTTCGAGGAGGGCGGACGCCGAAGGAAGCACCAGTGTCGGGCCAGAGTGGAGGTCCAAGCGGGAACATCGGCCTTGGCAAGTTCCACAACCGCAAGGTTATGTTTGAAGTGCACGTCGATGAGAAGTTATTTGGGACGTACCCAGTCATCGACTTTCTCGCGGATAATGGGTGGGGTCCCATATTTGAGGCAAAGGAACCTGCAAGCGAGAACACTGTGCGCACCTTCTACGCCCTCATTCGGAACCCGCTGTTGGAGCCTCTCTAGTTTTTCATCCCTTTGGGAAGGTAGGAGATTACGATTGGTGTGGATGAGATTGCTCGTGTCATGGGTATCGAGAAGGGATCGGCGCATGCTAGCGAGGGGGATTGCGCTAGTGAGCGGGAGAAGAGACTCTGCACGCGATTCCTCTGTGGCCAGGTCAGCATTGGAGGCAGGGGACTGACCTCGCTTCATCCAAGATGACAGACGACTTCCGTCTGCTCCACAGCATATGCACGTTTAACGTGTATCCCTAGCGAGAAACCCCACCGAGTGCACGAGGTTCATAGTGGACTTCCTGTTTCAAGTTGGAAAAGGAGACAAAGTGTGTCTGCCCACTCTCGTCCTGTCACAGATAATCAAAACGGCAAGGTCCAATATGGAAAACACCACGCTACCATTCGGCTTACTGGTTTGCAAGATCGCCCGCCGATACAGCTTTCGACTCCATATGGATGACGTCGTCCCAATCCATGTTATCAGTGCAAGCACGCTTGACAGCATGGGGATTGGCGAAAGGCAACGCCGAGCCCGCCTTGGGGGGCAGATGACGATATAGAAGAAAAGAGTGTTGATGTCGAAGAGGAAAGTGACGAGATTAAAGAGAGCGAAGGTGAGGAACACAGTGGCGATGAAGAAGGAGGGAGTGGTGAGGAAGGCAGTGAAAATGAGAGCGGTGGTGGGGAGGAAGGATAGGCAAGGGAAGAAGAGGAGGTACAAGAGCCGGATGAGGCACCTCCTCCTGCCACACAGGTGCCTGATATGGATCGGGCTGCTTCAGAAGCCCGTTGAGCTCGAAGTGAGGAGAGTCAAGCCGCCCTGCGATAGGAGGTCGGACAGGTCCAGGCTGAACTTAGATAGGCCTGAGCCAAGCTTGATGAGACTGAGGCCTTCGTGAAACGGAAATTCAAGAAGGTGTCTCGCACCTTGAAGGTCATCCTATGTTGTCTGCAGGACAAGGGTGCACCTCCCCCATCGCCAGATCTTGATGACTAGTCATACATATGATTGTCTTTTAGTTTTACTTAGTTGCTTGTTTCCTTGTTTCCATGAATAGCCTTGATAGGCTTAGTGTGTGGTAGAGTAGTTTGTGGGTTTTAATATGTGGGACTTTGTTAGATTAGCTCACATGCATCTTCAGTCATGATCTATGTAATGTTGCATCTCATGTATTGTGACAATTTTGTTAAATGAAATGCATGAAGTTTCTTTGAGCTGTAAAGTGAATGTTGTGTAGTTGGATTGTGTGTGGTATTCTAAATCTCACAGGTTGCACCCTATGTTGTATTTAGGGAATGCTACCTAAGAGCATGCAGACCTCGGCACGTCTCTCACTGGGCGAGTCGTTTGACGGGGTATCTCCCCTAAGCGATATACGGATCCCAGCTTGGGTCCGATTCATGACACCATGCCAGATTCTCAGCCGGCCACTGGCCCCGCCACTGGGCCGACACTTATGACACCGCCTGTGGCACCGCCTGTGGCACCGCCTGTGGCACCGCCTGTGGTACCACCTATTACACCATCGGTTCATGAGTAGAATCGTGCGTCTACCTTGACGCCCCACATACTACAGTCCACTCCGCCTCCTGATAGGCTAGAGCAAATGATGTTGTTGAAGCAGCATCAGCAAATACAGCAGCAACAGCAGCAGCAGTTTCTGACTACCATCGGAGGGGTCTTCGCCCAGAGCATGGTGTGACTCCACTTGCATCACCTATGTGCCCTGCTAGGAACATGAGTGCTAGCGGCACATTCGAGCGATTCCAGCACTTGTGGCCTCCTACTTTCGCGGGTACTCACAGACCCGAGGAGGCCGAGTATTAGCTTGACCGCATCTCTAAGATGCTGAAGCCGCTGCACTACACTGAGGCAGAGCAGGTTGAGCTAGTCACCTTCATGTTTGAGAAGGAGGCCAGCTTACGGTGGGACAATGTCCTTCGGACTATTGTCGTTGATATGTATGGACGTGGGCAGCTTTTGAGACCCGCTTCAATGAGAAGTATTATCCCCTCACTTATCGCTACGAGAAGGAGAGTGAGTTTCTTCACCTCCGACAGGGAGGGATGACAGTGGCAGAGTATGAGAATTGGTTCACGGAGCTAGCTAGGTATGTTCCTCTAATACTTGCCGATGAGCCGATGAGGATGAGGCGATTTTTTGAGGGTCTGCGACCCGAGATTCGCTCGAAGATGTGTTGTGCTAGCATACCCACTTATGATGAGCTAGTACACTTGTCCTTGCGAGCGGAGCAGGACGGGGATAGGTTATCCCGCACTCGCGTGCCTATGGTTCCTAGGCCGCGACCAGACATGCAGAGCAGGTTATTCCTCGGCAAGAGGTCGCGTACAGACTCATCTTCTGGGTTGGCGGCTCCCCCGGTTCAGCTGCGATAGACAGATTTGTGGTGTAGCTATTGCAAGACGTCGGCCCACACAGAGGTGAATTATTTCACCAGGATGAGGGATAGCAGGTTCTCACCGCCTTAGAGGATCAACCGCCCGATGCCTCAGGCTATTTCCGCTCCACCTCTACAGACAGCACCTAAACACCCCTCCTTTCGAACATCGGCACCTCGCTTTAGGCCGCCTCAACGGCCTATGGTGCCACAGCTAAACCGTTCACAGCATGCTCGGGTGCACTCACTTACAGCTGAGGCATCAGAGACAGCAGTTACAGCACCACTGCCTTCGAGGTCACAGCGCATGTTCAAGGTACACCAGTCTTTTTATTGGTGGACACCGGGTCCACTATCTCTATAGTGTTATGGGCTGCAGTCAAGCGACTAGGGTTGGAAACTAGTCCTATGGTTGGGTTAGACTCCTTACCGCCACATGGACTTTCTCAAACTCTACCAAGATGTGTAGGGGTTGTTCGATAGACCTAGGGAGCAGAACAGTGCTAGTTGACCTGATGGTCACACCGCTTTGTCATTACGATGTGATTCTCGGTATGGATTGGCTCACTGAGATGAAGGCAGAGATCGATTGTGACACTAGGGTGGTGACAGGCCATGGACCTGAGGGCACGACCTTTACATTCCCAGTGCAGGTCAGTTGGTACTACCGCATTAGTTGCTACGCTACTTTGTTAGAGCATGTTGATGGTCTGACATTGGGGAACACGCCAGTAGTTCAGGATTTTGAGGACGTGTTCAGATCGATACCTGGATTACCTCCCCGATGCAAGATTGATTTTACTATCGACCTCGTGCCGGGTGCGACGTCCATTTCATTACCCACGTATCGCATGCCTCCGTGTGAAATGGAGGAACTGAGAAAATAGATCGATGATCTGTTGGATGCTGGCTTCATACGCCTAGCGTGTCTCCTTAGGGAGCACCCGTGTTGTTCGTGAAGAAGAACGACGGGTCACTGCGATTGTGTATTGATTATTGCAAGTTGAACCAAGTAACGGTGAAGAACAAGTATCCTTTGCCCAGGATAGACGATCTGTTTGATCAGTTGAAGGGGGCACGATACTTCTCGAAGATCGATCTATAGTCAGGGTATCATCAGTTGCGCGTCAAGGATGAGAACGTGCAGAAGACGACCTTCAGGACTAGTTTTGGACACTGAGTTTCTCGTGATATCGTTCGGCCTTACGAACGCACCGGCCGTGTTCATGGACCTGATGAACAGGGTGTTTCGGCCGTTTCTGTTCTGATTCGTCATCGTGTTTATAGATGACATTTTGATATACTCTAAGAGTCGGGAAGTGTATGAGAAACACCTGCGAGCAGTCTTGGGTACTCTGAAGAAGAACCAGTTGTTCGCACAATACAAGAAGTGCGACTTCTGGAAAGAGGAAGTCAAGCTCCTGGGACATGTGGTGTCCAAGGAAGGGATAGCAGTTGACATCGCTAAGGTAGTCGCGGTTCAGGACTGAGAGCAGCCCGGTTTGGTTACTGAGGTGAGGAGCTTTCTTGGTCTGGTAGGGTACTACCGTCAATTTATTAGGGACTTCTCCAAAATTGTTAGACCGCTATCTCAGTTGACACGGAAGGATCTGAAGTTCGCCTGGAACGAGAAGGCGGAAGCAGCTTTTCTGGAGCTAAAGGACAAGCTAACGTCTGCCCCTGTGCTAGTATTGCCAGAGCAAGGGGTTAGGCATACTATATACACTGACGTGTCTCACGTTGGTCTAGGTTGTGTCCTTATGCAGAAGGACAGGGTGATTGCTTACGCCTCAAGACAGTTGAGGAAACACGAGGAGAACTACCCTACACACTACCTAAAGTTGACAGCCGTCATCTTTACACTGAAGCTCTGGAGACATTACCTCTACAGAGAGGAGTTCAAGATCTTTTGTGACCACAAGAGCCTCAGATACATATTCACTCAGCGGGACCTGAATATGAGGCAGCGGCGATGGATGGAAACCTTGAAGGACTTCAAGTTCGAGGTTTCCTACCATCCGGGCAAGGCTAACCTTGTGGTTGACGTGTTGAGCCGCAAGAAGACCATAGAGTTTACGGCTCCGCTGATGGTGACAAAATGGGGTATGGTAGAGTTTGTACGAGACTTCGAGTAGAAGCTCACCGTTGAGGAGCTGTTCGAGAGCGTCTCGCACGTTCGTGTGCGGCCACTTATTGATGATAGGATCATTGAGGCCCAGAAGGACGATGGACGATTGTCTGAGCTTCGAGAGCAGACTAGTGATGGTTTGGACGCCGAGTAGAGAGTTGGTATGGATGGGGGCTTACGTTACCGTGGCCGCGTATGCATCCCAAATCTTCATGACTTGAGACAAAAGGTTCTCGAGGCTTCACATATTTCGAAATTGGCGATGTATCCTGGAAGCACGAAAATGTATAAAGATATGAAGAGATCATACTGGTGGGACAATATGAAGGCCCGCATAGCAGATTATGTATCCCGTTGTCTTACATGCCAGCAGGTCAAGGCTGAACATCGCCGACCTCCTGGACTGCTTCAGCCCATGCCCATAGCTGAATGGAAGTGGGATTTCATCTCTATGGATTTTATCTCAAGGCTACCGAAAATGAGGAAAGGACATGACTCTATTTGGGTGATCGTGGACCGGTTGACGAAATCGGCCCATTTCCTCCCGATTAAAGTTTCGAACTCAGCAGACGAGTTAGTCAGGTTGTACATCAAGGAGATTATACATTTGCATGGAGTTCCCCTGGAGATCGTGTCGGACCGAGACACGTGATTCATATCTATCTTCTGGACTCGTATCCAGGAAGCAATGGGTGTGAAGTTGAATTTCAGTACCGCGTTCCACCCACAGACTGACAAGCAAACGGAATGGGTGAATCAAGTGTTAGAAGATATGCTGCATGCTTGTGTACTAGATTTCAAGGACAGTTGGGATGACTGTCTTCCTTATGCAGAGTTCGCCTATAACAACAGCTTCCAGGTGAGTATTGACATGGCCCCCTATGAGGCGCTGTATGGGCGCCCCTGCCGGGCACCGCATTGCTGGGCAGAGGTTGACGAGAAAAGCCTGATTGGCCCAGAGTTAGTTTAGGTGAC
Source organism: Magnolia officinalis (assembly GCA_021015155.1). Classification (NCBI taxonomy): domain Eukaryota; kingdom Viridiplantae; phylum Streptophyta; class Magnoliopsida; order Magnoliales; family Magnoliaceae; genus Magnolia; species Magnolia officinalis. The sequence goes on along the minus strand of JAJHSJ010000016.1, from coordinate 8,535,077 downwards.
CTCAGAGAAGATCAACATTATCAGACGTCGACTTCTGACAGCACAGAGCAGACAGAAGAGCTACGCCGATACGAGGCGGCGGCAACTAGAGTTCATGGTTGGGGACCAAGTATTCCTGAAGGTTTCCCCGATGAATACTTGTCCCCAACCAATGAATAGTATTTCATGTATCTATGCTGAAGAAATATGTTCCCGATTCTTCCCACATTATCAGATGGGAGCAGGTACAGTTGAGTGAGGATGCTACATATGTACTACGACCGACGCGTATCTTAGACAGGAAGGAGCAGGTATTGCTTAGCAAGGTTATCCCACTTGTGAAGGTACTATGACACATCACACTGAGAAAGAGGCTACTTGGGAAACAGAAGCCAAGGTTTGAAAGAACTACCCTCAGATTCTCGAAGAGTACGAAAAAGTACTAATTTTGAGGACGAAATTTTTCTTTAAGGGGGGTAGATTGTAACGTCTCGAAAAAATTCGTACAAAGACCCGAGTACCACCTCAGGCAGAAATCACTCAGGACCAAATCCTTTAGAAATTAGACGAGAATTAGCTAGTGATAAACTAGAGTACCTGTGAAATTAGCACTAATCACTTTAAATATGATCTGCAAGACCTAAAATGTGAAAATCATTGACGCTACTTTACCTTGAAATCTATAATCAATCTCTAAACCCGGTTGCTCTCGGGAGCACCTTGAAACTCCATATCGGACCTGGACCACACGTCGAAAGTCCAATGACCGTGAAACTATACGAATATGACCGTTTTACTGGGCTTGACAATCATCTCAGAAATCAAGTCCTAACAGTGTCTAGAAACGCACAACTTGAGCCCAGAGCGAAGTGTGTGAGAAACGCGAATATCTTTAGAAAATAAACTCAGATTTAACTGAATTGAGTCGTTCTCTTACAGGCCAAATCTAAGGTTTCAGACCGTCAGAATTTGACTCAAATACACCCTCGGATCAGGGAAATTTTCCAGCACAGGTCAATGTACTCGTGGCCCTGATCGAGTGCCGACGACCTTTGAACTGAAACTGGTTCGCCACAGTCGATCTGTAAATTCGATCGGACCGAAAACTTAACTCGACCTAGATCCAATTCCAGGGAGCTTAAGTCTGACCGCACGCAGAAAAAGGGCCTCCAGATGTGCTCCGTTGGACCGAAACAGCTCCTATTTGGCTATAACCTAAGTATACCATGACCCTGGGGCTATTCCCATCAGTTTTGGGCCTATATAAGGGCCTTAAACCCTTTCTCACCCTTCACATACGAATTTCTAACCCTAGGTGAGAGAAAAGAAGGGAAAGAGAAGGAAAGAGAGAGAAGGTGAGAACGAGTGTTGGAGCTTGTTCCTGGAATTCAATCTCGCCATTCCACATGCTTAACTACTGTTATCGTATCGCTATCCTAGCGATTCTGACTCCGTTATTGAGTAAAAAAACTTAACCCTAATCTATTTTAGGGTTTCAAATAGTGTAAGTGATGAAATAGCTAACCTATTTCATGCTTTAGGTGGCCATCGTGCCGTAGACAAAGACTTGGCATACGAAATGAGATCGTTACGAGTTTATCGGCGAAAGGTGCGGACTACATATGTTTAGGTTATGGTTTTCAAGGCCTTCAATGTCAGTTAATGATTTATGACTGACTTGATTGCTATCACATATACTTAGATTCGATGTTTCCCGTATATTACATACGTATGTAAACTATGTTGATTAAAATGCATTCCAAGTGTTTGTAATAATGTTTAAATGAATATGGAATTATGATTTGTGCTTGACATGATTTCTGGTTGCTAATGTACGATCTTTGTGCACGTAGCAATTCCTTTATGAAAGGATTCCCTATAATATGTGTTTTAACTAACTTATTACATGTATGTCTAAGTGTTTGATAAAAATGCCTGAATGAGAAAATGTGTGCTGTAATGTACTGGAGGAGGGCGTTAAGATAGGATTCTCAATCCCCTTATCTAGGGTTACAGTTTCCTTCATGTAATCTATCTTACTACTATGTGACTTATGAATGAAATGCTTATGTATGTACATGTACTCTGTGTGTTCGTTAAAATGCTGCTATGAGATTTATATTTACCTTGATGGTTGCATGCTCTCTTGGCTGTCACATGTGAATGTTATTGTTCTGGAATGTTTGGGGCTACGTCGTAGTCCAGGTAGTCGGTAATGGTCTACGGTCGGTGGCTGAACTGTTTTAGCCCCGACGGATGCGTTCGACAAATCTGAGTCGTACGTCGTTTGACGACAGTGGTTAGGCCACGGGGAATGCTTATGTACTCCATGTCGATCAAATCAACGTGCGCTCATACTAGTCGAGCTTGTCAAGTAACCCGATTGGCCCGATGTATGTTCACCATGTATGGACGCTACTGCTTGAATCTAAGGTACCAAACTCACTAGTAGAAAGCCCGTTAACCTTGGTACCTTGATCCGTTAAGACTCATGAGCCAAACATGGTGGTATGGGACACCGTGGTCGAGCTGTCAGCTTACGTTGGGGCGACGAGCCTCCCCATAGTGACCAGTGAGCAACACCGCCTCGTGAGCCAAATACGGTGGTATGGGACACTGTATTCGAGCTATCAGCCTACACTGATCAGGTGACGAGCCCTTTGTAGTGACCTCGAGAATACTCTGAGACTACGTTGAGGCGACGAGCCTTTCCGTAGTAACTAGAGTATAAACTAGGCTACTGATCAGGTGACGAGCCCTTTGTAGTGACCTAAAACCGTAACATCGTATGAGATTTACTAGGACTAACGACCCTAGAATGGATCATTATTTGGGAATTGATATAAGGGAGGTACCTTAGCTTCCCAACCCTGCTGTATGAATAAATCTAAGTAAGAACTTGGTTAACACGATCATAACATCGCATTGCACGGTGCTTTGGTGAGGAAGTAGCATGTGTCTGGAGCAGTGCATGCCGCGACTGTGAGATGAAGTTCGCAGAGGGAGTGCAGGCGAGGGCATGCATCATATCATACCATCTTTGCATTAACAAGAGTATTTAGGGCGTGATTGTTGTACTGCTTTATCATTACTGCGTGATTGAATTAATAACATGTTAACCTTTACCTTATAACTCCACTGAGTTGATCACTCACTCCCATGTTCTGGGACGGTGTTTTAAACACCAACCAGACTCTATCATAGTTGCAGATGGCGAAGCGACGTATGAGGCAGATCTTGACTTCTACGACGACAAGGAGTTCTCCTATATGCAGTTTTCAGGCGGGTTTACGTAGACCGTCTTGATCGACGGGGGCTACAGGGCTTATCATTTGTAGTTGGAATATCTTTGATATTTTGTATTTTGAACTAATACATGTAATTATTTGACTTGGCGATGTATTCATACTCTGGAGACCGGCAATGGTCTATACGTTCCATATATGCTTATATACATCCCTCAGTCTTCCGCTTGCGTTATTTAACTGCCTCTAGAGTATGATACACTGATTTGGTATAATCTCACTCATGTTTAATGCACTAATACAGACAATATTCAATCATCATCATATATGTTGCATAAGTGATGTTTTGGAACTCGGGAGTTGGGCTCCTGTTCTACCCCCAATTTTCAGGTCATTACAGATAGAGAGGCCCACTACTCACCTACGTCATAGGGTATGCTCCCTGACAATGGATCTATGCCAGGATATGATTTCGGTGTGATCGGATAAGCCGATCGACCGTGGAGAACCCGTGTCAGATCAACGGTCATACTTACTCAATCGGGGTCACAGTCATACGGATATGTGCAGGAAAATTTCTTTTCCCCATGGGTGAAGTTTGGTCAGAAACTGATGGTCCGAAATCTTCAATTTCGAGTAAGACCGAACGGCCCAATTCACTTAAGTTTCATTTCATTTTCTAAAGATATTCGCGTTTCTCACACACTTCACTTAGCGCTCAAGTTGTACGTATCTGGACACCATATGGGCTTGATTCCCGCGATGGTTGTCAAGCCCAGTAGGACGAACATATTCCTATAGTTTCGCGATCATCGGACCCTCGACGTGCAGTCTAGGTCCGATACGGGGTTTCAATGCACTGCCGAGAGTGACAGGCTGTTAGGATTTCTCCTAGGTCTTTAAGCGATGTTGAGCCCGTGGTATTAATGGTTTTAGGCCTTCTCATTTGTGAAAATGGTGGCCCAAGCTTAATCCACCGATTATTTAGTTTAGTACTCAATTAAATTTCGCCTAGATTTACGACAGGATATGGTCCTTAGGTGGTTCGGCCTGAGGTGGTACTCGGGTCCTTGTACGGATTTTTTTGAGACGTTACAACTGAGAAAATGGGATTTTAGACAACTATATCCAAGTTTGGCTTGCTTGAGAAATGAGCTCTAGATTTAAGCATAAATCCGATCACCGAGCTTGATACTTCAGCCCAAGCCCAGTCTAAAGTGAATCAAGCTTGAAAGCCCATTGGGCCAGTGTTAGACCCGTATCCTAGCCCGTACTGTTTCATAGACTTCCGCGGTCCTCCCGGTCGAATTCTGGCAACCCGCGATATGTTATCGGCATTTGCGCTTAACCCTGAGTCGTATCCTGTTTTCCAGAGTCGGCTTAATCCGAGACTTGTACCCTAGCGACTGCGCCGTCAACGCGGTTCCGACGCCGCGACTCGCGCACCGAACCGATACCCAGGATAGAAGATGTCAGCCCACGTTCATTTCAAATTTCACTTCCTGATGCAATGTAACCGGAAAACCTTTTTTTTTTTTTCCTCGTGTGATGTATGAATTAGCCTTCTAATCCTAGTATTATATCTGATTCTTAATTGTTATTATCCTATTTAACTATATTATAGTTGCTTGTGCATGCTATTGCAATGCATTAGTTGTTGAAGTATGTTATGTATTTGTACTTGTATTATTATGCATTTTTTTTTTAAATTTTTTATTTTTGTATAATTTCCTCAATTTTCACATTTATCTATCATTTTCTATTTTCAAATAGAAATTTAAATCAGGAGGTGCAATGGGAAGTTTTAGCCCCCCTTGAGGTGTACATTTCACTTTCCAATAGTTCTAGACATCTCACCTCATGGCTCTACCTTTTAGAATGCTTGAGGCCACTAATGAGACAGACCACAAGGCTATGGAGGAAAAGCCAACTAAGCCCTTCCACCTTTGGAACTTTTGAAGAAACTTGTGGGAGAGGGTGTTTGGGAATTCTGAAAAACAGGATTTGATTTCCACCCTAATGAAGTCCAAATCAAACATTAGTTGAAGTACAAACCTGAGTATCCATCTGCTGAGGGATCAATGATTCAAAATAGCTGTCACTCATTTGATGATTTGCATATTAAAATTAGGAGGTTATGACTTGCTGTCTTAGCATTTTTATTGGAAAATGAGACTGCTGAAGGATCAACAATTCAACACAACCAGTTACGTTCGTGTTCATGATGCTTTGTTGATATATGAGCATTTCGATTGTTCTACTTTCAATTCGTTTTTTAAATATATTTTTCATGAGCATAACACCTCTTGGCTTATTTACTTAAAAAGGATCTCAGACCGAAAGGGGGATTTTCAATTAATTTATTTCACATAGGTTTCTAATATGGAAGTGAGTGAACGAGTGATAATTTCTTGATACAACTTGAATGGTATTTGATTTAGGAGAAAGTCCAGGGCTTAATTGGAAATAGCTCTTTGATTCTTTGGTGCTGAGGTTGGAAATGAACCGAATAATCATGGACTTGGATTTGATTAGAAAATAGGGTTTAAAGGTACTGAAGATTGGATTCAGTTTGGGCTGAAAATCATTTATGCTGAATTTCTACATTCATCAATGGTGAATTTCTTTGATTTCATATTGTGAAAGACTTCTCTTGGAATTTGTGCTTGCCTGTTGTGTAAATTGTTACTTCTTCTTTTGTTGTTGTTTTGAATCTGTAGATTGATAATTTTTTATTCTTTGTTCTAAGTATGGAATTTAATTGTTTCATTGCTTCATGGTCAGATGTTCTCCATAACTCCAAATGGAAACCAAACTCAACAAAACATGGATGGACAGAAACATTGTATTCTTGTAGCTGCAAGCAATCCCTATGCCCTGCCCACCCATCTCTAGACCAACTATCCAAAATTTGGAGAAGAATGACAGTTGTACAGACGCACAATCAGAAAGTTATCTGATGCTGAGGCAGTGGCTAAATCATTCCCTCAGGTAGTGCAAATTTATTATCTACCTTATTGCCTACCAGATTTTATTCATGAATAGGATGGCTTAAGACTTCGTTGTTTGGGTTAGCTCCACTTGGGCCATTTCCTCTTTATTGAATTGAGTTGTTACCAATTTTGTGAATAGGATTCTTATTAAACAATTGTGTGAATTATTTTTTGAATGACTATCAGGTGTAAGATTCAAAAAACAATAATAATAATAAAAGTTGATGATATTATTTAATTTAAATTTACAGATATTTTAGCGACGGACCAAATTCGTCGCTAATTTCTGAAAAGTTGAAAACAACGACGGACCTTATCCGTCGCTAATATTTTGAATGAGAATAGCTACGGATTTTCGAATTTCAGCGATGGATTTTTTATTTTTTACGAAGAATATTAGCGACGGACCTTATCCGTCGCAAACAACAGAGGAAGCAACGAACGAAATCCGTCGTTTATTTGGTTTTACGACGGATTTTGGCATAGTGAATTTCCTCTTTACCTCGCTTAATTTCCAGTTAGCCTCGCTGAATTTCACGTTAGCCTCATTCAATTTCATGTTAGCCTCGGTCAATTTCCCTCGAGACTCGTTGAATTTCATGTTTGCCTCGCACAGTTTCCTTGAGGCTCGTTGAATTTCATGTTAGTTTCGTTCAATTTCATATTAGGCTCGTTGAATTTTATGTTAAACTCGTTCAATTTCACATTCGGCTCGCTCAATTATACATAGTTGTATGTACTTTTCGGTATAGAAGCAATGACTACGGTTTAAATCAATAGCTATGGAACTAATGGCTACGAATGTAATTAAGCAATGGCTACGTACTAATGGCTACGATTATAATCTGTAGCTATATGTATTTAGCTACGGCCTAGTATTGGACGATGTCACCATGGTATCCAAGACGGTGGCACCATGGATATCATGGTGCCACCGTGAATGCAAGGATATTTTGGTCTTCAAATAGTGTGTCCTAGCATAATTGGTTTAGTCTTGAACTTAAAGTTTGTGAGGGTTTAGAAAAGCCGTTGGGTAAAAGGTGGGGCTTACAGTGGTAAAAAACTCAAATTTTAGTCGCCGGTGTGGCATAAAGGGGATAATTAGGACTGTGGACCCCACCTTTTAGCCGGCTGGTTTTATGAAAGAAGACAAACCTTCTTTTGCAACTTAGACCTCCACGTGCGGGGACAGAATTTCTGGACGAAAATACCCCTCCTTTCACGGAAACGATTGGGTACTCCCCTGCCACCACGTAATGGTGGATGTTCGGTGGTCTGTGAGCCCCACCATGATGTATGCTTTTCATCCATGCCGTCCATATATTTTTCCACATCATTTTATGGTATGAGACAAAAAATGAGGTATATGCAAATTTCAAGTGTACCACATTACAGGAAACCGTGTTGAATGAGCATCAACCATTAAAAACTTTTTGGGGGCCCACTGTGATGTTTGTGAGAAATCCTCCCCGTCTAAGTTCATTCATAGGGTCACAAAGACGTGGATGAAGAGGAAAAACAAATTTCATAATGATCCAAAACTTCTATAACCCCTAAAAGGGTTTCAATGGTAGACGTTTAATTCCCCACTGTATTTTACAATGTGGTCCACTTGATAGTTAGATCTATCTTATTTTTCGTCTTAAGCCTTAATATGAGCTCGCCAAATAGATGGACGGTTTGGATATAACACAGACATCATGATGGGACCCATAAAAGCAACAAACATATATATATATATATATATATATATATATATATATATATATATATATATATATATATATATATATATATATATATATATATATATAAACAACACAGATTGCATCGATATATCGACAATATGTAGATATATCGACAAAATAAAGCATCGATATATCGACAATATGTAGATATATCGACAATATGTCGATATATCGACGTTACATGATATTTTTTGGTTAAGTCGCTGGACAAATGAGGACTTGATTCGATATTATCGACCATATGTCGATATATCAATAAAATCAAGCATCGATATATCGACATATTGTTGATATATCGACGTTAGATGGAATTTTTTGGTTAAGTCGCTGGACAAATGAGGACTTAATTCGATATTATTGACCATATGTCGATATATCGATAAAATCAAGCATCGATATATCGACATATTGTCGATATATCGACGTTGCATGAAATTTTTTTTTCCCCGCCAATTTTCATGCTTGCCCTGCCGATTTTCTAGTTTCCCCCGCCGATTTTCATGCTTTTCATGCTTGCCCCGTCGATTTTCTAGTTTGCCCCGCCGATTTTCTAGTTTGCCCCGCCGTTTTCTAGTTTGCCCCGCCATTTTTCTAGTTTGCCTCGTCGTTTTTTAGTTTGCCCCACCGTTTTTCTAGTTTGCCCCGCCGTTTTCTAGTTTGCCCCACCGATTTTCTAGTTTGCCTCGCCGTTTTCTAGTTTGCCCCGCCAATTTTCTAGTTTGCCCCGTCGTTTTCTAGTTTGCCCCGCCATTTTTCATGCTTGCCCCGCCGTTTTTCTAGTTTGCCGCGCCGTTTTCTAGTTTGCCTAGCCGTTTTTCTAGTTTGCCCCGTCCTTTTCTAGTTTGCTCTGCCGTTTTTCATGCTTGCCCCGCCGATTTTCTAGTTTGCCCCGCCGTTTTGTCCCGCCGTTTTCTAGTTTGCCTCGCTGATTTTCTAGGCTATGGATATGGCTACGGTTATAATCCGTAGCTATAGATTCTTTTTTTTTTCTTTATATATATATAATATATATATATATATATATATATATATATATATATATATATTTTTTTTTTTTTTTTGCTGTTGTAATCCCACCGCCTTTTGTGGGTCCCATCATTAGGTCTGTGTTATATTCAAACTGTCCATCGGTTTGGCGAGCTCATATTAAGCTTGAGATGTAAAATAAGACAGTTCTAACTATCAAGTGGTGGGCCCTACAAAATTTTTAATGGTGAAAATCAGTTTTCCCGCTGCTCTTTGTGGTGTGGTCTATTTGATTTGGATATGATTTTTTTTTTTTGGATAATGCTCCGAAATGATCTCTAAATATGGATGAACGTTGTGGATATAATAAATACATAGATGTGGGGCTATGTAACTCTGATCTCTTTTGAGCCGTTCGTACAACTCTTGGCTGGAGTAGCGTCAGCGCTTGTCTTCGAAAAGGAGGAGTATTTTCGTCCTCAAACTCGCTGTCCGTACATGGAGGTCTAAGTTGTAAAGGAAGGTTTGTCTTCTTTCATAAAACCACCTGGCCAGAAGGTGGTCCACAGTCCTCATTTTCTCGGCATAAAGTACTATATGACCGTACCGCGTGTATAAAGTGGAAGCGGATTGCGTCCTGTCCCGCCTGAACGGAAATCTGCCCAGGCAGGGGATCTGTGGGGCCCATGAAGTGATGTATACGTTTTATCTACACCATTCATTCATTTTTATAGATCATTTTAGACTATTAAATTAAAAATTGGACAGATCTAAGGCTCAAGGGGACCCACCGCAGGAAGCAGCGTGATAATGATGACCACCGTTGGAACCTTCTTAGGGCCCAGTGTAATGTTTATTTTCCATACAATATGTTCATAAGTTCACATATACCTGTATTAAGGAAAAATAAATAACTTCAGCTTGATCCAAAACTTCTATGGCCATCAAGAAGTTTTTAATGGTGAATGTTCAATCCACACTGTGTGGTCCACTTGAGCCTTGGATCTACCTAATTTTTGGGATCCTATAATAAAATGATCTGAAAAAATAAATGAACAGCACGGATAAAATCCGTACATCACGGTAGGCCTCACATAACCCTTGTCTGAACCGTTTCTGTCCAGGCGGGGGCAGGACCGAATTGCTTCCGTATAAAGTAGCAGTTGTGGAATCTCCCGCATTTCATGGCAAGCAGAAGACGCAGAGTCGGTGGATCAGGGAACACCGAGGTCAGTGATCTGTGACTGTGGGCCCCACCTTGATGCATGTATTTTATATCCACGCCGTCCATCCATTTTTCGAGCTCATTTCATACCACTAGAAAAAAAAGTGAAGCACTTCAAAATCTCAGGTGTACTACACCATATGAAACTATGGTGATTGAACGCCCACCATTAAAAACTTATTATGGCCCACGAAAGTTTTGGATGGAGCTGATATTTGTGTTTTCCTTTCATCCATGTCTGTGTGACCCAATCAACAGGTTGGACAGAAAATAAAAAGATAACGGTGGGCCCTAGGGAGTTTTTAATAGAGTGACCGTTTGTAAACTGCTGAAGCATTATTTACGGTGAAATATGGTTGAGAGATAGAAGTAGCTAAGAACAGTTGTTCAGCTACACTTCTGGGCCAGGGATCATTCAAAATATTTTCCAGTAATTGGACGTTCCAGATCCGTTTCATGGAATTGATACCATATACTGAATGTGATTCAACTCACACTGGATTCTTGTTAAATATTGAAACTTTAGTTGCTGTGGCTTTTCCTTCTCTACTAAGTAAACAGAGAAATCCATCATCTATAAAGGATAGGAATATTACACAGAAGAAAGAACTTCGTTGAGAGAGTTAGTTGGATTCTGTGGCTTTTCCTTCTTAACAAAGGAAATACAGAAATCATAGTAGTCAGGAGCAAGAAGTTGGTTAGTTGGATTCTTTCTGACAGAGAGAGAGAGAGAATGGGAGTACCATCATTCTACTGGCAGTTGATAAATAAGTATCCAAAGATATTGATGAAAGCATGGGAAGAGAAAGGAGGAGAAGATGGTGTTGTTGACACCACTCAGCCCAATCCAAATGGAATAGAATTTGATAACTTTTATCTCGACATGAACTGCTTCATCCATGCCTGCTACGGTGGCGATTATCAGGTTCTCTCTTTCTCTCTCCTTCATTTTTCTTGATTTGTGAAAGTGGGGCCCTGGTTATGTGATCAGAACCGTCAAATGATAGATACTCCATGTCCATATACTGTAGAAGAGTATATCTGAGACTTGCTTCTCTCTGTGTTGTATGCGGATTGATTGTCCAAGTCCATGTAGGTTTACACTTTGATCCATAATAATAAATAAATAGATGTGCCCACAAAATGGTTGGTGTAGTCTTTGTTATTGATTGGTCTAATGTTGAAAATCAACACCAAATTGGACTGATGATGCAGCTGATAGTCTGATTCGATAGTTTGATTTGACTGATATCAAAGATCAATGGTCAGATCTGACTAAAATTAAAGATCAATGGTTCGATTGGACTAATATTGAATATTAACAATCTAATTGTGTTGAAATTGAAGATGAATGGTTTGATTGGGAAAATATCAAAGGTTGGCCTGATTAGACTGATATGACATTGAAGATCAATGGATAGAGTGGAATGATATTAACAGTCTAATTGGGATGAAATTAAAGATGAATGGTCTGAATGGGATGATGTATATTGACGGTCAACGTTCTGATTCAGCTTCGACATTGGTCTAATTAGACCATTTATTTTCACTGTCAGGTCAGCCCAATCAAATGATCCATTTTTAATTCCAGACCAATCATGCAGATTGTTCATATAAAAACATCTTTTATATTGATCTAATTTAACTGTTGATCTTTAACATTATTCTACCAAACCATTCGATCGGCTTTAATATTGGTCCAGTTAAATCATTGATCTTCAATATTTGATTAAGCAGACCGCGCATCTCCAAGTTCAACACAATCAGATTGTTCACTTAAATATTGGTCAATTATATTGTCGATCTTTAATTTTGGACTAATAAGGCTATTCATCTATGATATTGGTCAAATCATATTGTTGTTCATCAGTATCATTTGAATGAAACCATTTGATTTTGTCATTGGTCAATCAGGCCTTTGATTTTCAATATCGGCTCAGCCGGACCATTCATCTCCAATTTCAACCAATTCAGATCATTCATCTTCAATGAAGGTCCAACTACCTGTGGATCTTCAATTTGGGTTGATTAGGCTGTTCATCTTTGATATTTGTCAAATCAAACTGTTTATTAGTATCTTTCAAATAAGACCTTTGAACTTTGGACCATTCATCTCCAATTTCAAATTGTTTATTAATTGGACCATTCATCTCCAATTTCAGCATAATCATATTGGTTCAATTAGACAGTTGATTTTATTTTTTATTTTTCTATATTTTTATTTTTATTTTTGGGTAGTCTAATCATCTTTGAATTGGTCAAATCAGACTATTGACTATCCTTATTGTCCAAATTGGACCATTCAGCCGGTCTAATCAGGCTGTTGATTTTCAACGTGACCTAATCAGACTAAGTGATGACAAAGATTAGACCAATCATCATTTGACCCTATGATTAAGGATCAAAGATGTGGCCTACATGTGCGAGATACGTTCCGGGACAAATAGTCATAACCGTCACCTAAAATGGGAGAAGGACATGGATTGTTAATAGGGAATTAGTAATCTTCTTGTATGTGTCTAGTTAGAGCCATGCAGGTTTGCATATATACAATATGCAATTGTTGACAAGAGAAAATCACGTATTGAGATGCTGGTTTTGGTTTCTGGTTGTGTTGTTGCAGTCATCTCCTCCTAAAACATGTGACGAGGTCTTCAATAGCATTTTTGAAGAGATCGATCGTCTCTTTCGCATAGTAAGACCGAGGACCCTATTATACATGGCCATTGGTGAGTTGCTCCCATTGTTCTTACTCCAGCTTCATGTTGTCACTCACTCTATAGGTTGGTAAATGCATAATGTCTTCTATAAGGATTCTTTAAACAATACTGAAATGTGAGATTTTGCTTTAGAAAATTGTTTTTTATACTAAAATTAAGGAGTTTGCTTCCATGCTGCAAATGAGGAAGAGTTGTTAGTATCATGGTTTAAATTATCGTATCCGTATCAGTGACCACTGATTCTTCACACGATGTGTATTGTATCACTGATATAACCAATTTTTATTGGGTGTATCAGTGTGAAATTTTCCAAGGTAAAAAAAATATAGAATTAATATTTTATATTGTATTCTTTTATATGTTTGTATTTTTCAATTAAAAATGCTTCTATGGATTGATAAAAGACATTAATATTTTATTTAAGGATTAAGTAAATAATATGATATGTATTTTTTTTTCTAGTGATTTTTCTTTTGTACATGATAAGTATCGATTGATCACATTTGTCACGACTGATACACTACGTATTGGCCATTTTGACTGGTATTTAAAACCATGGTTAGGGTTCTGGTCTTTGTCGCTATAGTTTACTCGTTACCTCCCATGGAGGAATGCTGATTGCACACAACATCTAGCATGCATTCTTCCACATGGGTATTCATGGGGACAGCCAAACCAGTCAGCCAATGGCCACAGTAAATATGAGCAATGCCCAACAGTCAATTTAGCCAGAAAATCCTAGCTAAGAACTCAATTTGAGGAAGGTACATAGACACCCCACAATTTTTTTTTTGCCCTTGTTATAACTAAGGGAATTGGAGCATCCAATCAGTCTGTTAACTGTTGGGCATGGCTCATATTTATTGTGGCCATTGGATGACTGGTTTGGCTGTCCCCATGAGTACCCATGTGGAAGAATGCATGCTAGATGTTGTGCACAATCAGCATTCTTCCAAGGGAGATAATGAGTAAACTACAGCGAGAAAGACTTGCAATCAAATAGGAAGCAGCCATTTGAGATAAAACTGCATTTTTAACTACCTAAATAACAAACTTGACTTCTTACTATATTAGTGGTAAATTTGCAAGTTGTGTTCATTTCTTACTAGTAAGAAAATCCTTTTCCGTAATTTCTTTATTTTTCTTCAGAATGAAGCACCTATTCATCTTCTTCTTTATCATTTGGTGGCTACAATAGATTGTTTATTTGCTTCTGTAATTGTAGAGTTACTGTAATGACTCTCATCAGCTTATGGTCACCATTACACTTCTTTATTCTTTCAATATCCTATTTCCATGCTTCATACCGTCTTTTCTTTGAGGAACCGCTTGCAGTTTTCATTTATTTACATTGCACATGTTATAATGGTTTACTGGCTTAAATTTACATCTAGACGGAGTAGCAACAATAGCCAAAATGACGAAGCAAAGATGCGGGCGCTTCTTTTGTGCAAAACTAAAAGAAATTAAGGTGTGTTTTTCTTGAATTCCCCAGAACACACTCATCTGATGTTATTTTTCCTTACACAAGCCAATAAGGAAAATGATCAAAAGGTGTTACTGAATTTTTTCTTTGCATGTGTTCTTAATCTTGAATTAGTTTTCTTGTTGTTTAGGAAGCTGAGGAGGATTTTCCAGAAATTCCGTTCGAGGTTTCAGATGCTAGTGTTATTACACCTGGAACTGAATTCATGGTTAGATTGTCGAAGGCGCTTAAGTGCTACATTCGTTCGAGACTGAACAATGACCCGGGTTGGAAAGACATCAAGGTTTAACGATGAATTACATTGGAAATTATTTTTTATTTACATAGATAGTATTAGGAACTTTAATTTGCTTCCTTTTTCTCACCAATAACTGTTAAAACCTTGAATTTTGAAATAATCAGGACTCTTTTTTGGTAAGAGATTGTTCGAATGAGCCCTACTAAGGGCCTATTTGGATGCACCATCAAAAGGGGTGTTGGAGGCATAAAACCCCTTTTGAGCCAAACCGGGGTTTTTGGTGTGTTTAAATGTACTTTGCAAACCCCTGTTTCATCATCCCACTGGACAGAATAGGTGCTATAATGCCGACTTGACAAAACCCAATCCAATTAATTTTTGTCAAGTTGATGGTCAAAGCAGGCTTGAAACCCCTTTTCTGGAAACCCTGCAATTGCATCCAAATGGGCCCTAAGGTTCTTGTGGTAATGTGTCTACTCTGTGAGGTCTATGCAGTTCTTCCAATGGACCACGCAGTGTTTGCTCCTTAGCTTGGAAATTTGGCCGTTCAGGTCATCGGGTGGGCCACATCATGCATTGTTTTTCTTATACTTGTGGCCAGCCTGATGATCCGTCTTTCCATCCCATTTATGCATGATGAATGCATTGAACGGCCTGGATGTTAAACAGTCATTGAGTTGTGGTGAGAGTAGGATTTCCGAATTGGACCTTCATTGTTCGCCTTCAAATATCTCCATATGCCCATTATGTCTGATTTATTTATTTTTTCTTCAAATTGTTTTTTTCTTAGGTAATATTGTCTGATGCAAATGTTCCTGGTGAGGGAGAGCATAAGATTATGTCATTCATACGGCTACAACGGAATCGTGATGGATACAATCCGAATACTCGTCACTGCGTGTATGGCTGGGTATGACTGATTTTAGTGCTACTTGAATGAGCTACAAATTTGAGGGGCGCTCTTTGGTGGCTCCGGTACCACTGTAAGCTCACAACACGATGGGTCCCCTATGCATATCAATAGTCGGCATTTTTATCTCTCAATGTGTTTCCCTGTGTTGTGGTCCATCTATGTTTTGGATTGGTATTATTTCTAGGCTTTGGATGTTTTGAGGTGAAAGCATCTTATGCCGAGTTAGATTTTGTGAACACATCAAGGAAATAAAGAATTTTATTGAAAAGGCATGAAGGTAAAGAATACACACACCCAACCAACACAAACACTGCCCCAACCACTTAAGGAGGCACTCCTTAAGATACAATTTATTTATTTGTTTATTTATTTATTTTTTATTGAAACCCCTAAAATGGAACCATTATGATTACTAAAACAAAGATTGCTCCTTTCATCCCAAATAGACCCAAGATCAGCAAGGAGGGCCAATCTCCATTTCATCTTAAGAGAAGACCCTAGGACACCTTCATGCCAAAAACAGAACAATTGCTCAATCGAACTTGGCATAACTCAAGAAATTTTGAAGACCTCCAAAACGTGAACCCACACTTCCTTTGCAAAAGAATGAAAGATGAAAAGACGATCCATGGATTCCGTGCCATTCATGTAGCGCAAGCAAATATTAGGAAGCACAATTGTTCCGTGAGGACTCTGTTCCTCCCAACAAGCCAATCAAAAGCCGCAACCTTAGGGGGGCACTGTAAACCATAAATGCCTAGTGTGAGAACAACAAATCGAAGAAGAACCCTAGAAATATGGTAAAAGAGTAACTTGATAGAGAATTAACCAGATTTATCTTTATGCCAAACCAAAGTATTTAGACAACCTGGAGACAGAGAGACGCCATGAAGAAACTAAAGAAGGCCCATCAACACGTCCATCTCAATATCAAAAAGTTTTCTCTACACAGAAGAACCCAAACCCCATTAGAACCAATCCAAAAACAAAAGGAGCAATGGAGATGTCTAGGTCGAGGGAAAGGGCAGCCAAGTTAGGGAACGCCGATCTCAAAGGGACCTCACCCAACCAGATATCAACCCATAACTGAATTCTTATACCTTCCCCGATTGAAAAACCAACCCCCTCAACCACTCTTCCAGCCAGTTGAGCGATCGCCTTCCACGTGGAAGATGCTCTATAAAGAGAGGATGGCTTGAACCCCATAGCCTAAATGAGACACACCATAGTTGCTATCAGTAATGGACCTCTAGAGGCTATCCTCATCAGATCAAACCTTCAAATCAACTTTCGTAAAAGGGCATCGTTGACGTCTTCCAGGCTTCTAATCTTTGCACCTTCTTCACAATAAGGCTTGCAAACCTCCTTTTAATCAAGTAAATGGAATTTACCCTTGGCTAAAGCACCTTACCAGATAAAATGCCTTCTTTGTCTGTCTATCCTACCCAAGACAGATTTTGGGCATTTAAACAATGACATAAAATAAAACGGGAGATTAGAAAGTGCAACTATGATTAGCATTATCCTTCCTCCTAATGTTAGGTTTATGCTTTTCCACGAAGGGAGTTTCCTCTCCATACACTCAATGACCTTATTCTAGACATGTAAGGGTGCTTGCTGATACACAAGAGGCGGACAAAGGTAAGAAGATTGGAAGGACACAACCCTACATCTAAACACATCAGCCAAGACGGACATGTCGACCGCAAAGAAGTGGATCCCAAGGATTTCACTTATAGAAATATTAACTTGTAACCCTAAAACAACCTTAAAAAACACCTCACAACTTTACGCAGATTGTTGACCATAGACTCAACAATCTCGCAAAGAACAGGGGTGTTGTCAATGAACTACAGATGAGAAATCCTACTCTCTACATTTTCCGCTTTGAAGCCCCAAAAAGACCCACCAAGGCACCAACTGCCCTTTGCTCAACATTCTACTGACAGCCTCCGGAACAATGACGAACAACACAGGGTAAAGGGGGTCTCCCTGTCGGAGGCCCCTCGAAGCTCTAAATAAGCCAAAGGGGAAACCATTAATGAGGATGGAGAATTTTGTAGATTAGGCACAAGCATGGACCCATTTTCTCCAATTAAACCCAAAACCCAAATAGAGAAACACTTAATCAAGAAAATTTTAGTCAACATGATCATAAGCTTTCTCCAAATCAAGCTTGGAAGCATTACCTGCAACACCAGCCCAATGGCATGAGTCAATACGCTCTTGAGCTACCAGAGCATTATCTAGAATTTGCCTCCTGGATATGAAAGCACTTTGTAAAGGCGAAATAACCTTTGGAAGCACCTTGCGGAGCCTATGCACTACGATTTTATCAATTATCTTGTAAGGGTTGCTAATGAGGCTGAAGTCCTTCAGACACTCAGCCTCTTCACTGGACCACACATTTGCCTGTTACCACCGTAAGCTTTTGGTGGTACTATTACCACTGGAGAGCACCTCATTATTTGATGGGTTATTAGTTTTAGTTGCAATTACTCTCTTCACTGAAGTTCAGAATTTTCTGGCTTGCAGGACACAGATCTTATAATGTTGGCTTTAGCCACACATGAAGTTCATTTCTCTATATTGGGGCAGGTGAGTTTAGTATCTACTCTTTAAGAAATTTGCTTATGTTGAAGTGAAAACTAGTTTCTAAGCAATGTCTTGAGTAACCAAATTTTTTGTCACTATTTTACATTAAAGTTTGGCGGGTTGCATGTCCTTTTTTCTTCTTTAAGAAAGCAAAGGATTCACATAATGTCGGAAAATTTTGCTATTTGTTAAGAGGACCAAGTAGGCAAGTGATGCAAACTAATGACTTAGGGAAATTGGGTTGAAACAAACCAGTAACCATAATTACAACCTTTTGATATAACTCAATGCTTGGTTTCTTTGTTAAAGGTTTGTTTAGACATCTTGCTAATCTAAGGATGTGAAAGTGGAAGCATGTGTACCTGAACTGTCTGACCCGATCTAATCATATTTACTAATTGGGTGGGATTTAGGCTCACAGAATCTGATCCGACAATAAATCTGACCGGGATTAGGTCAACGACTTGGCTACCTATCGGGTAATCAGATATATAATTTTTTTAGTTTTTCCCTTTATTTAGTTATATTTATTATTTAAATTATACATAGCCAATCTTTTGGCATGGGATTGTAATTCGGTTCTAGACCTTAACCTTTTCGAATCGAAAGTTGTTTTATATCCTAATTCGTGCTTGAAATTAGACCTGACAGGACCCCATGGGATATTCCAATCGAACTGGATATTGATCTGCCAATTCGTATATGGTACTGGTTTTGAAATCTAGTAGTGAAAATCCAATTCCCTTATGGACTGGATTTTAATATGCCAATATGGACACACCCTGATGTAGGGATGAACGTGATGAGGTTGATCACCGTCTTCCTCAAGGATAACTACTTCGAATCCACGAAGCTTCTCTGGACTCCTCACAGAGACTTCTCGAATTCACGAGGAAAAAAGCAAGAAATGGAAATAATATTCTAGAAAATTCGTAAATTGATTGATGAATGAATAAATGAGTTTACACCCCTTTAAATAGGGAAATAGGGATACTAAGCCATGGAAGAAGTTTCGGAATTAAACTACAACTAAAACTCCTAGAAATCGCGACTTACTATAAATAGTAAACTTACTATTTATAGACGGTCGTGATTCCTAATAGTGCGCATGGTTTTCGGCAAAAAACAGTAAGTGTCCTATTTGGCTTCACTAATTATTCTTAGCACTTTTCATGTTGGGCACAACTCCTAAAGCCCAACGGATGAAGAGTTATAATCAAACTAAAACTTACTATAAATAGTAAAAATGGAATTAAAACAGGAATTCGACCATCGTTCTGATGGTATTTCGCAAATTCGGTGTGCGCAACCCGGCATAGTGTAGGGAAATGCGGAAGGTGAGCCCTCAAGATCTGACGGTCTACACGATGATTGGGACCCTCACAAAGCAGAAGGACGATGTTCCAACGGCCCGTCAATCTACTACTGGAGCAGATGGAACTATTCACACCTTTGATCCTACGGTATATGGTGGCCTCGGATTGTGATCTATGGATCAGATCGTCCCAAGGACAAGCCAAGATGGACAGACTATACCGTACTCTATTTCTCTCTGTATACTCTCGGTGTTTCGTATGATTCGATGCGTTCCATGAGTGAAGCGCACTCCTTTTTATAACAGAGGAAGGAGAGTTTGGGTGGGATTGGGATAAGGCCACATCATCCGGTCTTATCCTTATCTCCTATCATAAATCAAATTTAAAGTTGAATTTGAAATATAATAGAAGAGGAAAAAGGCCGGAAGAAGCCAAAACTCGTGGGACCCACCCACTAGTGATTGCTCACCAGTGGGCCCCACTGGCCTACGTCCATCATCTCCCACTCAATCACATTGTGGGATAGGCATAAAAATATGTCCAACTGACTTGCCTTATAACAATCAAATACCAAAAATCACGATCAAAAGAATCAGAGGCGTGGGACCAGCTGGATCACCATAATCTTCTCACATGTGCTTAAGTACTAAGTGACCACCTAACTAGTACTCAATAACCCAAGCTTTGTAATGCCTGTCCTAGTCCGCATGACCACACCAGATAGAGTTAATTCCCGATCTGGAGTACTCGGCCAACATACGCACTTATCCAACTTATCGAGTTATTCTGAAAACTTGATTTTTCACAAACTTCGATTAAAACCAATTCAAAGCAATACTTATTTATATATATGCTTTTTAAGAAAAATACTGTTTGCAAAAGTCTAATAAAAACAACTCGATACTGCCGGCGGATAAGTCTTCAAGTGCGTATTTATAGTTCTAGAAATTTGGTGTAGCTGTCACGGGATCTTCCCCACGCAGATGTGTAATTTGGAATTAATCAAGTCGCTTTCCTAGCGTAACTGAGTCTGGCCAATCAAGGACCTTTCGTCATAGTACACTAAAGTAGCGACACTCAATCTCATCCTCATATACACAAGAGGAGGGTAGCTAAGGAACAAAGAGTCACCTACGGGACTGGCTACTCGCACGTTGCAATGATTAGATCGAATCAAAGCAATCTGTAGGTAAAAGGTCCCAGCACGTGGCTACAATCCACGTCGTAAAGTAGACAATACTAGGTGTATGTCGGGTCTATAATACGCAGGTTATTTTACATGAGGTACGACTCATCTCATAACCTCATAACCTGGCTTTAATTTCAGGCCATAACATTGATCGCATGTAAAAGAATGGTGCGATTATGTTATTCGACTTTATCAGTCTCATCTACAATCTTTATAAGATTGTAGGCGGATATGACTCACTCATATCCTCATCCTTTATTATTCACAATAAAGAGAAGTTTATACCTCAATGTATAAACATAGCCCCAAATGTACCTCTCTTGTACATTCAAGGTTGGTCAATCCGTGCGAGTGGGTGACCGGCCTGCCGACAAAAAATAGAAATCCTACATGATCTCAAGGTAAATGCTGATGATCTTCTTACCTAGTTTATATTAGTGTTCAATACTGAATAAATGGAATGTATTATTCATTAATGAAAGATCAAAGGTACTACAAAACAAGTACATCAATCAAGTTTTCCTCAATCCCATCTGCCTGACGTGAACCTGAAATAGATCTCTAGCTATAGTTTTTGTCATGGGATCAGCCATCATCTCCTTGGTAGGAATGTAACTGAGGGCGACCTTTTTATCTCTCACTTGATCACGGACGTAATGATACTTGATCTCAATGTGCTTAGATTTCTGGTGGTGTTTAGGGTCCTTTGCCAAGTCAATGGCAGAAGTATTGTCAATCTTCAGCGATATAGGCTGACGAACACTCGGTATAACACCCAGACTCAATAGAAATCTGCGAACCCATACACACTCCTGAACTGCAGCACAACATGCAATGTACTCGGCCTCTATAGATGAAAGTGCTGTGGATGTCTGTTTCTTACTCGACCATGAGATAGCTCCTCCTCCGAGTAAGAATACATATCCTGAAGTAGACTTTCCTTCGTCGGCGTCATTACCCCAAGCAGCATCAGAATATCCTTTGAGCTCGAGGCTTTTGCCTTTATAACACAACATTAGGTCTTTTGTTCCTCTGAGATAGCGGAATATACGTTTGACGGCTTGCCAATGAGACTGTCCTGGGTTACTCTGATAACGGCTGACTATGCCAACTGCATAGCTAATATCCGGTTTGGTGCAAAGCATAGCATACATTAAGCTTCCTACTGCGCTTGCATAAGGTACTGAGGACATAGCCAATTTCTCAGCTTCAGTCTGGGGACACGATTTCCTGTCTAACTTGGTAGCTTTATCCATAGGAGTTTCAACAGCTTTTGAATTTTCCATCCTGAACCGTTCTAAGATCTTTTGTATATAGGTTGCTTGAGACAAGCCTAAAAATTTCTTAGGGCGATCCCTGATGATTTTTACCCCAAGGATAAAGTTGGCTTCACCGAGGTCTTTCATCTCAAAGTTCGAGAATAGCCAATCTTTAGTCAATGTCAACA
Source organism: Magnolia officinalis (assembly GCA_021015155.1). Lineage (NCBI taxonomy): Eukaryota > Viridiplantae > Streptophyta > Magnoliopsida > Magnoliales > Magnoliaceae > Magnolia > Magnolia officinalis. The sequence goes on along the minus strand of JAJHSJ010000016.1, from coordinate 8,513,017 downwards.
ATTGCATGTCATTACCAGCTAACAGGATATCGTCTACATATAGAGATAGTATCAGAAAAGATCTTCCAGACCGTTTCATGTATACACAATGATCTTCTTCACTCATCGTGAATCCAAAAGTGGTGATGGCCAAGTGGAACCTCATGTACCACTGTCTTGAAGATTGCTTCAGCCTATAGATAGATTTCAACAATTTGCAGACTTTCTTTGGATGTTTTTTGTCCACATAACCCATGGGCTGTTGCATGTATATTTCTTCATCCAAGTCACCATTTAAGAATGCAGTCTTTACATCCATTTGATATAACTCTAAGTCTAAACTTGCGACAATGGACAAGATCATGCGGATTGAGGAGAACTTTACAACAGGTGAAAAGGTCTCCTCGTAATCAATGCCTTCTTGTTGTGTAAAACCTTTAGCAACTAATCGTGCTTTATACTCGTCCACTGTACCATCTGCCTTTCTTTTGATCTTTAGTACCCATTTGTTACCTATCGCTTTGCGATTGGAAGGCAGATCAATAAGTTCCCAGACTTTATTCTTCTCCATAGAAGCGATCTCTTCGTCCATAGCATTTACCCAATCGGAATATCAAAACCATCAGCTAATAACCTAAAAACGGAAATTAAATTCCGACGCATCCCCGGTGCATATAGAATATCACGGAGTATTATTGTTCGCCCTATGCGCATACGTAGATGGAAAACGCCAATCTCTTGTACGTCTTCAGCAGCGTTATTGCCCATGTAGCTTGTAACTCCCCTTGGCTACAGGCCGGAATTCCTCGAGTCCTCGACGACTGCTTGTCACGTGCTTTGTTGCGCCTGAATCCAAAATCTACTCGTTAGATATGATATCAACGGAAAGGATTTCAGAACAAACGCCTACATACAAAGTATCTAGTGACTGAGAAATTACCGTCTTTTTATGGGCGCACTGTCGAGCATAATGGTCGGAATTTCCACAGACAAAGCAGACTACATTTGTCTTTTTCTGCTTCTTCTTTAAGTTCCCCTTCTTGAGATTTGGAGCAGGTGTTGTGGTCTTTTGTTCTTGGTTATTCTTCTTCGCCTTCTTGCGAGCTTTGGACCGTTTATTGTTAGCTTTCCGCTTATGGGTCTCTGCTATAAAGGCCCTGGCCGAACCTGGCTGAATTGCATTCATTTCAACCTCACATACCAAGTGGCCACAAAAGTCTCTGAACGTAGTGATAGAATCAGTATGATTCAGAATTCTTTTGATTTGGGCCCAAGATTCAGGCAAGGAACGGTGCATGGCTATAATCTTCTGATTTTCAGTCAATTTACACCCAACATTCCTAAGGGCACCTATCATTTGCTCCATCTTACGGATATGATCTTTGATGGGGTAGCCGACGGGCATCCTATACTCCTGGAATTCCAATTCCATTGCCCTAACTCTTGCATCTGACTTCTACGCATAGGCATCTGTCAGTGCTTCCCAGATTCTCTTAGCGGTTTCATGCACTTCATACGTAGGTATGAGTTCTTTGTGCATGGTGCTAAGAAGGACATTACGAGCTGAACGATTTTGTTTTCGCCACTTATTGTAGCGAGTCATCGCAACCCTATATTCTTGTAAATTCTCGTTTTCAGCCAAGATGGGTTCCTCTTGAACTACATCGAGTGTGTGAGATATGTCGTCCTCGTCCAAAAGGCATCGCACCGCACGGGACCAGTCTTCGTAGTTGTTGCTGTCGAAATGTTGTCCTTTCAGCTGTTCAGCGATTAACGCTTTGGTGGCCATCTCTAATTGCATGAGTATCACTACTTAGCTATGATCTAAGGTATTGACACTAATCATCAGCATTTCTACGTGTTATACAAATTATCAGAATATAAAACTAGTCAACACATCTTAACGAGATCTGAAAGTCCACATACACGAATGGGCGGTGTAGAACAATCAAGTTCTCAATTTAAGATGAAATTGGTACTTTTATAAAATTATGATTGTATAACATGCAACCTTCCATTTCAAGGTTGCATGCATCATTTGGTGGAGGAGAATAAACTCCCACTCAGGTTATGCACAACCTATTTTTTAGGGAGGATTCTAGCACTAATTTTTGTAATTTCTAATGAAAAATGTCTAATGAAAAATGTAGGGGGCTAAGATCTAATCACATCAAGCCGAATATATGCATACATATAAACATCATCATCAGAAAGAAAAAAAAATATGCTAAGATATCATAAAAAAAAAATCAATCTTTACTAGTGATCATGTCCATTAGAGATGGATCCGATCATTACCGTTAATGTTCATTATTGATGATAGATCCTTTCATCAACATTGATCATCATGGTTAATGATTGTTTCGATCACTAATGAGCTCTAGATTGTTCACTTCCCAAGTATAGGGTTGTGATGTAGTAATAAAACTCGATAAGACCAAGGTCGAATCCACAGGGATTGAAACCTGTACGTCTTCTGAAACTGACTAGAACTAGAATCAGAATAAGATATAATCTAAATTGGGTGAATTGAATGAATGATGGTGAAATAATTAACTAAAGCTTAATGAATTCAGAGGTATGCGACTAGGGATTCAGAGGATCCACTTGTAGAGATCAGGGAGATCTTACGCCTGCTTCACAAATCATGGAAATTAACTAAATTGACGTTGATATAGTTTTCAAGAGATGAAAGGTATATGAATTAGAATGGATTCCATCACCAAACCATGCCCAAGAGGCAAAGCAAACAACAGAATTAAACTAATTACCAACCAATCAACATGCTATGAGGGTTAGGAAAGGGTACCATCATCCGACCATGCCCAGGAGACGATGGTGAACAACAGGGCTTCCTGACGTCATACACATAAAAAGAAAGAAATACTCAAAGCCATCGCAGATCTATTGTAATTTTAGTCACAACAAACCATTAAAAACTGAAAGTATTCCCTTAATAATCAACTAAAATCAACTTCAATTCATAAATTAAATTAAATGCATAGAGTAGAATCCCCCATCTCACTACAAGCTTCACCTCTTAGCCCTAGCTAAGAGGTTTAGCCTGACATCAGTAAGCTAATCTCTCAAAATAAATCAGTAAAACAAACAAACAAAAACACTAAACAAATCTCTCTCTCTCACGTCCGTGAAAGCTTCGATCCCCTTTTTCTTTCTTTTCGCCTCTTCTTTATAGCAGCTGGAGGTTGGCCCGGAGCATAGAGAGGCTGTATTTAGAAATTTCCCTTTCTTCCGCGAAAACGAAAAGCTTTTACGTAGCCTATTGCAGAACACGTACGCAGCCGAGACCTCTTACGCAAAACAGTTTGCGATCAACCTTTCTGTGGTGCGAATGACTGACCAAATCCGTCAATCTGACTTCTTGGGGACGATCAAAATCCACTAAGGCTCCATCTGGACGGATCGGATCGTCGATCCGCTCATCTCTGCGATCACACAATGGCCCACATCAGTCGAGTCCCAGACGCGCAGAAACAGAGCCTGCGGACTGACGCTGTGATGGTTAGTGGGGTCCATAAACGTCGACGGTTGAGAAATTCACACCGTTCATTGCATTCTACTAGAAAAACTAACTGGAAACAGATGGTTTTTGACTGGATTTGGTGTGGTCCACGGATAATTTCATTCCACCGTCCGACCGGCGTTTGAACCTCGTGTATATGCATTGTTTGCTCAAAATCGGACCACAGATCCTTGTGTGGTCGGTTTGACCACCCGAACTCATTGAACGGTGTGGATCATCAAAATATCAGGTGATGGTGGCCCACCTGCATCCGTTCATAAGAACGCTGGCGAAAGAAGAAACAAAAACGGAAATTTCCATTTTTTACGTCGGTCAAAGGCTATCTGACCGTCTTTGATGGATTGGTGTACCGCGAGTGCACAGGTAGGTTATGCACACCCATCTCAGATGGGGTCCACATGCGATGGTTCTGAGCAATCTTCTCCGTCCATCCGTTTCCTCAGATAATGTAAGGGGTCGAACCCAAGTTTGAAGCATATCCAAAGATCAAGTGAGCCCCAATTCACAGATCAATGGGCTGATTTGTCTGTTGAGCCACTTCCACAGCGATCCAATGGCTGAAATTTGATATGTACAGTTAATTTATAGTCCTCAGGCCATGTATGTAGTTTCGATCCAAACGGATGGTGGAAACCCTGTGATCTTGCATTCTGGATGGTTTTCGGGCCACTTGAGCTTCAGTTTCTCGATTTTCTCTGATCTCTGGCATGTGAATCCATCGATCTTGGTCCCCTGGGGTCTGTCCCTTACCTTTGGTGTCATTAGAGCGTTAAATCCATGCGTTTAGCACCTTTTTCCAGTCCAAGCTCGTAAATACACCCTGCATCACAAACACGAATAAAATACGGCATTAAACAGTATCATGTTTGTAAATCCAGACAATAATTGGGTCTGATATGCAATATTTAACCCTCAACACAACCCCCAATCAGCATCTTGCTAGTCCCGAGCAAACTATGCGAAAAACAAGTAGAGAATTATAGGAGAATTTCTATGAACTCGAGTGATTTAAGAAAAATAATCTAGATACGAGACTTCTAAGACTCGTGAATGTTGAGCATTAATCTCTCTTAGACTTGAGTGCACGGTAAACTTTATAGTCATGTTCAAAGTATCAATCCATTAATTAGAAAAAAAAAAAAAAAATTTAACATCGAGTTCCATGGGTGTATAGTGTAGTCTTGACTTATCATCATTAAGAGGTTCAATCGTTAATTTACATGATAACGTTGATGACCAACAAGAGAAATCATGACAACCAAAACCTAACTTAAAACTTTCCTCACAGATCATCCTTTCATTCTTTTAGCTTTTGATTTTTTCATTAGAAGTAACGCCAAGAAAGGGAATCACATCCTCACCTATAGGGAGCAAACCTATGGTGAAGACTGTACACCCATCCCTTTTCACATATCATCCATGGGGAATTAAATCTACACCTATAGGGAGCAAACCTATGGTGAAGACCATTCGCCCAATCCTTTCAATTTCTCAGGTTGGTTCCTTTCAAGCTTAGTGGTCACCAAGTGAATCCTTTAATATTGACTGAAACCTCAATGTGTAAGCGAGATGTGACATGTGAAATCATGATTCAAACAATGTTTAAAACTTCTAATCATGGATTGATAATTCGAACACAACCGTGGAATGTATCAGACAGCTAAATCCAAAAGTTGTAAATCACCAACATTCTGTATCTTATACTTCCCAAATCACGACTATCTTTCAAAATCACTTCGATTTTACACGAAAGTCTAGAAAAAGTTGAAAATTTTTCACAAATTTCGCTCAAGACGAAGAAAACACTGATTACGTAACCAAATCTCCCACCCCCAACCTGAAATCTACATTGTCCTCGATGTAAAAGATATATGAGCATGTAATGCATATGGGACAACGAAAGTAAACGAGAAGTGATGGGAAGATAGTACCTGGATGAAGGAATCAAGAAGCTTTCCCACAAAGATCTCAGCATGAAAGCAAGTCAGCATAAGAGAGAAACTAACAAAAGCAAACTATCCTCAAACAATGTAGAGATCAAACTAACCTAATGGCATAAAACCGTCTATCCTAGAACAGCATAAAGCAAACTACCCTAGTCCTATGAAAACAGGGAAAAACTAATCGATCATGTCGCAAGGTTCCTCTTCTGGCCAGTATCGTGATAAATTTCTCAGTAGGTTTTTCAACAAGATCATCCAAAAGCCCTTTTTGCAATAGACTTTGATGCCATGGAGCATGAATGGCCAGGGAAACTTATGTACCTCATCAAAAGTTTGTCATTGATTCACCTAAGGTATCCAAAGTATATATGATTCACCTGTGTCAGAAAAAGTCTCAAAGTTAGTATCCCATGGTGAATCAGAGACTACAGGCAGATAAAATTCAGAGAAATTTTCAGGAAGTAATGTAGTCTCAATGCATTCCAAAGTTCCAGGCTTCGGTTCAATTTTCAGCTCCTCTTCCTTTAGTGGTAAACATTCAGGGTCTGGGGAAGGAGGGGCTTCAGAGTGAGGGTTCTCTTGGTCAGTGATGACTTCCGAGATGTTGTCTTGCAAGGCATCCACTCTTTCTTTTGACATGAGATCGTTTGAATCTACAAAGTGTATCAAGCAATCATCCAAAGAGTTGGGAAGTTCAGCTAAGCGTGACTTATTTTCCACGTTGGAACTCGTGATGATTTGTCCAAGGAATCCATCATCCTTGAAAGTGGATGGAGGTACGCTCTCTTGCTCCAGTCCTGCACTGGCAGATTGAAAATCAATAGGGGAAGCATCGATGTGGTCACTCTGTTCATTGAAACTACTCAGTCGAGGCGGTAAATCGTAAAAATTTGACAGTTCAGATGGCGACCTCAACTGGGTGGTTTCAATTTCAAGAGTCATATTAAGTGGCTCGTCCATCTCCCGAATCATATCATCATTCCATTCAGGGGAGTAGTCTAAGCATGCCTCACAAAGGTTGGAAGGTTTAGTTGAAAGTGGTTCATCCTCCACATTTGAATTGGCCATGTCAGATAGGTGGAGTAGAACTTCTTGTGCCTCGTGATCACCTTCTTGGACCATAATTGAAGTTGATTCCAATGAAACTTGAGCTGTGCTCTCATGAATCTCATCCCAATACTTCTCAGCTTCCAATTCAGTGCAGTACACACTTGGGATGGGGTCGCTTTCCTCACATTCTATTCCTAAATTCGGTTGAGGTTCGAATAAACTGACCTCTACCTCATCATTGAAATCCTGTATGTCATGTGAGTGGAGTGTGTCATCATCACTGTATTTGAAAGATATCCATGTATCTTCACCATTCTTTTGAACAGTCATCGAGATCGACTCCTCGGGGAATTGAACCGTATGCTCATTAATGGAATCCAACTCCTTATTCCAAATTCCAAATTTCGTCAAAAGCGAGTGAGGATGACTTTCCTCGCATTGTATTTCTGGATTGGATTGTAGTTGGGATGAGCGAGCTTCCTCTATCCTATCGAGGCGCGAATTGAGTGATTCCATTGATTTTCTAATTTCCGCAAGACACTCCATGTTATGCTGAAATGAATTCTCTTGGATCGTTTCTGGTTGGTTCTCAAAGGTAGGGTATCCAAGAGAATAATCATTACAACATGTTGTTGGTTCATCTTCCCAGTTTTGATGGTTCCACTGGTTATAGTCATTCTGATCATACATGGGAGAATATGATGGTTGATAATAATCCTCATTCTCATAATTATGATCGTATACAGCCCTATTAACCGATGGAACATAACGTTCTAGTCGGTTCTCAATGTCTGTTCTCGATGGAGAAAAATCTTGAGGTATACGTTGAATTCCACAACTCTCAGGCATTCCCCAATATCTCTTATCCATCTCAGCATATGCACGTACCCACGCTTCCATGGTAGAACCCTAACTCTGAGTCTAATCTTAAAATAAAAGAAAAAAAAAATCCTACTACAATAAGAAACCTAGAAATAGAAAGAGAAAGAATTAGAAAGAAGTTACGAAGTTGGGAATTCCTATGTTAAGGTCCTGCAAAAGAAAACAAAAGAAATTAGTTCCTAAAAATAGAAATTCTACAGTTAGAAAATTCTGAGATGGAAATAGAAAGTTAGTTTCTAACACAAAAAGGAAGGTTTCCTAAACCTAGAATTGGAAAGTTTCTAAAAATAAAAGAAAAATGAGTTAGTTTCTAAAATTGGGAAGAGTTTCTAAAAGGGAAAATAACTAACCTAGTTTCTAAAAACAAAAGAGAAAAGTTCTAAACTTAAAGTTAGAAAGTTCTAAATTAGAAATCCTAATCCTAAAATAGAAAGTAATGTTAGTTTCTAAAAAGAGAAAATTTTCTAAAATTAGAAAATAGAAAATTAAAAGAAAGCCTAGAATTAGAAATTTTCTAAAACTCAAACCCTATTTCTAAAAATAGAAAAAGTAGAGGAATTAGAAAGGGATTACCAAATTAGAAGTTATGTCAGGATCCTACAAAACAGGAAAACAGGTTAGTTTCTAGAAATCAGAAAAGTTCTAAACCTAAAGTTAGAAACATCCTAATCTTAAACTAATCCTAAAACTAGTTAACCTCAGAGAACGTAGCCGTCAGTCCCCGGCAACGGCGCCAAAAACTTGTTCACTCCCCAAGTACAGGGTTGTGATGTAGTAATAAAACTCGGTAAGACCGAGGTCGAATCCACAAGGACTGAAACTTGTACGTCTTCTGAAACTGGCTAGAACTAGAATCGGAATAAGATATAATCTAAATCGGGTGATTTGAATGAATGATGGTGAAATAATTAACTAAAGCTTAATGAATTCAGAGGTATGCAACTAGGGATTCAGAGGATCCACTTGTAGAGATCAGGGAGATCTTACGCCTGCTTCACAAATCATGGAAATTAACTGAACTGACGTTGATATAGTTTTCAAGAGATGAAAGGTATATGAATTAGAATGGATTCCATCACCAAACCATGCCCAAGAGGCAAAGCAAACAACAGAATTAAACTAATTACCAACCAATCAACATGCTATGAGGGTTAGGAAAGGGTACCGTCATCCGACCATGCCCAGGAGACGATGGTGAACAACAGGGCTTCCTGACATCATACACATAAAAAGAAGAAAGAAATACTCAAAGCCATCACAGATCTATTGTAATTTTAGTCACAACAAACCATTAAAAACTGAAAGTATTCCCTTAATAATCAACTAAAATCAACTTCAATTCATAAATTAAATTAAATGCATAGAGTAGAATCCCCCATCTCACTACAAGCTTCACCTCTTAGCCCTAGCTAAGAGGTTTAGCCTGACATCAGTAAGCTAATCTCTCAAAATAAATCAGTAAAACAAACAAACAAAAACAGTAAACAAATCTCTCTCTCACGTCCGTGAAAGCTTCGATCCCCTTTTTCTTTCTTTTCTCCTCTTCTTCATAGCAGCTGGAGGTTGGCCCGGAGCGTAGAGAGGCTGTATTTAGAAATTTCCCTTTCTTCCGCGAAAACGAAAGGCTTTTACGCAGCCTATTACAGAACACGTACGCAGCCGAGACCTCTTACGCAAAACAATTTGCGATCAACCTTTCTGTGGTGCGAATGACTGACCAAATCCGTCAATCTGACTTCTTGGGGACGGTCAAAATCCACTAAGGCTCCCTCTGGACGGATCGGATCGTCAATCCGATCATCTCCGCGATCACACAATGGCCCACATCAGTCGGGTCCCAGACGCGCGGAAACAGAGCCCGCGAACTGACGCTGTGATGGTTAGTGGGGTCCATAAACGTCGACGATTGAGAAATCCACACCGTTCATTGCATTCTACTAGAAAAACTAGCTGGAAACGGATGGTTTTTGACTGGATTTGGTGTGGTCCATGGATAATTTCATTCCACCGTCCGACCGGCGTTTGAACCTCGTGTATATGCATTGTTTGCTCAAAATCGGACCGCAGATCCTTGTGTGGTCGGTTGGACCACCCGAACTCATTGATCGGTGTGGATCATCAAAATATCAGGTGATGGTGGTCCACCTGCATCCGTTCGTAAGAGCGCTGGCGAAAGAAGAAACGAAAACGGAAATTTCCGTTTTTTACATCGGTCAAAGGCTATCTGACCGTCTTTGATGGATTGGTGTACCGCGAGTGCACAGGTAGGTTATGCACACCCATCTCAGATGGGGTCCACATGCGATGGTTCTGAGCAATCTTCTCCGTCCATCCGTTTCCTCAGATAATGTAAGGGGTCGAACCCAAGTTTGAAGCATATCCAAAGATCAAGTGAGCCCCAATTCACAGATCAATGGGCTGATTTGTCCGTTGAGCCACTTCCAAAGCGATCCAATGGCTGAAATTTGATATGTACAGTTAATTTATAGTCCTCAGGCCATGTATGTAGTTTCGATCCAAACGGATGGTAGAAACCCTGTGATCTTGCATTCTGGATGGTTTTCGGGCCACTTGGGCTTCAGTTTCTCGATTTTCTCTGATCTCTAGCGTGTAAATCCATCGATCTTGGTCCCCTGGGGTCTGTCCCTTGCCTTTGGTGTCATTAGAGCGTTAAATCCATGCGTTTAGCACCTTTTTCCAGTCCAAGCTCGTAAATACACCCTGCATCACAAACACGAATAAAATACGACATTAAACAGTATCATGTTTGTAAATCCAGACAATAACTGGGTCTGATATGCAATATTTAACCCTCAACATAGATCAACAGTGAAGACAATATTTTGAAGGAAACAACATCATCTCATGTATATGATCAAATCTAAAAATCAAGATAACAGATTCAGGTTGCAACATATCTGAATGTAGGCCACACCATTGATTTGAAGATTAAGCATGATTACATGTGTATTCGTTTTTCAACAGATCTACTCATATGGAATTATCAAAACTCAAACATAGTAGCTGCACGTGTACATCAGCCAACACGTGTACAGTAACACCATACACGTCTACAGTAACACCACAACACGTGTACACCACAACATGTGTACAGTAGAAATAGTAAACTTGTACAGTAAACGCGTACAGTAAATGTGTACAGTAGAAACAGTAAATGTATACCGATTACATTTACATGTACACATCAACAAGATCACTGTTAATGTGTACAGATTACACGTATACAGATTACATGTACACGTCAACAAGATTACTGTTTTCATATCAAGATTATGTTACAGCAATCACGTGTACAGCAACACGTGTACAGCAACACATGTACAGCAATCACGTGTTATATTGCAACACGTTATATGGCATCACGCCAGTAACGTTAGCAATGTCACCATACTTTAGTATACACTTTAAAATTCACACGTGATGTATACAAGGTCACTACACTTTAATCAGATAGTGTACGCTTTAATCAGATAGTGTACACTTCATGTTACTCACACGTGCACAGATTATGTAGATCATACGTGTACATCACATGTACATCACACGTGTACAGATTGTGGAACCTTGCATACACGTACAACAGATCTGAAAAAGGCCTCAAGTAACGTGTACAACACAGATCTCTCACTCGAACACGTGTATTTGTGGATTGAAAATGGCTTGAGATCTTTTGTTTGTAGTGGTCCACCTGATTTATGGATCTGCCTCATTTTTAATCCCATATCATTACACGATATAGAGAAAAAAATGAATGGAGCGGATCCCCGAGAAAACATTATAAGTGGACCCCACATATCCAACCCAAATAAAAAAAATCCTTTCAGGGACAACCAAGAATGGGTTGCAACGTTAAAGGGTTTTTATCCCATCTCTCTGCTCCATTTGTGGGCTGCCTAATCCATATACCCACTTAAAATTCGGGCCCATGGCCTAAAATTATTTTACAAAACTAATGGAGGGTGTGGATTTATCGACAATTTATCATCGTGGACCCCACCTTGACCTTCAACCGGAAGCAACATCTTCCGCACGCGCTGTAACAGCGCAAGACTATCACGCCCTCAAGAGAATTTCCACTGAAAAACTAGGGGCTGACGTCATAGTAAAGGCAAGATTACTGCTGTGATGTACATTAGCCAATCATGTGTACAGCAATCACGTGTACAACAACCACGTGTACAACAACTTTATATGATGTACACCACCCAATCCACTCCCCACATTGGTTATGGAATCAGATGGCTCCCTCCGTTAATCACTGTACATATGACAAGTGGATTTATGATGCCAATTGCCACGTGTACAATGATTGCTACGTTTACACCACATGCCATGTGTACACTGTTTATCTAATTTGTTTAGGTCACTGCAAGTTGTGGAGAGGTGTAATCCTCTTTCAACGTGAATAAAACACATAAAGAGATGGGTCTCACTATTCGGTAATCCAGACCATTAGTGATGGATCTGGACCGATCATTAGATCATAATCAATGATTTTTATATAAAAAAAATTACACTGATCCAGTGATCCAATCCATCCAAACTAGGTATTGTACTTATATAAAATGTAATCTACCGTACATATGCTGATCCAATACCATTCAAAAGCTATGGATTCCAATCTAAAAGAAAGGATGGGCCACTTACCTTTCTAGATGAAAATAATCGGAGATCCGCCGTTAAATCGCTTTGATACCACTGTAGGGAAATGCGGAAGGTGAGCCCTCAAGATCTGACGGTCTACATGATGATTGGGACCCTCACAAAGCAGAAGGACGGTGTTCCAACGGCCCGTCTATCTACTACTGGAGCAGATGGAACTATTCACACCTCTGATCCTACGGAATATGGTGGCCCCGGATTGCGATCTATGGATCAGATCGTCCCAAGGACAAGCCAAGATGGACAAACTATAGCGCACTCTATTTCTCTCTGTATACTCTCGGTGTTTCGTATGATTCGATGCGTTCCATGAGAGAAGCGCACTCCTTTTTATAACAGAGGAAGGAGAGTTTGGGTGGGATTGGAATAAGGCCATATCATCCGGTCTTATCCCTATCTCCTATCATAAATCAAATTCAAAGTTGAATTTGAAATATAACAGAAGAGGAAAAAGGCCGGAAGAAGCCAAAACTCGTGGGACCCACCCACTAGTGATTGCTCAGTGGGCCCCACTGGCCTACGTCCATCACATAGCAGGGTTGGGTGACTAAACTAGCTTGTCCTACCCCAAAATCATATATGGTACATCCGATAGCTCATTCTAGTTTGCGAGATACGTCCGTTTTAAGTTCTGACGATCTGGATCACCTCTGTCTCCGATTGGGCTTTTTTTGGTCCATCTTGGCCATGAAACTGTCTGCAACCCTCTCTACATCAGTCCCCTCTACTTCAAAAGAACTCGTCCTCGAGTTCTCGTCCTGCTTTGGTTCATGATACTCGGTTAGGTCCGCGATGTTGGAAGTACGTGAGATCACCATGTCATCCGAAAGATCAACAACGTAAGCATTGTTATTGATCTTTTGGAGGATCGGTACCGGTCCAATCTTGGCCATGAAACTGTCCGCGACCCGCTCTACATCGTACCCTCATTGATAATTCAAGGTCCAAGTTTCAGAGTGCTGCTTGCTATGGTATAGGAATGAGTTGTATTGCTGATGCCGATACGACTTATCTTGTATTGGACAAGTTGCTGAAATCATTCAAAAAAATTTGAAATTAGAAAGAAGCAAAAAGATCTGGAAAAATCAACAAGAGCATGAAATTATGGAAACTCATGTCGCAAAGATATTTTTGGTATGGATTCTTAGAGATGAATTATTGTGAACCCATTTATTAACAAGTGAGTGTTTATTGTTTTTTACTATTGATACACCAGGATGAAGCTGCCAGGGAGCAGGAAGCAAGCTTCATATTGTCCCCAGAAACATCTCTTCCAAAGCAGAATGTATATTCTATAAGATCAAGAGAGTGGTTTATTAATTTCCATCAGTCCAAAGACAGTGCTTCATTATCTAAGACGCCATATCAGGTCTCTCTCTCTCTCTCTCTCTCTCTCTCTCTCTCTCTCTCTCTCTCTCTCTCTCTCTCTCTCTCAATACCATTGCTTCGTTCTTCCTATAACTTTAAAAAATATATATTACATGTGATGCGTATCATTTGATGAGGCACAAACCCTGTGATTTTTGGTATTGTGGGCCTCAAATGTATGGGTATTTCCCTAAATGTCTCCCAGATTGGAAGTTTGTGACCTTTTGAACTCTGACCTAATACACATATAAGAAAAATGTGTACATCGACTATCGACATCTAGGCATGTTTGGATTAAGGGAAACAGAAGAAAAGAAGAGGAAAGGAAGCACTTTTCCCATGATGGGACATTTCACAATGTTTTAATAGCAAAATGGTACCACCATCATAGAAAATTGCTACATTTTTTTAATAGTAAATTTTCCCAACTCAAGATACGGGATGAGCATTGTCTCACAAAAATGAGATTTCCACTTGCCATCCGAACAAGATTCTCAAAAATGAAATCCATGTATCAGTAGTCCCATGGGATCCTTGTGAATCCATCACTAGAAAATCATTACACTTTTCTTTTCCTCTCTCTTTGTTTTGCCCCAATCCAAACACGCCCTTAGTGGGAAAAACACCAAAAGCCAAAGGTATTGGATGCTTCAATCAGGGATTTTTTTGGTACATCCCTACACTGCCGGCCCATTAGATAACAAGTTGGATCACCATGGCCCACTATGAGTATAGAATTGGGAGCCTCATAACCCTAAATTCATCTAATTTTGAATGTGAGTGTGAACTCTTTAGTATTGTTCTTTATTGACATGTTTTTTACATTTCGACAGTTCTTGAATATTTGGACATTACGAGAATATTTGGAACTCGACATGACAATTGTTGAACCTCCCAAAGATTTCTTGATAAACTTTGAGCGAATCATAGACGATTACATCTTCCTGTCATTCTTCTTGGGAAACGATTTTGTGCCTAATCTTGCTTTGTTGAGAACTCATGAGGTATGTATATTAGCCTGTAGTTACATTTTTTTGGTACTAACGCATTTTGAAGAAGAATTTGGAACGTCTATTCTTAATATACCAAGTTCTCATATAAGGGCTTGTATAGAAGTTCCTCGGGGATTAGGTTGGTTGTAATGCCTTTCATGAAATGCCAACTGTAGTTGCTCGAGTGCACATACAACTTATCAATTGCACTTTGTAAGTGCACTTGGTGCATGTGGAAATGAGCCAAATGTGTGTGTGTAATATAGCTGAGCTTCTCTTCAAGCGATCTCCACTGCTTAGATTGCTTCTTTAAAAATTCTAGTCAATACCTTCATCAAGTGGGCCAGGCATGTATGAAGTACATTAACTGTTAAGAGGAAGCGAAAATAATCCAATTGACAGAAAGAAGGCATGATTTATCAGGTGGGGATCTCTAGATCAGCTGCTCTGTGTATTGAATAAATGCGCTCAACATTGCTTATGAGGTTTAAAATGAATGAAATTATGAGGTTTGCTCGAATACAACCCGATGTATTACAATATGATATTTTGAGACTTTATGCATCGGAATTGGGGTTCTTTCAATTACACCAGATCGTTTATGTGATAGGGCTCCCTCAGATGGGGATGCCCAAAAATTTATAAGATCAAAATAGTTTCAACCCCTTGATTACACAAAAGGTTATGGTAACTGTCCATTTGGAAAGCAAAAGAACCAAATTTCAATTGGTTGAAATAATCCAGTTTAAGATATTTTATTTATTTTCTGTCCACCATACGAGTTGGTAATCATCATATAAACAGTTTTGATTGTTAGAAGACGATCTATATTCAAAGACTAAAGTCCCGACGTAACACATTGCAATACATTGGATTGTAGTCGAGCAAACCTTTGAAATTATTATTTCATGGTGGAAATGTAGAAAAATGGCAAGCAGCTGACTTAGGTCAAATGTTGAAAATTTCAACTTTCTCCTCTTCTTTACCTTTTCATGAATATTTAACGGGATGCTGTGTTGAATTGTTTAGGGCGCTATGGATTTGCTAATGGCTGTTTACAAACAGGAGTTCAAAAGCATGGGTGGATATCTCATCGATACACGCCGAGTAAAATATTGATCTGTATCAGCTTTGTAGTTATAAGGCATGCATGATAATTACTATATTTGCATTGAGCAGTAGGGACAGTTGCTGAAATATCCTATCTGGTCAATTTGGCCATTTGCTGTAGTGAGCCCACTTTCTATTTCACACCAGTTCAATGGACTTTTTCCATTCACTCAATGTTGCATTTGGTTTCTGCACTTTCCAATCCTGTTTTATGATGCTTGGTGGCACTGTTTGAATGGACATACTTTTACATTTTCACCCATTCCGTGCTCTGGCATGGAATGTTAATGGACTGTAGGCAATTGATTTCAAGTAGTTGAAAATACTGATTGATATTACTTCTGTTCATGGTCAGTTGCAAGATGAGAATGCTGCCTATATAAATTTTGAAAGACTTGAACAGCTTATCCTTGCTGTTGGTTCTTATGAAGATAAAATTTTCAAGAAAAGATCAGAGATACAGAAGGTATACCATATATGCAGATCTTTTTGCGTGATGTGTGTTTTTTGCATTTTAGTTTTGCTGATTCATGTTACTCCTGTTTTGATGCCTTGTGTTATCCAATTCATCTATTTTGTTGGCACTTGGAGTATTGTGTTCTGGCACTAATCCATGTGTTTAAAATTTTCATTACTGATAGCATATTTCAAAAACTCTACTTGACTCGATGTTTGGATGGGTCGGGTTGACTTGAAGACTAGGATGAGTCTTTAATTGACTCAACTTGATTTTTTAAAATTAAATTAATGTTGTGCATGTAGCTAAAATATAAAAATAATGGAAAAAGATGCATATTTATTGCAATTCTTGTTAGTGAGAGATGGTGCTACCTCTACTACGGGTCTTGTCTGGAGTTTAATACCTGCATTTTAGATTTTGTAAAAAAATTGGGGAGGGGGGACTCGTATCAAGCAACTGACTTGCTTTGAGTCACATGTTGAGTTAAGTCGATGGAGTCATCGAGTAGACTCAACAAGTTACGGAGAGTTAAGGCAATGTAGTCATTGAGTTGATTCAGTCTATTCAGAGAGGGTTGAGGCCAAGTAATGCCTGCAACTGATTTTCATGTGCACTTGGCTTGAAATCTCATCGAGGCTGAGGTTTAGAACTATGACTGATAGAAATAATACAATGTCAATCTTTATTGGAAATGACACATTGCATTTATATGTAATTGGGTCCACAATTTATTGGATTCCAAATGTAGCAGAATGAGTGATGATCTATTGCCGTCTAATCTATAATGATAGTTTGATCTGGTAGAATAAATTCAGTAGAATAAGGCAATTTTCTTTTGAAAAATGTTGATTTTTACCTTCATCTTTAAAACTGGGTTTCCACGTTGTCAAAATCTCCATATAGGTCATTACCCTGAAGATTAAATAGATTTCAATTTGTAACCATCAAGGTAATTTTTCCATTTAATCAGTCCCACAGGCGAGTTTCTTTGACCAAATGTCCTAATATTTCTCTCCTTCAACAGTCGTAATAGGATAGCCAAGGGAGTCATTATTCGCAAAACACTCCGTTTATTGCGATTGTAACCTACACCCTCCGTTCTCGTCTTTAATAAACACATTTAACATCCACCTCATACCAAAAAGCTCAAAGTAGTGGTCCCAAATATCTCGGTTGACAGTGCAATGCAGAAATTACAATTTGACATCGAACACACATATTAGGAGAACCAGGCCACTTTTTTGGTACATGTAGGGTGAAAATTTTATTTGCAATTGCAGTCCTTGTGGATTCTTGAACTCTACGTGGAGTTGGGTCCTCCCACACTATTGGACATGAAGGCATTGCTTCAACCCACAATGTAAAGCTCAAAAGATGGATTTTATTTATTTATTTTTTTTTTTTAAAAGAAAAAGTACCATCTGTCATTTACTTCCAAATCTTCTTATAGTTTCTTGTAGAACTTCTATAGTTACAGTACCACATAACACCATTCTTGCTAAAAGATTTTTTCTTGAACAGTTTGGGTCATCCATACTTTTTTCCTCTTTTGGGTGTTGCAGCATAAGTTCGATCGGATCCTGCGTGTGATGCTTGAAGCCATTGGCGAAGAAGATTTGGATAATGGGGTGAGGATCGGATATCCTTCACCTGCCATGCTATTAGACCATTCTCTTTCATTTATGGTGTCACGGAAATAATGTTGCAATACATTCTCATACAGGAAGAAGACTCAAAACACCAACCAAATGCCCATTCAGTGGAGTTTAATCCTCTTTCAAGTTTCAGATGTTCAGTAACTGATGTACGTCCGTCTCTGTCTTGATCTTACAAGTTTTGGTTCCTGCATTGCATGTCGACTGGCACGTCATTGTGAGACAGTTATCAGTCTGGCTGTAGAATATTCTTTTAGAGATGTGTTCTAACTTGTTGTTTGTATTCACATGATTCGTTTTCTCTGTCTTCTAGTGGTATAAGGTTACCAAGGAATTCATACAAAAGTTAAAGGAATTGCATCAACAGAAATCAGACCTGTTAAAAAATAACCTGCCTACAGATAAGGTTAGTTTCATTTGGTTTCAGGTGGGTTGCATGCATATGAAGAATCATACAATGCCTGATGTCAGGAAAATTGCAGTGCTTAATTTCCTTAGGTCAGCCCATCCCAATATACTGTATATGTGGGGCGACTTTTTGGAATGATGGATGGTTTGGATCATGTAAATTTCTTACATTGGCTGATTCTAACCGTTCAACTAGGCCCCCTTTTAATGTGGTGTATTGGTTGTACTATGAGATTTTTAATTCATGAAAGCTAGAACAGTCTTCTATTTCTCATAACAGATCATGGATTTGTGTATGTCTTTGCTACAGGTCAATCTTGGTTCTGAAGGTTGGAAAGCTCAATATTATAAGGAGAAATTTTCTGTAGAAAAGCCTGATGAAATTGAAAGCAAACGGGAAGAAATTGTATGTTAAGCTGCCTTGATATTTGGACGCTAGTACCTTGAATTATTGTAGCTGTTCATTCACAGTGATTTTTTAGTAGTGTCTAACTACACGTTCCATTCATTTCTGTCCCGTGCAATGCCGTTCCTTTTGATGATTCATGTTAGAATTCGAAATAATGTTGTTCTGCTCTGTTCTGCTTCTTTTGCCAACCTCCTGCCGTAGTTGACTTGATTTCTCAATCAAATAGTGATCACTTACTGTGTGCTGACCCAACAGAGAACAATTCTCATTGACCGAAACAAATAGGTTTTGCGTGCACTTCCGGGGGGCCGTCCCAATGTACTATATATGTAGGTCCAACATTTTTGTACTGCAACTTATTCATATGGTGCTTGGAATGATGGATGATTGGCATCACTATTTTCATCAGTAGTTGTAAAGCCCTTTTCGCATGAATTTGATTAAAACTTTATTTCATGGAGCAAGATGCTTGGGAGCCCCTTGTCTTGAATTTGGGTGGGTGTATGGATTGTAATTTGCAATCCAAATACTACCTGATTTTCCCTGAATTCGCTTCTCCCTTTTCTTCCCTTGTTTTATTTTGTGAGCAAAGGCCAGGGTTTGTTGATCTATTGATCCTGTACATCGACTCATCACACACCCGCTACAATTTGTGCTTCAGACTCATACTCGCGCTTTTTTGCTTCCTAGTTGTTTATATTTACTAACATTTTGAAACAGGTGCTTCCTTGCTCCAGCACCTCAATCTATTGCAGCTTGACTTCACACTTTGTGCAACTATAGATTCAACCATTTGAAGTCGTGTTTGGCCATTCCATGAATCATTTAATACCATTGGGATCATTGCTGATGTCCCCGCCAATGATTCAACGAATCATTTAAAAGCATTGGGGATATTGCTAATGTCCCTATGCCCTATATCATGTCGATATATAGATAGATAAACAAATTACTCTTTATTCCTTATCCAAATGCTTATAATACGTCCAAGTTGAATCAAAGCTTATGAAAAAAATAAACACACGCTTTCATGCTTCGAAACTACATTGAACAACATAATAGGATGAAGAGAACTTTGGGGCTTGAGAATAATAGACACCTATTGGGTTTTATTTCATAAATAACAGGCAAAAATGGTCACATCAATGAAAAATATTATGTTTTGTAGTACAGATATTACTCTTGTTCAAATATATGCATCTCGACAATTATCCCATCTAGCAGTCATATTGCGATGAAGCAAACTCCTTGGTGTTGAGTGGGCAACTAATTTCACAAGCTGTTTGTGGCCTCCAACCATAGTTCAAAAACCCCTATACTCAGCTCGAAGTTCTTCTGCGTTGGGTTGACTCAAAGACTTGACCCAAATCATTTCAATATTTAATTATCCTAAATTGAAAATATTGGGAACCTAAATAGATATTTTAAATAGCTGAATTTATTGCAAGTAAAATAGGACATAACTCAAAAGTACCAACAGCATGAATGCCTCATCGGTTAAGGGCGTTGCTTTCCTTAGGTAAGGTTGGGTGTTTGAAACACTTTCCTGCTTTCTTTGTTTTTAATGAAATGTCCACACAGGAACTGAGAGGCTCGATTCGAGTCACACCAAGTCATGTCGAGTTGACTCGAAGAGTCTCGGAGTGTAATTCGAGTTTCCCAGCAACTTGGCTTGAAATCTAGCCGAGTCGAGCTGACTCAGCCAAGTTTGAGTCGAGTTAGGGAATTATGCTGGGTTGTTATTTAGCATTGGACCTATTGACTGGCAACCCCAACTTGCTGACCATTTGGCATGCGGGCAAACCTACCTCCTAGCTTACGAAACCTAAATATAATCGAACGTGTTTTATAAAGTACTCTATAGTCTATAGTTTTTTTCCCCATCTAAAACCTCCAATTTCAATTAAAAAAAGGTGTTACTGATTGTGGTCTGTTTCTTCTCAATTAGGAGAATTTTATGGTAGATTAGCATTTATCATTGAAACATTGTCCTTGTCGCTGCTATGTAGCTAATATAGTTATCCATCCCAATGCTATATCAGCTTGTTTGATGTTGGTGGTAGCCCTTGATTAACATTGTCTGATTTCATTGCTTTAATTTTTTGTGTTTTGATTTATAGGTCCAAAAATATGTGGAAGGCCTATGTTGGGTACTACACTGTTATTTTGAAGGAGTGTGCTCGTGGAACTGGTAAGATAGGCTGTTGAGTGGAGCTCTCCTAGGCATTGATTAGATTTCTTGTCTGTTGTCCAGTTTAAAGAAGTTGGATATTGGGCTTTCAGGTCTTACGATCATCATTTTGGTCCATTTGCTTCCGATTTCAAGGGCCTTGATGGATCACGGATAAACTTTCAGCTGGGAACTCCATTAAAACCATTAGCTCAGCTTATGGCCATCCTTTCACCAAGAACGTAAGCATCCATTTATGGGATTCTTCTATTCTTCTGTGTTTCATTAGACATGACTAAACATCTTCTGGTGCAGTGCCCATGCAGTTCCAGAAGCATACAGGACTCTAATGACTTGTTCGGAATCAAATATCATAGATTTTTACCCCACTGGTAAGACCCTTAAAAAGATCACTGAAGTTTACTAGTTATCTCTACTATATATAACGACAAAACCGTTGGACAATTTTACTCTCACATTTAATCTTCACAACATTGGTTGAGCAAGGCTAAATTCGTCATAAAAATGTAGCTGGTTGGGAAGGAACAATTGAGATTTTACCATACAAAGGATGGCATGCATTGCAGCGCGTATAACATTAAATGTTAGACAGGCCACATGCCTTGCCTTGTATAGCTGATTCTATAGATAGACAATGTATAACATCTTGAATATCTTGCATGGATCAGATTTCGAAGTTGACACGGATGGAGAGCGGGTACGTGGCATTTGACTAAAGTCACATGTTTATGAATGCAATCTTTAAAGTTATTAATTCATTCACGTGGGTATCAATCATAAACATTTGGACTTCAAGAATCCTCATGAAATTTACTTCTTACAGGCTATGTCACTGCTGAAATTTATTGATGTGAAACGCCTTCTTCCGGAGATTGAGAAACTAGAAAACAAACTAAAAGTATGACTAACGGCAATTCAGAAGTTGGTATTACCCTACACGAACCTTTGGTCAGTACTTGATATTGACATTGTGTTTTATCTTCTCCAACCATTGTAGGATGAAGAAGTTCGAAGGAATACTGTGGCACATGAAATGATTTTTGTTCAGGCCAGTCATGATTTAGGATTGCAAGTTTCTTCTCTTTGTTGCCGATGTGTGCGTGAATCAGGGCATGAGCAGATCGTAAACAAAATGACCATTGACAGTGAGAAAAGGTTTCTTGCCAACATTGTGTACATTATGTTTGCATGCCAAGCAGGATTTTTCTTTTCTAAAGCACACACCCACTTATTGCATATTGGACGTGTTACTTACATTACATTGATGCTTCCTTGTAGTGGTGGCTTGAATGGCTTTCTTATGAGATGCGACGAGCAATCATGCATGGATGATAGCAGCTCTCTTGTGAAGGGGATGGAATACAATATGAAGAATGATGTTGTGTAAGTTTCCTTCTGTCAGCTTGAGTGTGCATAATGAATTGGTGCACACGTCTCCCACCATCCAAGGCGATATGCCGGAAGCCAAACGCATTTCTAAATGGCATTTGAAATCCCATGCATTTGGAAATACATGCTGGATTGTCACTCAGCTCTCTGTGTGCATTGACGTTGGGCTGCCCTGTGCAGGGAAATAATATCTAAGGAATTTTTTTTCTGTTGTTTATTATTATTAATGTTTTGATAGAATATTTACTTTGATGCAGATGTGCAATGTTCGAGAACCCACTGTTTGATAATCATATTCCTGAGCTACCTAAAAATGTTACAATGCCTGAAAAGGTATTCTTATGTTTTGCTATAAGTTGTCTAAAAGTCATTTTCTACTTATTTTGTTCTTCGTTATATTTTATCATAAACTTCATATTAGATAGAATATTCTCGATTCTTAATTGGTGATGATTCCTGCAGTGTTAGTTTGGGATGCACACATATCAGTTGCACATTATAAATGGGTTGAAGCCAAAGAATGATACAAAAGTCTGAATCATCTGATATCGGCCTTTGAATGTGGACTGCTGATCATTTTCTTTTTAACCATGTGTCAGTGTAGGGACAAAGCCCCGCCTAGAGGGTAGAGCTAGTTTTTTCAATGTAGTGTCAATGTAGCCCTTTTTTGTGTATGGTTCAAGTAGAGGCTAAAATCCTTGTTCATGGCCCAAAAATCAAAAGTAATGATTCTCTTGATTTTTGGAAATTTGACTCAGATAAGGTCTTTTAACCAAAATCCTGGCAAACAGCCTACTCCACTTGCCATATTGCGGTCTCTACTCAAGGAGAATGAAATCCCTAGTTGGAATTTCGTCGAACGGTTCATTGACCCCAAAAGGTCACAAAAAACAGAAGAAAAAAGAAAAGAAAATGAGAAGTTAGATTATGAAGAAGAAGATGGAGGGGAATGTCGCATAGTGACTTTCAAGCGATCTCCTTCTTATGTCTTCGATGCTTGATCTTGGAATTGAGATGGAAAGGAACATGATCTCCTTGATAGTGTCATCAAAATCTTACAAGGGTCTTACATTGTCCTTCTAGGAGAAATGAGGAAGGAGAAGCACAAGATCACTTCTCCTTCCAAAGGTTTTCGGATCCTTGTATCACTACTTCAAGGAGAAGAGCTGTACTCTTTGGCCTTAGAGGTGAAGATGTTAGTTTTGTGTGCCCCAGAAAGCCAGAAATGATTGTCTTGATCATGTACCTTGATAGCCACATTTATTTGATTTCCACCTTGTATGCCATATTTAAATATGTGGGAAACCTGATCTATCTATTATTTTGTGGGTTACAGCTAGGGATTCCCCCGGTTGTCCTAGGGGAGGATGAGTTTGGACAACGACCACTGGCCAAGGGAGAGTTGTGTTTCATGGTACCTTAAATTCCATGACCATAGTAGCGGGTTTGGACAATCTATAAAAGGTTCATTAGTCATCATGTATGAAGGAACCAACGATGAGTTGGGATGGAAGGTCTCCACCATAGGATTAGCTATGCCTTGGCTCTACCATACTTACGAGTGTAAGTGTTCACTGAATTCAGGTTGTTTGTTTTAGGCTTGGTTGAGGACTTTCATTGGAGGACTGCATGTTGTCTTTGGTCTGGGACACCTATCATTCCTGGATCAGATCGACTTGATCATGCTCTAGCTTTGACTAATCCTTAGATTTGAGGTCATGGTGGGACTCAATCTTGTCCAAATTTGTGTTTGATTTCCCAATGCCACAATTCAGCTAGCCAAGCTGTCTACCTAACATTTTCTCTCATAGACATTTTCTTCACTGAATAAAGGGTCTTGTTTTTTAGGCTTGGTTGAGGACTTTCATTGGACAATCGCATGTAGTATCTTGTCTGGAACACCATCATGCCTAGATTAGATCAACTTGATTATGCACTAGCTTTGACTAATACTTAGACTTGATTCAGTCTTGTCTAAATTTGTGTGATTTCCCAATGCCGCAATTCAACTAACCAAGCTGCTTAACTAACATTTTCTCTCATAGGCATTTATCCAACATACATTCCTTTTCTTATGAAAATGAGAACATCGGTTGAAACGTACAGTAGAAATGATTCTTTGGATGGATCTGAAACTTACTAATGTAGTGGGTCTTGTGAGAGAGATGTTACTAGGAGTTCCTTGAGAGAACAAAGTGTATTGAGGTTTACCATGTAGAAAATCACACAGGCAAGGCTATGAAGAGAAGGGTCTTGGCATCCATGGAGAATAAAGAAAAAGATAGAAGAGAGAGAGAGAGAGAGAGAGAGAGGAGAGAGAGAGAGAGAGAGAGAGAGCTATCCTGTTGTATATGTACTATGATAGGCCTTAATATGTAAGATGGCTCTCATTTCTCAATCCAGCTGAAACCACAACTCTAAGAAGAAACCTTCTTAACCACTTTCTTAATTTGACTCAACTAAAGTATGGTTAATAACTAAGTAACCAAATAAAATTAGGACTTGGCAAGGATTCTCAACATTCCCACTCATTGTTAAGTCCGACTTGCATCTATAATTCCTAAACTTCTTTTGAAGACATCGAACTTATCTGCACTGAATGATTTGATGAATATATTCTGCATTTGGTCAATTATAGAGACTATACATCAACTCACCTCTTTGCTCATGACATTTTCATGAACCAAGTGGTAAGGACCACCACGTCCTTCGTATGGGCATGAAACGTCAGATTTAATGCCAGCATGCATGATCAAGTTAACATTGTCATTCTTGATAGGAACGTGATAGTTGTCTTTTTCTCCAAAGTCTCTCAGTAGTTATTTCCATCACACACTTGCACATGGAGCTAGCATCGCGAATCGATATTCAGCCTTTATAGCAGAAAATGCAACAGTAGTGTGCTTCTCGCTTCACCATGACATGCTTTCCAAACCAATGCTGAAATAGAAACCTGAAGTTGAATGTGTGGCTGGGTGTCCACCTGTATCACAATAACCTCTAAGCTTTATTGGTACATTGTATTCATAAAGCACATCTTTCTTAATGGTCGCCTTCACATTTCTCAATATATGTAATCTAAATTGCGGAATAAGACATCGTATTCATAAACCTGATTAATTGGTTGGATGACATTTACACCACACGGCAGACCCCAAATTCTATCTGGAAGTTTTTGTGTTGGGCATCCCCCTCCCTTATCTCCCCCATTCTTCTCTGGTACCCACCTGAGTAATGGATCAAGCTATATTTTGGGAACTAGGTAACATTTGGGTGCGCATCTAATGGATGGGTCAGATAGTACTTGCACATCACAGAGGGCCCCACATAGCCGATAATTACCATATGTTTACTCAATTTTGGGATTCTTATCTAATGTAGTTTCATTTTGCTCATATCTAATTTATCTCTATAAATTTCACTGGACTAAAATTGTCTGGTCCAGACAATCACTGAAGCAGATATAAAACAAAGAACGCTTTGGCATGAATATATTGGTGGTCAATCGAGGAAAAATAGGTGAATTTTCTTTCTCAAAATGATGCTTTTGCAAGAAATAATGAAATTGGAAATTCAGTTATATCAGTTTTAACTTGTTTGAAAACTTTGCAGATTGCAAAATCAGCAAAGGTATGCGATGGAAACAGTAAACTTTGGAAAACCCAGTTCATCTGACCCATCGTCGGATCAAGAGACATGGAAAGTGGCTGGGTCAGGTAGGGATGACAGGAGAGGAAAAGGGTCTTTGGAAAATTCGAATTTCGGTTGGAGTTCAGAGACTTCTAGGGGAATTGAAGAGAGAAACGGCGGTTTTGGGCAACCTAGAAATGCTATGTGCACCCACAGGAGTGGAAGCCGGCAGCAGGATACTCCACCTGACATTGATTTGCATGGTCAAGTTCGAGGCAGAGGAAATGGGTCTTTTGAAGAACAGAGTTTCAGTCAGACTTCGGTGCCCGTTAGGGGAATTCAGGTTAGAAATGGTGGTTTCAACGAATCAGGAAATGGCTCGAGGGCTGACAGGAGTGATAACTGGAGATCCACTTCTCAGCTTCCAGCATCACCAACTTATCGGGGTCGAGGAAGAGGCTGTTCTGAGCCATCTTCTTCAAGCCGAAGACGGTAGTTATGACGGTTATTTTCTACGTGGACCTTGGTTAGGGTGTTTTGCATTTTGTTTTGAGGGTGTGTTTGGCACCCTATTTCATGAAATATGAAAATTTGCACTAAATTAGATTGATAAAGACTGATAAATCACGAAATATATTGATATTTGGTACAACCAAACACGCCCTTCATGGCTCTGTTTTGGGTGATCATTGGTAGTTAAGACATTTACTCTGGGGATCCTGTCAGCTTTTTTGTTTTGTTTTTTTTTTTTTTTTTTTTTTTTTTTTTTTTGGTTTAAGGATGTGTTTGGTTGCACCCTATTTCATGAAATATCATGATATTTGGTTCAACCAAATGCGCTCTTATCTTTTATTGTTATTTTTATTTTTGGAGGGAAAGTAATGAAAACTGTTGCTAGGTGATTCAAGGAGTTATTTGATTCTCTGGCTGAGTGGAACGTTTCATATGGATAATTCAAATTAGGCCGTCCAAATCATGGGACCTACGCTGATCTGGTCCATAACCACAACTTTATATTGATTGGATGGTCCTGATTTACTATCTGTTAGACATCGGTTTCTTTATTAGGACCATTAACTAATTCTCATTTTAATTGTCCATTACATTTTTACTGGTCAGATGGTTGGCACCATATCCTATAAAAATCCATTGTTCTATTTGAAGTTGCATGAGATGTGACAATTGGGTGCATGCATGGGAGATCTAGGACGTCCATCAGGTTACCCACCCATTCAGTGAATATCCTAACTTTCAAGTCAGACCTGAACCACGGTCAGTTGGGCTGCACATGTTTGTTGAATGTAGGGCTGAAAGTCGGGCGGATTGGGTCGGGTTGGTGCTCAACCCTAACCCAACCCAAGGTTCCTATACCTCAACCCTAACCCAACCCAACCCAAGCGAGCTCGGTCGGGTTGGTCGGGTGTATATGTGCTAATATTTTCATTATTATATTAGTTTATTATATTTCAATATAGGACCTATTTTTTGTATCTATAATTTTATTAATTATATATGTGATTATTCATTATAAAGAACTTCATTTTTTTCTTTAAAAAAAAAAAAAAAAAAAAAAAAAGCTAAAATATAGGACAACTACTCATTTAAAAGTCATGTAGCATAGCACGCAATCTATTTGGGAGAGAGAAATCCGGCATATCTTGTTAGCTTGAGTCCTTGGAAATGGCGTGGACAAATGACACCCGACATCACTAGTGTACCTTTGACGAAAACGATCCACACTCAATTATAATTTATAAGTAACTTATATATTGATCGGGTTCGGGTTGGGTCGGGCAACCCAAGACCTCAACCTGAGCCCAACCCAAGTTTTATCGGGTTGGTGTTTGTATAGCCCAAGCTTGAGATCGGACCGATATATCCTGCCCTTCAACCCAATTCGGTCGGGTTGAACCCGCCCAACTTTCAGCCCTAGTTGAATGTGGACGGTTACTAGTACTTTTAGCAGTACATTTCTAGTTGAGTAGGCCGACCTGATTAGTGAACTAGTTGGATAATGGATTTCTAGTGGGGTCCACCTGGAAAACAGCTAGGATCTATTACACGTGTACTATGCGGCCTTCTGGGTGCGATCTATTTAGCAAAAGATGAATCATACCTTCCTCAGGCCAAATGTTTGTACGGTTAGATTGGGACTTTCTGCAAGTGGAGCCCTTGGTCAAGTGATCCAAACCATTGGTATGATGGGCCCCAATGTGGACGACCCATGCACCAAAATCTCCCAGATGGAACAACTGTAACCCTAAAATAGGTTTGTATCACAAACAGTACACAAACAAATCAGTGTGTAGTTCCTAACCACAGTGACAAATCTCCTTCTTGGTATTTTCTCAAGAGAATTTCATATTTTAATGTTTTTTCTAAAGATATTATTGGATAAAATTCACTGAAAATAAAACATTAAAAAATAATTATTAATTTAAAATACAAACATATATTTATAAATTAATTTATTTTAACTTCTAAATGTTTTTACATTAAAATAAAATAATTCCCTGATAAAATTGTGAGAAATTTAAAAATGACGAGATTTTCAAAATCTTGGAGATGTCACATGTGTGAATAGACTGTGTTGATCCGAGCCAAGATCAATTCAAGTCTGGCTCTCAAGTAAAACCTTGGCTTGACCCTCACCCAAGTGCCAGAACAAATAGGCCTGGGACCAGCTTGTGATGATTTTGTAAAGCCAAGAGCACAAGCCTGACCACTCACTTTGTGAAAGATCCTGTCCGTTCATTAACTGTGCTACACACATCAGAGAATTATAACCACACATATCATCTCCAAAACAAACTTGGAAATAATTTGCAGCTTGGATGTCAACATGCGACAACTATGAACCGTTTTATCAGATCTCCTAGATCGGGCCATAGATCGGTTGATCTGAGCCATTAAATTTTTTCCGCATACTTTATTGGGTTAGGGTTCACTGCCTTAAATAGTCTACCTAGATCTCATGATTGTGTAGGCCATAACTATAATCCCTTGGACCCCACATACAATCTAGCGTGCTTGGATATGTGCAGCCCTTACCCACAATGGAGTGTAGGTGGGCATCACACATGTACACGTTCCATGTGTCTCAAGTAATTCGGGCCATGTATAGAAGATGGCAGAAGTGTTCTTCTATTAATAATGTTTGTAATAATGACACTCACGATTGACTTGAGGGATGACGATTTGTTTGTTGCCCAATCAGGACTAAGCTTTGTAGCGGGATTGCCATGATGTGGGAATGGTCGTCTATTCCTCGCTCGATTGGAGACCGGGTCTCATGGCAACACGACTAATGGCCGGCGGATCTTTGACAATATGTTCGTTGATCAGTCATAACCGGGCTCCGTGGTGATGTGGCTAGTGAGGTGAAAACATGTTCACAGTCTTGGTAGGAACCAAGAACGTGGCAAGACGGTTGTGAATTGGCCATCCGTTCGGCTTCTGGTGTGAACCAAACATTATGAAGAGATGGCCAGCAGAATTATTTAGTACGTAGCAGGAAAGCCCCATAACATTTCGTTCGAAACTAAGTGATCTTCCTTGTGATCTAACAGTCAATCGTTTGTATCTGAAGAAGCAATTTTAATTTTTTTTTACTAAAATCACCAATAATTATAAAATCGTCAACTGTCTTGATCATCCACCACCAACAACTTACAAAGCAATTCTCAAAGATGTACGGACCAAAATTGAGTCGAGTGTTGTAATTGTGGAAAATATGGACACTTTATGCCACTTTATACACACAATATGGTTATGTAGCTATTTTATGCCATATGTTGAGTGTCAAATATTGCATATTCTCCCCTATTTATATCTTGATTTTATGAACATGATATTGCTTAATGATATATTTTATACATGTTTGTGTTGCAAGGTGAATCTGAGAGCTTGAATTGAAAAGAATGTTAAAAGCATGGATTTAATGTTCAAGAATTACTAAGCCAAAGGTTGGATCTTAGAAGACCAATAATGAAGAATTCACACGCCAAAGATCCAAGGAAACCAAGTATAAAAGCTGAAAAAAGGACTCGAAAGATCGTAGAATCTTTAGCAGAAAACAGACAGGTTCAGTCTGATCGAACTTGCACAAAACAGTCCAGCGACAAACGATGGATTTTAAAGTTAATTCGGTTCGACCAAAGATTACTTCGGTCCGACCGACGGTTTAAGTTCAATTCGACTGAAGACAGCTTGGTCCGACCGAAATCGGGCAACTGCTAAAATAGAATCCTTTCCAAATTCGGACTTGACTTCGGATTCGACTTCGGTCTGACCGATGCGTAACGCGGCTCCGTAAATTGAGGCGGTTTCGCAATCAGATTGCGGAAATTCTTCCATTCAGCTTATGTAATCTTGATCTAAATTATAGTAACAAATCTATTCTGGTAAGGGCTGAAAAGTCTAAGGACCCAGAAGAAGGCACGAATGATAGACCTAGCACTACTCCACCTGGATTAGAACCGGAATCTCCGAGCAAGCCAATTGCTCCATTCCCCCAGCGGTTGACTGCACCAAAACCTCTAGCCAACTCACAGGATATTCTAGAGGTATTGAAACAAGTGAAGGTCAACATCCCTATTTTGGATGCTGTAAAACAAATTCCTTCATATACCAAATTTCTGAAAGACTTATGCACAACCAAGAGACGACAAATATCAAAAATAAAATTTTCCTGACAGAAAAAGTGAGTGTCATCCTCAAGCAAAGTATGCCACAAAAATATAAAGATCCAGGTAGCCTAACTATCACTTGTATAATTGGGAATCACCAAATTGAGAACGCACTTTTTGACTTGGGGGCAAGCGTAAATCTTATCCCTTACTCGGTCTATGAACAATTGGGTCTAGGTGAATTAAAATCCACCCGGACTACATTACAACTTGTTAATAGCTCAGTTCGTGTACCAAGAGGGATGATTGAGGATGTATTAGTCCAAGTTGATAAATTCTACTATCCAGTAGGTTTTATCGTCCTAGATACTCAGCCCATCGCAGACATGAGCACTCAAATCCTTGTCATACTTAGCCGCTCATTCCTTGTTACATCCAATGCTATCATCAATTGTAGGAATGAGGTCATGAATTTTTCTTTTGAAAATATGACATTGGAGCTCAATATCTTTTTCAACATGAGCAGACAGGCAGAGGATGATGACGAGACCCACGATATTAATATAATAGACTCTTTCATGGAAGATAGAGCTCTGATAACTTTATCCTCTGACCCTCTAGAGACATGCTTGACCCACTCCCCTGATTTGGATGATGACATGATTAGGGAGATGGATGTCTTGCTTAATGCTGTGCCGGTACTTGAAGTTAACCGGTGGAGGCCACAATTTGAAAAATTACCCCAAACTAATGTTGTGCCTCTACCGTCTAGCCTTAAAGCACCGAAGCTTGACCTAAAACTTTTACCCTCTGATCTTAAATACGTCTATTTAAGTCAAGATGAAACATACCCGGTGGTGATTTCTTCCCACCTTGAGCAAGAATGGGAGCGTATGCTTATTTCTACTCTCATTGAGCACAAAGGAGCCCTTGGATGGTCGATTACGGACCTCAAGGGAATTGACCCTTTGATTTGTACTCACTGCATTCATCTTGAGGATAATGCGAAGACCTCATAACAAACACAATGTAGATTAAATCCAAACATGAAGGAAGTGGTTAAAGCCGAGGTACTTAAGTTGTTAGATGTGGGTATTATATATCCCATATCCGATAGCCAATGGGTGAGTCCAACTCAGGTGGTTCCTAAGAAGTCTGGAATCACCATCGTATCCAATGCCAACAACGAACTCGTGCCAACTAGAGTTACTACTGTTTGGAGAGTATGCATTAACTATAGGAAATTGAATACTGTCACGAGGAATGACCACTTTCCTTTGCCCTTCATTGATCAAATCTTGGAAAGGCTAGCTGGTCACTCTTACTATTGCTTTCTTGATGGATATTCGGGCTACAATCAGATAGAGATAGCCCTTGAAAATCAAGAGAAGACAACGTTCACATGTCCTTATGGCACCTTTGCTTACCGAAGGATGCCATTCGGACTGTGTAATGCTCCTGTCACTTTTCAACGATGTATGTTAAGTATATTTTCTGACATGGTAGGGCAACATTTAGAGGTCTTCATGGACGACTTTTCTATCTTTAGTCCATCCTTCAGTGAGTGTTTAAAAAAATTTGAAAAATGTGCTGAAGCGATGTGAGAAAAAGAATTTGGTACTAAATTGACAAAAATGTCTTTTCATGGTTTCTAAGGGAATAGTTCTTGAACATATAATTTCGTCCAAGGGAATTGAGGTACACAAGGATAAAATTAATCTTATCTCTAACCCACCTCCACCCAATAACATACAAGACGTGCGATCCTTTTTAGGACACGCCGAATTTTACAGATGATTCATAAAGGACTTTAGTCACCTCTCTCATCCCTTATGCAATCTACTTCAAAAAGATGTACCATACGATTGGACTGAGCAATACTAGGAAGCTTTCACTAAGCTCAAGGGCGTGTTGACTATCGCACCTATCATGCAGCCACCCAATTGGAGCATACCTTTTGAGATTATGTGTGATGCGTCTGACTATGCTATTGGAGCGGTGTTAGGCCAGAGAAAAGAGAGGAAGCCCTATGTTATTCACTATACGAATAGAACTCTAAATTCTACCAAAATGAACTACTCCACTACGGAAAAGGAACTCCTAGCTGTAGTGTTCGCTTTGGACAAATTTAGGTCCTATTTGATTAGATCCAAGATCATCATTTACACTGATCATGTGGCGCTGCAATATCTTCTTTCTAAGAATGATGCTAAGCCCGCTTAATAAGATGGATCCTTCTACTTCAGGAATTCGACTTAGAAATAAAAGATAAAAAGGGAGTAGAGAACGCAGTGGCTGACCATTTCTCGAGACTTGACCTCCTTGATTCCCTTGAGACGACACTTATAAATGACATGTTCCCTGATGAAAAGCTGTTTAAATTAACTCTCCCATTTACCTTCGTTTGCTGACATTGCAAATTATCTAGTTACAGGTTTCATGTCGACTCATTGAACTGCGCAAGATAAGAAAAAAGTCTTCGCCGAGGTTCGTAAATTCTTCTGGAATGACCTGTACTTATTCAAATATTGCTCAGATCAAATTCTAAGGAGATGTGTGTCAGACAATGAATACTTAAGTGTCATCTCCTTCTGTCACTCTCATGTTTGTAGTAGTCACTTTTTTACTAAAAAGACCATGGCCAAAATTTTGCAGTATGGCTTTTACTGGCCCACTATGTTCAAGGACACTCATGAGTTCTGTAAAGCTTGTGAGCGTTGTCCCGTCGAAATATGATGCCTCTGAATCTCATTCTGATCATTGAAGTATTTGATTACCGGGGCATCGATTTCATGAGGTCATTCCCCTGATCCTTCAGGAATTTGTACATTTTGCTAGCAGTAGACTATGTCACTAAATGGGTCGAAGCGATCCCGTGCTAGAACAATGACCATCAAACGGTCATTAAATTCTTAAAAGAAAATATCCTTTCCCGATTCGGAACACCTTGAGCCATTATTAGTGATGGAGGTTCACATTTCTGTAATAGGCCATTTGCAAACTTAATGAAGAAATATGACATCTCTCATAAGGTGAGCAATCTATACCACCTGCAAACAAGTGGGCAAGTTGATATTTTCAATAGGAAAATTAAACACATTCTGGAAAAGATGGTTAACCCTGATCGTAAGGATTGGTCACTTTGCTTGATCGATACTTAATGGGCTTACCGTACTACATTTAAAACCCCAATTGGAATGTCTCCCTTTAGACTTATCTATGGGAAAGCTTGCCACTTGCTTGTAGAGTTGAAACATAGAGCCTATTGGGCTATCAAAAACCTGAACTTTGACTTGGACAACGTTGGCTCACTGCGCAAACTTAAGCTAAATGGACTCGGGGAAATCTGAAATAATGCATATGAGAACTCGAGAATTTACAAGGACGAGATGAAGGTGTTCCATGATAGGAACATCCTTCGAAAATCATTCTTAACAGGTCAAAAAGTCCTTTTGTACAATTCTCGGTTACATCTTTTTCTGGGTAAACTCCGATCTCGTTGACCGGCTCTTTCACCGTTACTAATGTCTATCCTCATGGGGCTGTTGAGATTCAGAATCCAACAAATGGAAATGTTTTCAATGTGAATGGATATCGTTTAAAGCCATTTTTTAAGAAGTTTGATTTAGAGGACATGTCCATACCTCTGACTGATCCTGTATATCAGGATTAACTTTCTAGTTTGATGGAGGTATAGTTAGGTTTATTGCTTTCATAGGATTTAGGACTAAGGTAGTTTGCTTTCAATTGTTTCGTCGTTGTGCTAACACATCTTCACATTGAGAACTTTGGAAGAGCTGCAATTCACCTTCTTCAGGTACTACCTTTCTTGCACTTCTCCATTCTTTTCATTGTCTCATTTGTTTTACATACTTACATCTTTTACATTGAGGACAATGTAGATTTTAGGTTGAGGGTGTGGATTAGGTAAACTAATAAGTATTTTCGTAGTCTTTGAGCAAAAAATTTTAAAATTTTCAATTTCTCAAACCAAAAACCTATTTGGAAGGCAATAGTTTGTGCACTTAAGAATGTTTTAAGTATGATAAGATTGAGAGCGAACTTTGAATTGATGGAGTTTGATCAATTAAGTAGTCTATCGCCTAAGTTCTTACATTCAATTGATTAAGAGGAAGTTTTGAATATCATGATTGACCTAAATCACAAGACACATTCAATTTGCTTTCTGTAATTACGCTAGAATTTATAATGGTTAGTAAGTGAATCATTGATAGATGTTGAAGATTGAGTCTGGAGAATTTTGTCCACCTTAAAAGATGAAAAGAACCGATTAAAAAATAATGAGATAGATAAAAAGGTCATGAAAAGACTGGAAAAGAATGAAAAAAGAATATAAAGAATAAAGAATGTAAAGTCTGAAAAGAATGAATAAATACAAATGACCGTCGATATAAAATAAAAAACTGAAAAAAGAAGAAAATGGGGATAAGTTTGGAATCAGTACTTGAGCCTTCAGTTAATCTTGATATGGTGAACATGGCTAGCATTGTGAAATGATAGTAGTCTTATGAGAAGTAAATTGATTTTCACTGAGCACATCGACAAACATGATATATGATTATGCTTTGAAGAAATTGATATAGAACCTATTTGATTGACTGCTTATATGATTCGGCTCTAGGTTTTCAAGGTCTCACTCTCGTCTTAATTTTACTCATTCATACTTGATTGCACAAAAGATTGTTTTCTGAAAAAAGCCTAAACATTGAGAATTGAGATTCACTTCACGCATGTTTTGCTCGTGACAAGCAAAATGCTGGTTGGGAAGTGTGTTGAGTGTCAAATATTGCATATTCTTCCCTATTTATATCTTGGTTTTATGAACATGATACTGCTTAATGGTATATTTTATGCATGTTTGCATTGCAAGGTGAATTTGAGAGCTTGAATTGAAAAGAATACTAAAAGCATGGATTTAATGCTCAAGAATCACCAAACCAAAGGTTGGATCTTAGAAGATCAATAATGAAGAATTCATAAGCCAAAGATCCAAGGAAACCAAGTACAAAAGTTGAAGAAATAACTCGAAAGATCGCAGAATCTGAAGCAGAAAACAGACAGGTTCGATCCGACAGAACTTGCACAAAACAGTCCAGTGACAAACGATGGATTATGGAGTTAATTCGGTTCGACCGAAGATTAATTCGATCCGATCGACGACTTAAGTTCGGTCTGACAGAAGACAGCTCGGTTCGACCGATATCGAGCAACTGTTGAAACAGAATCCTTTCCAAATTCGAACTCAACTTCGGATTCGACTTTGATCCGACCGAAGGTAACTTCGGTCCAACTGATGCGTAACGCAGCTGCATAAATTGAGCTGTTTTGCGATCGGATTACGGAAATTCCAAGTCGGTGCATAAGGTGGAGCTTCACAACTATAAATAAGAGTCCCTAGGGCATTCCTAAGGATCATATAGGGTTTAAGTAGTGGAGCAAAAGGGTAGAGAGCCGCCGCCAAGAGTTTTCTTCTTCTTCCTTAGTTTGTTTTTATGTTTTATTTAAGAGTTCTTAGTTCAATCATGTCTATGGTTGGATAAATTTTTTAGCTAGGGCTAAGAGATGAAGCTTGTAACGTGATTGAGATGTTTACTTTGCTTTGATTCATTTTTACGTTGAAGTTTATTGATTTCTAGTTGATTTAAAGAATACTTTCAGTTTTCAATGGGCTGTTATAACTCAAATTATAGTAAATGTTGCGATATAGCTTTGATTATCTTCTTTTTTTCTTTGAGATTGTTGGATTGGTAAATCCTGTTGTTTGTCATTGTCTCTTGGGCATGGTTGGGTGATGAAATCCCTTCCAATCTTCACAAATCTCATCCATTGAGGCTAGATCAATGAGATGTTTAGAGATTTGATCATCTCTTTCCTCCAACTGGATAAGATAGGACTCTAATTCTAATTGGACCTCTTGAATCAAGTAAGGTAGCATCCCAATAACTACAAGTGGATCCTTGGCACTGTAGTTCCCACCTTTAAATTCACAAGCTTCAATTACAATAATCACAATTACTCTCTCTATCAATTCAGATTTAGTTTTAGATCTTCTTCTAGTTCTATTTCTAGTTATTTTCATAAACGTACGAGATTAGTCCCTATGGATTTGACTTCAGTCTTACCGAGATTATTACTACATCGCGACCCTACACTTGGGGTTGTGAACACAATACTCATGAGTAGAATTAGCAATAGAAATTGTACATGTTACGAGGATGTTGAACAACCCTTGTTACACCTACACCAATACGCACTATATCATACTAAAGTTTTCTTTTTATATATTTAGTAGTTATTTAATGAAAAATTGCATTCTTGAGTTATTTTTTACAAGCTTTAGAGTTAAGTGATTCCTCTCTTGTTGGTTTAGTGACTCCCCAAGCTATCTATTGTTGGGTGAGTGATTTCCCAACCCCTTGGGTGAGTGAGTACCCAAGCTATCACTACACCAAAATCGCTAGGAACGGCCATCTCTTTGGTTTAGGAACAGTTTAAAACCATTCCTAATTCCAACTATAGTACATTAATGCGTTGTGTTCTACCCCTACCATCTATAGGGCCCACCGTGATGTAACAGTTTTATCCACGCCATTTATCCCTTTTCTAAGATTATTTTATAACATGATACTAAAAATAAGGCAAAACTAATGTTTAAGTGGACCACAAAGTGGGGATTGAATGCCCACCGTTAAAAACTTACTGGGAGCTGCAAAAGTTTTGGATCAAGCTGAAATTTGTGTTTTCACTTCATCCAATTTTACGCGATCTTATGAATAGGTTGGATTGCTTCCTTTGGTGTGGTCCACTTGAGTTGTGGACCTGCCTCATTTCTTGGATCGTCTGTAAAAGTTGACTGCATGTCTTCCCCCTCATTTGTCACTCTCTTTCCAAGTTGCAGCTAATGTTTCCAGACCTCTTTCATCTTCTCATCTTAGGAAAAGGTAAAAGGAGTTTTCTTGCATTGATGGATCAATTTGTGGGAAAAAATTAGGGTTTTCTCGGTTGCTGTTATATCCTTGCGCGTCAGGGTTTTCTTTCAATCGGTCGAGGAAATGGCGATTGCGAACCCTTTCAATCTGTTGGGAGATGACGATAATAACGATCTGTCGCAACTGATAGCTGCTCAACAACAGCAAAAGCAACACCAAAGAAAGCCCTAGCTCCAATGCAAGCTGCTTCTCAGAATTTTATGGAATTTTTGGAGGCGATGTGATGAATAATGTGGCAGCTCCTTACATTGAAGATCCAGGTCAGTTCCCAACCTTAGGTGCTAAGTGAGATCATCTCCTCTCTCTCTCTCTCTCTCTCTCTCTCTCTCTCTCTCTCGTATTTTTCTTCTTGTTTGGGTTCTTTGTTTGGAAGAGTAGTTAGTGAGTGGCAGGATCCATAGGAATAATGAGGCTTCCTGTGTCAAAAAGATTTGTGAATATTTTAAATGTGTATTTAAGAGATTGGAGAGTTTGGGAATTGATTGTGATAAGATTTTAGGTCATTTATTTGGAAGGAATACAAATGATGGAGCAAAATGCTTGGATCATTATTGTGTGTGTTTAAAATTTATTTTAAAATCAAATGGGGCATAGTTAAGAATGTCTGGGAGGAATGTTGGTAAGGGATTTGGGGTTTTTGTTGGATGGTTCAGGGAGTACAATATATTCTCTGATTGGGTTCCTTTGGAAGCTGAGTGTTACAATGAAAGAGATAGTGTGTTTATCTTTTTAACTTCCTCAAGTTCAAGAAGTCCTGTCAAGAATTTACGGGAAAGTTTGATGTTATGATCATGATTGAAATGGATTTTGAAGAGAATGGAAAGATTGTGTGAACTTGTCCACAACTGTTGGGTTTGTGTTATGAACAGGCCTAACAACATGTTTGCGAAATTGAATGCAGGGAAGAAACGGTTGTCGACTGATAAAGGAGGATCCCAACCAGTTGGAAAATTGTGTTTTAGGATCGAAGATTAGCTGTTTACTGGAATCCAACAAGGATCAAATGTCGTTGATGCAGAAGGCAACTTTCTTTATTAGTTTGGGTTTTATTGACGATGCGGATGAGGTCAAAAAGGCACTAAAAGTCTGTTGAAATGACAATGTTGAACTATATGAGAGATTTTCTTCTCTTGTGAAAGGTGGATTGAAAATATTTTTGACATAGTCGCTCTGCAGATTCTGAACTAGTCGAGAGATTTGATGGAGAAGAAGATTGATTTTCTAGTAAACTGTGTCAGTTACCCATTAAAATCGTTAATAACATTTTCCTTATGTATGTCATATACAATCGAGAGGGTCAAAATAAGGTATCTAATTCATAAGTGGATATAGGATGAAGGAATGGCAAGATCAGTGTTGGCTTTGAGTACAATCCTTGCCTATTCAGATAAGAAATTTATATTGCATTTTGTGAATTGTCACTAAAGGGTCCTGAGGTTTGAGAAAATTTCAAGAAAGAATATCTTTGGGCTAAGCATTGTCTTTTGCTTAAAAGAGTTAAAAAGTCGTCCCTTTCATGAGAAAAGAAAATGTATGAAAGCCCACAAAAGAAAAAAAAAAAAAAAAAACTATATTCGATACCTTTGAAAGCCATGACCAATGAAATGTGATTCTTGAATCTTGATAATTTGAGTTTTAAAAAATCGAGCTTTTCTAATTATTAGCTTCCTTTTTTAGTTGATCACATTTTGATGCAACTTGGTTATGAAGGCAATGGTTAATCACATTTTGATGCAGTTTGGTCATCTAGAGCATAAATGTGTGTATGCATGGAATCAATTTCAAAATTATATCTTTTTTTTTTTTTTTTTTCATTTTGGCCATCTCTAGACCATTTTTTATATGAATAGTAACTCAGTTATTGAAAAATGTAGATCTTTAGCATTGATTAGAGAAGGGCTTATATTTTTTAACAAAACTAGATGGTTATTGGTCTTGTACTTTTAATCTATGTCTTGTTATTGATTACATTTTCTTTGTTATGCTTTGCTTTGTTTTACCATTGAAGGTAACTGAATATTTCTTGCATTTTCTTGTACCCTAGCCTTTAGACCTACTCAAATCCCGAGTTCCAACGCATCACTTATGCAACATAAATAATGATGATTAAATGTTGTCTGTGTTAGAGTAATAAACATGAGTGAGATTATACCAAACAGTAATTCATACTCCAGATCAATTGTATAAAGGCAAGTGGAAGACTGAAACTGTATATATAAAGTATGTAAAGGAACAAAAACCATCTCGATCTCCAGAGTATGAACACTAACTGAGTATCCATATACATGTATTATTTCTGAATAAAAAGAGTCAAAATACAACTAAAGTTAGATCCTAAAACCCCCGCGATCCAGTCGGCCTAAGCGTAGCCGTCAGAGTACTGCATATATGAGAACTCATCCTGGTCCTCGTCGTATTCCGGCTCTGCCTCCTAAATCGACGCATCCTCTATACCTGCGATAAAGTCTGGTTGGTGTGTATAACACCGTCCCGTAACGTGGGAGTGAGTAGCTAACTCAGTGGGACAATAAAGCATAGGTTAACATGTTATTAATTCAATCAAGCAGTAATGATAAAGCAGTACAATCAAACAATTCTAACTACTCTTATTAAATGCGAGTATGAAATGACATGATGAATGCCCTTGCCAAACCACCCTAATGCAACATCATCTTACGTTCGCGGATGCATACCTCCCTCAGTGCTCCACATCTACTAGGCACATGCGGTGCGATGATGAACATGATTACCGAGTTGTTATTAGTCCATTTCAAACAGCAGTATTGGAAAACTAAGGTACCTCCCTTGTATCATTCCTAAACATGATCCATTCTAGGGTCGTCAATCCTAGTTAATCTCATACGGTATTATGGTTCGAGAGGCATCCCGAAGGCATCGCAAAGGGCTCATCACCCGTCAGCACGGATACAGATCCCACTGTATGCGGCTCAATTGCTGACCGTCAGCTCGAGTACAGGTCGCACTGTACTCGGCTCAATCGCTGGCCGTCAGCTCGAATACAGGTCTCACCGTACTCGACTCAACTCATACTCTAGTTGCTGTGAAGGGCTCGTCGTCAATCACAGACCTTTGAGTATACTCGAAGACACTACAGAGGACTCGTTGCCCGTCAGCACGAGTACAGGCCTCACCGTACTCGGCTCTCACCGTAAGTGTCGACAGCTCGAATACAGTGTCCCATACCATCGTATTTGGCTCACGAATTTGGTTGCTCAATGGTCACTACGGGGAGGCACGTGGCCCCAGCATAGGCCGACAGCTCGGCCACGGTGTCCCATACCACCATGTCCAGATCATGAGTCTTAGCGGATCGAGGTACCATGGTTAACGGGATTTCCACTGGTAAGTTTGGTACCCTAGGTTCAAGCAGTAGCGACCAAACATGGTGAACACACATTTGACATATCGGGTTACTTGACGAGCCTGACAAGCTTGAGCACATAATAAGTTGAGCGATATGAAGCGCAGAAGCACTCCGTGTGGCCAACCACTATCGCCAACCAAAGTACGACTCGGGTTCGTCAAACACATCCCTCGTGGAGACATAAATCTCAGCCACAATCTCAAGTCTGGTACCGAATGTCTGGACTATAGACATAGTCCCAAACTCAATCAATTTCATCCATAGCACGTGGAGTAAAGCATGATAAACAAAGTAATTCAAGCATGCTAGCAGGCATGTCATAAGGCATGTTATAAAGCATGATATAAAACATGTTGTAAAGTACTACATCAATAGGAATACAAACACATAGATTGCAAGTAAGCGGTTTAAGTAAACAACCTCATGGAGGTAATCATACACGTCTCTAAGGTAGTTAAGAATCTCATCTCAACACCCTCCTAAGGCATCAACATCCAAACACTTACTCACTCAAGCATTGCCACAAACATTTAACATACACTATTTCAACATACATAGTGTATGTTAACAAACATGTATTAGGGCTAGTCCTTCCGCCAAGCAAGTATTTTATGCACACATAATATATTTATACAACAATTAATCATGGCAAACACATCACTAAAATATACATGTATACGGTACTTCTTACAATACAGTATTTCTATATACATAGTGTATATTAGTAAAACATGTATTTAGGCGAATCCTTTCGCCAAATAAGTATTTTATCCATATATCGTATATCCATACAACAAATAAACATGTCAAACGCATTTCCAAAAAATATACGTATACGGTATTTTCTACGAATACCTATAATATGTAAAATTCCATATTCTACAACTTTAATCGAAACAGGAAACGGAAAACACTTTGTACATGTGCAATTGCATGCAGATCATGAATCTATCATTATCTGACATTGAAAGCGTTGAAAACCGTAACCTATACACCTAAAGTCCTCACCTTACGCCGATAAACGCGTAACGGAGTCAGTTCGTTCACCCTTGCTTTGTCTAAGGCACAACAGCAACCTAAGACATGAAATAGGTTAGTTATTTCATAACCCACACCCTTCACAACTCCAAAACAGGTTAGGGTTAGGGTTTCTTACCTAGAAACGGAGTCGGTATCCCCGAGAAAGCGGCAAGATCGGTGTGGTGGAGCTAGGGTAGGGAGAGGAAACAACAATAAGGAGATTCTCCCACTTCTCTCACTCTTTCACTCTCTTTTCTCGCTTCTCTCTCTAGGGTTTTCTTCAAATTCGTATGGCTGTGAGAGAGGGTGTTCTAAGGCCCTTATATAGCCTAAAAAGTCTCTGGAATAGACTTATGTTCAAGGTATACTTATATTATAAGTAGATCGGCATTAATTCAGCTCAAAAGAGGGTTTCTGGCGGCCCTCCTTGAGCCAAACGTCGGACTTAAGTTCACTAACCTTGGATCTACGTAGAGTTATGGTTTCGTCTCGGTCGGATTCCCAGATCACGCATAGCGGACCATTTTCAGTTCAATGGTCAGTGGGCCTCGATTTGAAATTCCAAGTACACGTAAATGTTTCTGAAATTTTTCCTGATCCGAGGGTGTATTTGGGTCAGATTCTGATGGTCTGGTTACTTATAAAATGTACGCAAGCGATAGTGCCAGATCACTATTCAAGATATTTATTTTGTAAAGAAAACAGGAGTTTTCACACTCCCTCGCTCTGGACTCGAGCGAACGGCCGTGGGACACCGTCTGGACTTGATTTCCGAGATGGTTGTCAAGCCCAGCAAGGCGGTCCTAATTCCTTAACTTCATATTATTCGGACTCCCGATGTGCGGTCTAAACCTGATACGGAGTTTCAATTAGTTCCAGAGAGCAGTCGAGTAATGAGTTTGATCCTAGACTTTAGGGTAACCTAGCGTCAATGATTCTACAAGTTTTGGGTCTTGCAGATCGTATTTAAAGCGATTCCAACGGATTTCATGGCTAATCTAGTTTAGCACTTAATTAACTTTGTTAAATTTCTAAAGGAGTAAGTGATTTCTGGTCGAGGTGGTACTCGAGCCCTTGTACGGAAATTTTCGGGTCATTACACCTACACAGAGCATTGGAATGCTATCCAACACATTTTTTAGGAGTACTCGGAAGGAAGATATTGTAGCTCCTATGGTAAGAATAGTTTTAAGTATTGTTGTTGCATACTTCTTAATTGCTTTTGAATTTTGTTCAAATTTCTTTTCTGATAGGAAGTGCGGAAGTGTGAGCCCTCAAGATCTGACGGTCTACACGATATGGAACCTTCACGAAGCCGAAGATTAACGCTCCAGATCCAGCGGCCCGCTTATTCACTACTGGAGCAGATGGGTCTATTCACCCCTTTGATTCTACGGTATAGATGGCCCAGGATTACGATCTATGGCTTAGATCGTCCCAATGACAAACTAAATGGACAAATTTCAATATACCACTTTTCTTATTCTTTTACTCTCGCTATTCTTTAATGATTCTTTCACGAGAGAGCCTCATCCTATTTATAGGAAGGGATGGGAGTTTGGATGAGACCAGAAGTTTTCCGGTCTTATCCCTATCTCCTCATCTTATTCAAACTTGAATTTGAAAACTATCTCTTAACAGAAGAGGCCGGAAGAGGCCTAAACTCATGGGACAGTTGAGGGTCAAATATTGCATATTAGCCCCCAGTTATTACCTGATTTTACAAACATGATACTGTTTAACGTCCTATTTTAATAGTGTTTATGTTGTAAGGTGAAATTAGGAGCCTGGATTGAAAAATGGTAATAAAAGTATGGATTTAATGCTCAGAAATCACCAAAGCAAGGACGGATCCCAGGAAACCGAGATCGAAGAATTTACACACCAAAGATCCGAGAAAATCAAGTGATTGGGTCCAAAGGGACTTGAAAGTCGTCCTGAACACAAGATCACAGGGTTCCCACCATCCATTTGGCTCAAAACTTTATATATGGCCTGAGGACCCTAAATTAACCATACATGTAGAATTTTAGCAATTAGATCTTTGTAGAAGTGGCCCAACGGACAGATCAGCCACTAAATCCTTGATTTGGGGCCCACCTGATCTCTTGATATGCTTCAATTTTGGTCTCAACCCCTTAAATGAGAGAACAAAATGGATGGACAGAGAGGATTTCTCATCTACATCACATTGGACCCCACATGGAGGCGCGAGAGTGCAAAGCCGG
Source organism: Magnolia officinalis (assembly GCA_021015155.1). Lineage (NCBI taxonomy): Eukaryota > Viridiplantae > Streptophyta > Magnoliopsida > Magnoliales > Magnoliaceae > Magnolia > Magnolia officinalis. Next base: position 8,469,053 of record JAJHSJ010000016.1, on the reverse strand, counting down.
TGACCCGTCTCCTTCCGCATGAAATTACAGCGTTCGCACGCTGTCCGACGGACGAAGCTCAATGGGCCCCATCCATCACCCATATGCTTGATCTGAACCGTCCATTCGATCCAGAGGGGGGGGCACACCCTAGTCATGGAGTTTATATGGTCCCATGAATGCGTACACACGTGGATCGCCGGAAAATGCAGGATGAACGGCAGGGAGATTTGATACAGTGGGCTACACCAAACTCTACCAAAACCACTCTTTCCCGACTAACTTTTCGCCAGGAATCTAATGAACGGGGTGGATTTCCCCTAAAACATCACTATGGGGCCCACCAAACATCACAACGAAGCACCATGCGTAAGAAACGCATGTCTGGTTTTTTCGGACGTTGCGGGGTGTTGTGGGCCAATGTTTGTGGTCGGATGGTTGATCCAAACCATCCAGAATCTTCAGAAGGGGGGTCTTTACCCCAACCATGGAGCTAAAACAGGTTCTTGGACGTCCACCATCCCAGAATTCGATCCAAATGCAGCTCGTTTTGCATTTTCCTGCGCAAGGTGCTGTGTAAGAAGCTTTCTAGGAGCTGATTCATTGACTCCAGCAACCACTCCACCACCCATTGCTGCCTATAAAAGGAAATAAGAGAGAGAGATTGAAAATCAATCCTTGGAGCTGTGGACGTGAGAAGAAAAGGAGTGAGAAAGAGAGCGGGAAGACGCGTAGGACGGCTAGCCTTAGAGTTTTTCTTTCTCCCTTTTCCTTCATTATTCTCTTTGATGTTTTTAAGAGTTTTTAGCCTCATCATGTCTGTGATGAGCTAAACCTCTTAGCTAGGGCTAAGAGGTGAAGCTTGTAGCATGATGGGTCATTTTCTATGGTTTTGATTCATGTTAAGATTGAACTCTCTTTGATTATGGTTTGATTATAAGAAATATTTATAGTTTTTAATGGTTTGTTGTGACTCAAATTACAATAGATCTACAATAGCTTTGAGTATGTTCTGTTCATTACAGGTAGGGGTGTACATCGGGCCGAACCGAGTCGAACTAGGCTCAACCCGGCCCGACCTGGTCACCAGCCAAACCCAACTCGAACTCGGCCCGGTCAGCAATCAGGCGAGTTCAGGCCGAGTTCGGGCCAGTTTCGGACCTTACAGCAAGTTCATGGGTCGGGCAGCGTTCTCACTTCCCTGTCTCAAATGGTTAGGGTAAGGATTTAAAATATATATATATATGGCCAAGTTGGGCCAAATTGGGACCTATTTGAACTCGGCCCGAACTTAGTTTCGAGCTGAAGAAAATGGCCCGTCCCGGACCGAACTCAGCTTCGGGTCGGGCCGAGTCGAGCGAGTTAACCGGGCTAGCCCGGTTCGTGTATAGTCCTAATTGTAGGGATTGTGAATTTGAGAGCCCTATTATTCACCATCGTCTCACGGGCATGGTTGGATGATGGAACCCTTCCTAACGTTCATAACTCCCTCAGATTGGATGTGGATTGGTTAAATTTTATTGTTTGTTTTGTCTCATGAGCATGGTTTTGTGATGGAATCAATTCTAATTTTCATACTTCTCATATCTTGGAAATTGGATCAAAGTAAGTTCAAATTTGGTTTTTAATGATGTATCTTCCAACTGGATGAAGATGGGACTCTAAATCTAGTTGTGTTCATGAATCAAGCATAGATCTCCCTGATCTCTACAGGTGGATCCTTGGAAACCCTAGTTTCCCACCTTTGAATTTTACAAGTTTTAGTTTAAGATTTCACCATTATTCCTTTAAAATTTCCTGATTTAGATTACATATTCTTCTAGTTCTAGTTCTAGTTACTTTCAGATCGTGTACAAGGTTCAGTCCTTGTGGATTCGACCTTAGTTTTACCGAGATTATTACTACATCGTAACCCTATACTTGGGGTGGTGAACAAGTTTTAGGCGCCGTTGCCGGGGATTGACGGTTACGTTTTTTTTTTAGATTAGCTAGTTTTAGAATTAGGTTAAGATTAGGGTTTTCTAATTTTAGGTTTATGGTTTTTCTGTTTGATTTTTAGAAACTAACCTAACTTTCCTGTTTTGTCGGATCTTGGCATAGATTTTCTAAATTGGTAATCTCTTTCTAATTTTTAAAATTTTTCTATCTTCTATTTTTAGGATTAGGGTTTTATTTTCTATTCTTAGAAACCCTAGGGAAAAGTGCAAATCTGGATAGGTGGGTCCCGCAACGTATAGTCCACGACCATGATCATACGCGGCCCACATCTCATGATCTAAGCGTCGAATTGACGCATGAGACGCAGCGTCGGAACAGCGGCGACGGTGCGGTCGCAATGGCGCAGGTCTCGGGTTGAATCGGCTTAGGTTTACAGGATGGGACTCGGGGTCGCGTGCAAACGAAATCAAAAGGTCATGGGTTGCCGGAATTCAACCGGGAGAACCGCGGGACCCTACTGAATAGAACAGACACTAGGACATGGACCTGACAATACCTAGACTAAATATCTTGTCTGGTGAAAGAGCAAGCGCCAATATGAAAATAATTATATCAATGAGGAGTTATGGGATAAGAATATGAGAAAGAATTATCAAGTTAATCTCAAGGAGAAGTTCTTTTTATAAGGAGGAGATTGATGAAACCCTTAGTACACTAAAAAACTGGTACACCAATAAGCACTATATCATACTCAAGTTTTTCTCTTATATATTTATAATTAGTCATTCAATGAAAAATGGCATTCTAGTTATCTTTTACAAGCTTTGTATTTGTGAGTTAAGTGATTCTTCTTTTTTCTGGTGAGTGAGTCACAAAGATTGAGTGATTGCTTGTCCCTTTGAGTGAGTGAGTACCCAAGTTATCCCTTATTGGGTGAATGATTCTCCAACTCCTTGAATGAGTAAATCTGTATTAGAGTTACATCAGATGTAGGTGTTATTGCCAACACCACTACCACCCATAATGGTGGTGTGTTGATGTGTTGGGAATTGTGGGGCCCAATGTGATGTGTGTGTTTTATATCTACACCATCCAAAATGGGCAAGATTCCATTTAAAAAATAAAAAATAAAATAAAAAGGCTTTTACAATAAGAAGCATTACTTTCTTTCTTTGAAGCTGAAAGTGGTTCTAAAAAGATAGAACCAACTAATGATGTTTTCTTCTCACAAACACGTGATCAACTCTATTGAAGGGGATAAGTTATGGTTCAAAAAAGTTTTTTAAATTTTCACCAAAATCATGAACAATTTTAAAATTACCAACAATGTCAACCACCCTTCAACCTTACGAAAGGGGAAAGATCATGCCTCATAAAGAAGTTTATTTATTTATTTTTAAATCAAAATTCCTATTAATTCAAAAATTGTCAACTATCTCCACCATCCACCAACAACTACATAGGCGATTCTCAAAGATGTAGGGCTAAAGTTGAGTTGAGTATTATAATTAGGGCAAATATGGACACTTTATGCCACTTTATGCATGCAATACAGTTGCCTAACTACTTTATGCCACACCCATTGCTAGAATTAGCAAGAGAAGATGTGGTGGATGTCACGCAGCCACTTAGAAAATTGCATATGCTGCGAAGACACACGTAAGGGGGTGTTGCCAACACCACCCCAATGGTGGTGTGTTGATGTGTTGGGAGCTACGGGTCCTAATGTGATGTATGTGTATTTTATATCTAAACCATCCATCTATTTTTCCAGCTTATTCTAGGACACGATTCCAAAAAATGAAGCAAATCCGAACCTCAAGTGAACCACACCACAGGGAATAGTGGAGATAATGATACCACCAATATTGAAACCTTTCATATTTATTTGTCATCCAACTAAAAAAAACATCGTAAATGATTCAGTTCAACTAATCCGAACAAACTCATTGGCCAATTCAACAAGGTTTGTCAGCTCCAAATCTAGCTAAGTTAGGCTCAGCTAAGTTTTAGAGCTATAATGTGGGCTAACATGTGTGGTCAAAATATAGATGAGAGAAAAAGGAAGGGAGATCATCGGGCCATCGTCGGGCTTTGCTAAGTCTGTCCAACACTGGCCCGCAAAATAAATCCATGCCCTCTAGCATGGGCCTCTCTCGGCCCAAGACAAATAGGCCCGAGCCTACTCTGACCGAAGCCTATGCTCGGCCACCATCCATTCTGCAAGATCTAGGCTGTTCATTTAGCGTGTGTATAATTATGCACAATATTGAGAAAACGCCCTTGAAACTTTAAACAGGAGGGGCTGGTTGATGGGCTCGTGGATGCAGCCTGACGCTGGCCTAACCGATAAACGGGCCTAAATCTTACAAAGGAAAAATCAAACAACTCTTTATGAGTCATCTTGCGAATGGGATGGGGTTTCCCTTTGTTTCTTGCATCAAGGAAATTTTGCTACTAACTACAAACATTCATATGGAGAAACCTTCCAGGGGCTGAGTGTATGGAAACCTTACTGTGAACTTAGTTGTACGTAGACTTAATTTTATATCCTCATCACCGATCAGAACCGTCCATCAGATCTAGGGTGCTCTTTATAGGCTGTCTTGAAAACTTATACTGAGCAGATCTATACTATAAACTCAGTGACATGCAAAACCGGATGGATAAGATCATCCGTAGAAGACACATTCAGTCAGATGTTTAGGAGAATGGGATTGCTGTGAAGTTTAACACAACAGTGAAACCTAAATGTACGGTCTTGATAGGTGATACCAGAGGCCAAATGCAATTAGTTGCACTGTAAATATAGGTCCAGTCACAGATGTTTAGGACCATCAGATTGTTGTGAGTGAACTCGACCTAATGGGCGGTCGAAACACCAGATGTGGATGCCTAAAGTCCAAATGCAACTAGCTGCAGGTTTGCCGCACTAAGGCCCACTGGATCATTTCTCAACTTAGTATCCATCTTTGTGGATTTCATTGCCTCTGTCCATAGAATAGACAATTCAAGGTGGGGTTCAATTGTTGGATGGCCAAGATTGATGATTGGAAATCATTTACTTCAATGAATCTAGATCGATCGTCCATTTTGTTTATACTGATAACATGGTTAGAGTTTCTTGCAAATTTCATACTTTAGAAACAGGGATATTCATGGTAGCTAGGACCCACATGGTTGATGGTTCAAACCGATCAGTACACTATGCATGCCGCATGATTAGGGAATAAAATAAGATCCGCGTGAATGGTCACACCATAAACAACTAGACATTTTTTTTTAAAACCCATTTTTTCACTTACAATTTTTCATACTTTATGTTTTTTATCTCAAATTGAAGGAGCCTAATTTACATTGACATATTTAATTCAAATATTACATGAATTCTGACCACTTGGTGAGCATTATTCTTATTTGTTTTAATTTGATAAGTCAGTGTTTTGTTCCGCAGTGGCATGAAAATGAGTTTGTTAATCATAATTATGTATTATAGGTTATGATTTTAATGTATAATTACATTTTGTTAATTATAATTATGTATATGAGATAATGACCTTTAACATACAATTATAGTTAACTAAAATGAGGTGAACCTATTTTCAGGGGTTTATTTGTAATGCTAATTTTACAAAGTTTTATCTTATGTTGAAGGAAATTGAGACATTGGTGGAAATTGACATGTTGGATGACTAGTAAGTTTTGATGCTCATGTTTTGTATTTAAATGATATTGATGGTGATTATAATGATAATAGTAATTTACAACAATGATAAATTAATAACCTTTTCGTAATAATGAAAAATGAATTTTAAAAGAAAAACCTCTTTGTAAACCATTAAAGGTAGTATAACTTTGAGCGCCAGTAGTTATAAGCAGAGAAAATAAATATTATTTGTTAATTATTTTCAATGGAAAGTAAGGATACATTTGATTTTTAAGTGTGGTACTTGCAGTGCAATTGATACACAACAATTTATTATGAATATATGTGAGAAATTCAAAAGGCTCCTACGGGCACTCTATTTCACATAGCAAAATCGAGGATGTTGTTGTACATAGTCATTGGTGAGTTAATCTCATTGTTCTTAATCCAACTTTGTGTTGAAATTTTTTATTGTACATAGTCATTGGTGAGTTAATCTCGTTGTTCTTAATCCAACTTTGTGTTGAAATTTTTTATTAACTAAATCAGCTTTAATATTTATAGGATCTGATTAACTAAATTCTAGCTCACTTTTTCCAAAAGATGATACTGATAAAAGTAATTATGTCTAAAATGATTGACAATGTGAAATTCTTATAAAAATAAGTTGAAAGTAGAATTTAAAAAAAAAAAAAAAAAAAAAAAGCCATACGGAGAAAAAGAGAGAAACAATCACAACAGAAAAATATAAAAATCTAATAAGCATCAGAATGTGCCTAGAGGAAAAAGGAAGTAGAGAACCTGATTATTGCTATGAAATCAGAAATGGATGAGTCAGTTCATGTCCAAATAAAAGTTATCAAATTCTCCATTTATGTTGGTCAACCACACCATCTTCTCCTCACTTTTCTTCTCTTGCATGCATCATTAACTTTGGATACTTCCTCATCAACTTGACTAAAGAATTATGCAACCCTCCTTGAGACAAGTTACATGGAAGTTAACACTACAGCTTGATACTCTTGCATGCCTTGCTCTGATTACCCTCGGCTACTCAATGCCATAGGAGTCATTGAGTTGTATTTGATGGGGTTTTTTGACCCGTCGTCGACCGGTCGTGAGCCCTGCTCGACCGGTCGAAGGCTGGTGGTCGACCAGTCGTAGAGTCGAGTTGTGGCACGACTCAAAGTCCAGCAACTTTGGGCTATTTTTCTCTGGGGTGCTTGACCGATCGTGGGAGGTGCTCGACCGGTCGTAGGTGGCTCTCAACCGGTCAAAGGTTCATCATGACCAGTCATAGTTACACAGATTCGTTCCGCGATTTTGCGCGGATTTCGTGTCGTAAGTCCTTTCGCAACTGGATGCGGAAAGGAATTTCTAAAACCTTAAATAGGAGGTACCTAGGGCTTTCTAGGTACGACAAGAGGGTTTCCTAAAGCTTTACAAGGGATTTGTTAAAGGGTTTAGGGCTATCAAAGTTGAGAGAGAGGGAGAAAGAGAGAGAGAGGAAGCTTATAGAAGGGAGGTTCTGCTCATGGAGGTTATCTACTATGCAATCTATATCTCAGCGCTTCTATGTCCTCGTAATCGGTTAGATCTCTTCATTTTCTCTATTTCTCTCATTGTTTATCCACTCCTGCGTGAGTGAAGAAGTTTGTAAACGTTTTACTCATAGTGTATTGTTGATCTGGACAGGTCCAGTGGTTTTTACCACCTCTTTGAGGGTTTTCCACGTAAAAATCTCTTGTTGTGTGTGATTGATGCATTGATTGTTTTCATTGCTTTATTATCCATAATTCTGGTTTGTTCTGGAGGGCTAGTTCCTAAGGTTTTGTAACGTCCTGAAAATCGGGGGTCGAGCATAAACTCAACTCCCGAGTTCCAGAACATCACTTATGCAACAAAATGAATGATGATTGAATGTTGACTGTATTCGTGCATTGAACATGAGTGAGATTAAGCCAAAACAGCATATCATACTCCAGAGACAGTTAATTTACAAGCGGAAGACTGTGATAGATAGATAAAATATATAACTTATGATGAGTCTCCAGAGTGTGATAACATTACCAGGTTAAATAAATACAAGTGCAGTTCTAAAATGTACCAAATGTGAGGAAGTGTAATGCCTCCTATCCCATGTACCATAGCCCCGTCAATACAATATCAGGTCTTCATTGACCTGCAGAGAGATACAGATAGGAGAATTCCTCCTATCATCATATAAGTAGTCCGGCTCTGCTTCACAAGCATCGCCACCACCTGAAACTCAACAAATCTGGTTGGTGTGTACAACACCGTCCCGTAACGTGGGAGTGAGTGATCAACTCAGTGGAACAGTAAAGCATAAGTTAACATGTTATCAATTCAATCAAGCAGTAATGATAAAGCAGTACAAATCAAAAAGTTTAACTACTCTTATTAAATGCGAGAGTGAAATGACATGATGCTGTATGCCCTTGCCAAACCACCCTCAAGCGACATCATCTTACGTTCGCGAATGCTTACTCTCTCAGTGCGCCACATCTACAAAGCACATGCGGTGCGATGATGCTCATGATTACCAAGTTTTTATTAGTCCATTTCAAACAGCAGTATTGGGAAACTAAGGTACCTCCCTTGTATCATTCCAAACATGATCCATTCTAGGGTCGTCAATCCTAGTTAATCTCATACGACATTATGGTTTGAGAGGCTAGCGAAGGCATCACAAAGGGCTCGTCACCCGTCAGCACGGATACAGATCTCACCGTATGCGGCTCAATTGCTGACCGTCAGCTCGAGTACAGGTCTCACCGTACTCGGCTCAATCACTAGCCGTCAGCTCGAGTACAGGTCTCACCGTACTCGGCTCCACTCATACTCTAGTTGCTGTGAAAGACTCGTCGCCAATCACAGACCCTTGGAGTATACTCGAAGATACTACGGAGGACTCGTCGCCCGTCAGCACGAGTACAGGTCTCACCGTACTCGGCTCTCGCCGTAAGTATCGACAGCTCGAATACAGTGTCCCATACCACCATATTCGGCTCACGAGTTGGTTGCGCAATGGTCACTACGGGGAGGCACATGGCCCCAGCGTAGGCCGACAGCTCGACCACGGTGTCCCATACCACCATGCCCGGCTCATGCGTCTTAGCGGATCGAGGTACCATGGTTAAAAGGGGTTTCACTGGTAAGTTTGGTACCCTAGGTTCAAGCAGTAGCGTCCAAACAGGGTGAACATGCATAAGGCAGATCGGGTTACTTGACGAGCTCGACTAGCACGATCGCCCGTTGAGCTGCACGACATGAAGTGCATAAACAACTTCGTGTGGCCTAGCCACTGCCGACAGGCAACGCACGACTCGAGTTCGTCGAACACATCCCACGTGGCAAATGAATCTCAGCCACGAGTTCAATCTCGTTACCGATTGCCTGGGCCATAATCATAGCCCCAAACACAATCATTGCAGATAGACAAAGCAGTAATGGATCAAGATTCAACTCATACAGTCAAGGTCTGGTATTATCCGTTTAGGGCTGCCAGGGCTGTTGCACGCACTCGTACTCTTTCTCCGCTCCCCCATCACCCATGACGGATCATACAACGTAAATATAAATTAAACATATGCATTACATAGTTAAAATCATAAAAGCAGTTGAGCATGTTATGAATCACAACACAACGCATGAGTTTGTACATGTTCAATTCCTAATCACACAACTATCAAAGGAGATCATACACATAGTTAAAAGAGGTTGAGAATCATATCTCAACCCCTTATACTTTACATTTTGCTAACTACTACTCATTCAGACATTTCAAGAAACACTTAAACAAACATACATCAACATACACGACATATGTCGATCACATAGGCATTAGGCCAAATCCTTCACTAGGGAGTTGCCCCAATCATAACACGCGTACACCCACGACGGATAGTCATGGCAAGCAGGAATCCAAGTTCCATATTCATTCAGTCATTTCCACAAACACTTGGGCCACACATTTTAGTATATATAGTGTATATTGGCCGTGGCGTGACTTAGGGCAAATCCTTTGTCAAAGGGGTATCGCCAATACATCAATCATGAATCCATGACAATTAGTCATGGCGAGCACGAATGAGAATTCTATACTCATTCAGCCATTTCCACAAACACTTAGAATACACTATTACAACATACATGGTGTATGTTAGTAAAACATGTATTAGGGTTATCCTTTAGCCAAACAAGTATTTTATCATGTATACCATAATCATACTACAAATAATCATGACAATTACATTTCCAAAACTTACACATATACGGTATTTCTAGAATACACAATTTCAACATACGTAGCATTTACAAGTGAACATGTATTACGGCGATTCCTTTCGCCAAACTAGTATTTTATCCATATATAGTATAATCATACATTAAATAAACATGTCAAACATTTCTCCAAAAAAAATACGTATACGGTATTTCTACGTATACCTAGAGTATGTGAAATTTCATATTCTACAACGTTAATCGAAACAGGAAACGGAAAGCACTTTGTACATGTGCAATTGCATGCAGATCATGAATCTATCATTATCTGACATTGAAAGCGTTGAAAACCCTAACCTATACACCTAAAGTCCGCACCTTTTGTCGTAGAATCGTAACGGAGTTGATAGGTTTGCTAAGCTTCCGTATTCGGCAGTTTGGCAACCTAGAGAACGAAATAGGTTAGCTATTTCACAACCTACAACAGTCTAAACCCCAAAACAGATTAGGGTTAGGGTTTCTTACCTAGAAACGACGCCGAAACGCCGGAAAAGTTCAAGAAAGGGATGGTGCAGCCCGTGTGGTGGCAGGGAACGACGGCAGGGAGATTCTCCACTTCTCCCTCACTTCCTCTCTCTTTTCCCTCTTTTCCCTCTCTCAAAACCCAATTCGTATGGCTGCCATGAGAGAGGGTTTAAGGTCCTTATATAGTCTCAAAACTCACCGAAATAGACTCATGTTCAAGGGTTACTGCTAATATAGGTATTTCGTCACTTTTCCAGCTCAAAAGAGAGGTTCTGGTGGCCCTCCTTGAGTCAAACGTCAGACTTAAGCTCACCACATGGGATCTATGTGGGATTACGTTTTCGACTCGATCGGATTCCCAGATCGCACGTGGCGGACCACTTTCAGTTCAACGGTCAGTGGGCCACAATCCGAAATTCCAAGTACATGTAAATGTTCCTGAAATTTTCCTGATCCGAGGGTGTAATTTGGTCTGATTCTGACGGTCTGGTTGCTTAATACTGATGCGCAAGCGAATGGTGCCAGATCACTATTCCTGATATTTATTTTGGAATGGGAATAGTGTTTTTCACACTCCCTCGCTCCGGATCCAAACGAATGGCCGTGGGACATCGGCTGGACCTGATTTTCGAGATGATTGTCAAGCCCAGTGAGGCGGTCCCAGTTCCTTAACTTCGTGTTAATCGGACTTCCGAGGTGCGGCCTAGACCTAATACGAAGTTTCATTTCATTCCCGAGAGCAGCAGGGAAATGAGTTTGGTTCTAAACTTTAGGGTAACCTAGAGTCACTGATTTTGCAAGTTTTGGGTCTTGCAGATCGTATTTAAAGCGATCCCAACGGATTTCATGGCTAATCGAGTTTTGCACTTAGTTAACTTTGTTAAATTTCTAAAGGATTTAATCTTAATTTTTTTCTGGTTGAGATGGTACTTAGGCCTTTGTAGTTTGTATATAAAGTGATCCAAGTTTTACTACTTAGCTAGTTTAAGTTAGTGTCTAGGGCGAAAGTGCTTTGAAAAATTGAAAGCATAAGGTAGTGAAGGGTGGGATTTGTGAAGAAAATGGTTTAAGAGCAATTTTAGACTGTGAGATTGAGTTTTGACAAGTTGATAAGGTCTTAGGATCAACCCATTGCCCTAGGACGTCTAATCCCAGGTTGGCAAAAATCCGGGATGTTACAGGTTTCGTGCAAGGCCCCCAACAAAGTGGTATTAGAGCCAGGTTCATTGAACGGGTAGGATCGTTTTTGAATTATGGAAGGTAGCTCATCAAGGATGATCAGCCTCAATGGTTCTAACTGGACCATAAGGAAGGCTAAGATGGAAGACTTGCTTTATTGCAAGGACCTATATTCTCCAATTTTAGGCATATCAGCAAAATCTAAGGATATGACTGATGATGATTGGAAGAAGATGGACCGAAAGGCGGTGGGGTTTGTTAGACAATGGTTGAATGATTCAGTGTTCCACCATGTGTCTACGGAAACCTCAGCCGCTAGTCTATGACTGAAATTACAAGGGCTGTATGAGAGGAAGACAGCCGGTAATAAGATTTTTCTGATAAGACGACTTGTGAATCTCAATTTCAAAGATGGTGGTTCTGTGGCCGAGCACATGAATGAGGTCAGCAATATAGTGAACCAACTCACCTCTATGAAGATGATCCTGGATGATGAATTGCAGACTTTACTATTGCTTAGTTCATTGCCTGACAGTTGGGAGACATTGGTGGTGTCTCTAAGTAACTCCGTGCCAGATGGAAAAATATTCATGGAGCAGGTAACTAGCTGTCTCTTCAATGAAGAGATAAGAGGAAGTCTCAGGGGTCTACTCAACAAGAGGCTCTTGTGACACAGGAACGGGGGAGAGAAAAGAACAGGAATGGCAGGAAGGCCTGAGATAATCAAGAGGCAAGTCGAGTAACAGAAAAGATGTTGATTGTTGGAATTGTGGCAAGAAGGGCCACTACAAGCATGAATGTCGTGGTAAGAAGAACGACAAGAAAGGAAAAGGGAAGGAAGATGAATCAGATTCCACTGCGGTCGCTTCAGATGGCGAGTTGTAGTTATTCTTTCTACAGATCATGATGTATGTCTCACGGCTACGAGTCAGGACACCGACTGGGTGATAGACTCGAGAGCTTCTTTTCATGCGACTCCACGCAGGGACTTCCTCACAAGCTACAAGTCAAGTGACTATGGGACTGTGAAGATGAGAAATTTTGGCGTATCAAAAATTGTGGGAGTCGGTGATATTTGTGTGAAGACCGATGTGGGCTGCACATTGGTTCTCAGGGATGTGAGACATATCCCAGACCTTCGCCTCAACTTGATGTCGACGGGAAGGTTGGATGATGATGACTATGAAAGCCGGTTTGTTGGTGGGCGATGGAAGCTCATCAAGGGTTCATTGATCGTGGCCAGAGGAAAGAAATGTTGCACCCTTTACAAGGCAAGTGTCAGTATGTGCAAGGGTGGGTTGAACGCAGCGGAAGATTCAGCTATTGATATGTGGCACAGGCGTCTAGGCTACATGAGTGAAAATAGATTTCAGCTACTAGCGAGAAGCGACTCCTTCCAGACGTGACAGGTACACCTCTCAAAACCTGTCTTGATTGTTTATCAGGGAAACAACATAGAGTTTCATTTGTTAAAATTGTTTCTCATGTTAATAAAGTGCATGCATTAGATTTGGTTTATTCTGATGTTTGTGGTCCTATGAGGACAAAAACCTTGGGTGGGGCATTGTATTTTGTTACTTTTATAAATGATGCATCTAGGAAGGTTTGGGTTTATGCTTTGAAATTCAAGGACGAGGTCTTTTGTGTGTTTAAATTGTTTCATGTTATGGTTGAGAGAGAGAGACAGGTAAACCATTGAAGTGCATCCGCACTAACAATGGTGGTGAATACATTGGCGACTTTCATGAGTACTGCAAGTCCCTGGGTATACGGCATGAACAGACGGTTCCCAAGATCCCCCAGCATAATGGTGTAGCTGAGCGAATGAATCGCACAATTGTAGAGAGAATCAGATGCATGTTATCCTATGCGAAATTGCCCAAGATGTTTTGGGGAGAAGCAATGCACACGGCGGTGTATTTGATAAACAGGTCTCCATCAGCCCCATTGAATGGAGAAGTACCTGAGAAGGTGTGGAATGGACATGATCCATTGTACAGTCATCTCAGGGTGTTTGAATGCAGGGCATTTGTTCACGTACCAAAAGATGAGAGGTCCAAGCTCGATATGAAAATCAGGCAGTGTGTGTTCTTAGGGTACGATGATGAAAAATTCGGTTACAGATTGTGAGATCCGATCGAGAGGAAGCTCGTCAGGAGCAGAGATGTGGTTTTCTTTGAAGACCAGTGTATAAAAGACATTGGTAAGCCAGAGGAGAACCAGCCTAGTTCAGGTGAGTTAGAGGACATGGATCCGGTTACTCCTCCCGTGGTGTCTGATGAGGGGGGAGTACAGCAAGGTGTAGAGGACGAGGGATTTCCTTCAGGAGATGGACCAGGGGAGCAGCCCCTACTTGAACCACTTGTTGAGCCACAGGTGAAGAGGTCATCTAGGGACAGACAGCCATCCAAGAGGTACTTGCCGCATGAGTACATTATGCTGACTGATGAGGGAGAGCCAGAAGATTATTCTGAGGCCCTAGCCGACGAGCATGAAGGGGAGTGGTTGAAAGTTATGCAAGAGGAGATGAAATACTTGCATAAGAACCACACCTATGATATGGTGAAACTGCCTAAGAGCAAGAAAGCTTTGAGCAACAAGTGGGTGTTGAAAAAGAAGGTTGAGCAGAAGAATTCACAGACGAGGTTCAAGGCCAGACTTGTGGTGAAAGGGTTTGGTCAGAGGAAAGGCATAGACTTTGAGGAGATATTCTTACCAGTGGTGAAGATGACATCCATACGGGTGTTGCTTGGGTTGACGGCTAGCATGGATCTAGAGATAGAGCAGTTAGATGTTAAAACTATCTTTCTCCATGGTGACCTCGAAGTAGAGATCTACATGCATCAACCAGAGGGGTTCGAAGTCAAAGGCAAAGAGCATATGGTGTGTAGGTTGAGGAAGAGCTTGTATGGGCTGAAACAATCTCCACGGCAATGGTACAAGAAGTTCGATTCATTCATGTTACAACATGGGTATGATAGAACGGAGTCGGATCACTGTGTGTTCACGCGCAAGTTCTCAGATGGTGATTTCTTAGTTATGCTCTTATATGTTGATGACATGCTCATCATGGGAAAAGACATCAAGAAGATCGACAGGCTGAAACAGGAGTTGGGCAAATTTTTTGAGATGAAAGACTTGGGCCCGGCTAGACAGATCCTAGGAATGGAGATAACCCGTGACAGAAGCAGAAGGAAGCTTTGGTTGTCACAAGAGCGGTATATTGAAAAAGTCCTAGAGTGGTTCAATATGAATGCAGCGAAGCCGGTCAGTACTCCACTGGATGGTCACTTCAGATTGAGCGACAGGCAGTCTCCTAAGACAAAGGTAGGGGTGGAAGAGATGCAGAAGATACCCTACGCGTCAGCTGTAGGAAGTTTGATGTATGTTATGGTATGTATACGCTCAGACATAGCATATGCGGTTGGTGTTGTCAGCCGGTATCTTGCCAATCCTGGCAAAGAGCATTGGGCAGCGGTAAAATGGATACTGCGGTATCTAAGAGACTCATCCAGGTTGAGCCTATACTATGGTGACGGTAAACCTGTGTTAGAGGGCTACACAGATACAGATATGGCAGGTGACATAGACTCCTGGAAGTCTATATCGGGGTTCATGTTCACGTTTGCAGGGGGAACGGTTTCCTGACAGAGCAAGCTACAAAAGGTCGTAGCGTTGTCGACGACAGAGGTCAAGTACATTGCAGTCATAGAGGCATGTAAAGAGATACTTTGGATGAAGAGGTTCCTACATGAACTTAGCCTGAAGCAGGAGGAGCATGTGGTCTATTGCGATAGTCAAAGTGCTATACACTTGAGCAAGAATCCAAGTCAGCATTCCAAGTCGAAGCACATAGAGATTCGGTATCACTGGATCAGGGATACTTTGGAACAGAATGTGTTACAGCTTGAGAAGGTCCACACGGACGATAATGGGTCAAACATGATGACCAAGGCTTTGCTCAAGGGCAAGTTTGAGGTTTGTAGAAACCTGGCTGGCTTGAAGAAGGTGGATCCCTCCTGGGTCAAAAAGGGAGAGATTTGATGGGTTTTTTGACCCGTCGTCGACCGGTCATGAGCCCTGCTCGACCGGTCGAAGGCTGGTGGTCGACCAATCGTGGAGTCGAGTCGTGGCACGACTCCAAGTCCAGCGACTTTGGGCTATTTTTCTCCGGGGTGCTCGATTGGTCGTGGGAGGTGCTCCACCGGTCGTAGGTGGCTCTCGACCGGTCGATGATTCATTACGACCAGTCGTAGTTACGCAGATTCATTCCGTGATTTTACGCAGATTTTGTGTCGCAAGTCCTTTCGCAACTGGGATACGGAAATGAGTTTCCTAAAACCTTAAATATGAGGTACCTAGGGCTTTCTAGGTACGACAAGAGGGTTTCCTAAAGCTTTACAAGGGATTTGCTAAAGGGTTTAGGGCTATCAAAGTTGAGACAGAGGGAGAAAGAGAGAGAGGAAGCTTATAGAAGGGAGGTTCTGCTCATGGAGGTTATCTACTATGCAATCTATATCTCAGCGCTTCTATGTCCTCGTAATCGGTTAGATCTCTTCATTCTCTATCTCTCATTGTTTATCTCCTCTATCCTGCGTGAGTGAAGAAGTTTGTAACGTTTTACTTCATAGTGGATTGTTGATCTGGACGAGTCCCGTGGTTTTTTACCTCTTTGAGGGTTTTCCACGTAAAAATCTCTTGTGTGGTGTGTGATTGATGCATTGATTGTTTTCATTGCTTTATTATCCATAATTCTGGTTTGTTCTGGAGGGCTAGATCCTAAGGTTTCGTGCAAGGCCCTCAACAGTATTGGGGAATAACTTGAGCTTAATATCTATATGCCTAAAATATATGTGCTACCAGTAGACACAAAACACTAAATTGCTCCCCAACGTACGCACATCACAACACTCTCTCTCCCTAGGGATATCATGGGCCTAAAATTTCAGCCAATATTTAAGAGCTCCATTCAGCTTGGTCCCATATGTTTAGGATTTTAAGGGCTTTTTTGTCATATATCATGCATTATGGAGAACAGTTAATAAACATAAACAGTTAGAATATTGTACAAAAGTGAGTGTACAAGACTCATGCTCAGTTTTTTCATAATCATCACATGGTCGGCTCCAACTTCTTTATTTTTGAAATAAGGCCCAGCTCTGTCCAAGGTTTTACTTTGTGGTCGGACTCGATCAGATCTTAGCTATACACAATCACAGCTTATTGACAGCCTACTATTCACAGGTGGCTATGAGCCATGTGACTAATATTTTCGAGATTTTGAAAATCTAGTTATGTTTAAATTTCTCATAATTTTATAACGGAATTATTGAATTTTTAATGTGAAAACATTTTGGAGTTAAGATAATTTAATTTATATATTAATATATTTTACATTTACATTAAAAATCAATAAATATTTTTTAATGTTTTATTTTCAAAAAGATTTATCTAATAATATCATGAGAAAAACATGGAAGTATGAAATTCTTCCGTGTAATTCCCAAGGTAAGAAATTGCCCAGAACTAGATTTGTCACCATGGTTAGGAGAAACATATTGACTAATGGCTAGAGCTGGACACAAAACAAGCCAGCTTGAAAGATCCGTTCAGATTGGTTTGAAAAGGCTTGACTTGGATTGGCTTGGATAGACGTTCAACCCCAACCAAGCCTGGAACCAAGGTCATTTTAAAAAAACAAGCAAAGCCCAAACCAGGACAGTACCGCTTGGATCAGCTTGATTCGGCTCAATTTGATTAAGTTTGATTCGACTCATAGATTATATGCACACTATTTCCTACGGTGTGATCCACTTGAGCTTTGATATGATTCAATTTTAGGATCATATCCTAAAATTATATGTAAAAATGGATGGATGGCGTGGATAATACATATACATGACAATGTGGATAATATATAGTGGATAATACATATACATGACAACGTGGATAATATATAATACATATACATGAATGCATTGTTTCCTGTGGTTGGGTTCACTCGAACTTTAGATGTGATTCAATTTTGGATCATGTCCTAAAATGATATGTAAAAACGGATGGACAGCATTGATAATACATATACATGATGGTGGGCCCACAAAGTTCACTCATTACGCTAAAGCGGGATTAAAATTGGCTCATGACCTCAACACCGGCCACATAGCTGGTGTCAAAGCTCTGTCGGGCCCACAATAATATGTGTTTCATCCAACTGTCCATAAAAAATTTCATGTAGTGTTATAGAGAATTCAAAATGAATCGGTAGAAAAATGGGGTAGCCTACTACGTGCAATAAACTATTGCAAAACTTAGGTGGGCCTTGGGCTTAAAATTAGAGTTCGCTTAGCTGGGTTTGGACTGTGTATGATACCTTGTCAGACCGGCCCTAGCCCAGGCCCATATGTGATTAGGTGGGCTACACCAGGGAAAACAGTTTGGAGGGTGAGTATTGCCTAGTACACTGTTTCCAATCATGTGTTCCATATGAAAAATGGATTGGTTGTGCACTAAGCCTAAAATGGGGTAGACCACTGGAGCCAGTAGAAATATTTTCAGTGTTATAGATAAATTACAAGGATAATGCATGAAGGTTAATTATCACATACGTTGGAATGTATGGTAATTACCATACTTTGGAGCTGTGTAAGGTCCAACCGTAATGTACATTTAGAATCAAAACCAATCATCCTGTGCAACTCATGTTCATTGTGCATCAAAAGAATCATCTCCATCCAAAACTTAATTGGGACACCACATTGAGCAAAAATGTACAATCATTACTAAAACTTCTACAATCACTTGTTGGGTCCCACCCAGGTTTTGCAATAGTTTATATTCTGTGTCCCTTTTTTCTGATAGGTGGACCTGCTAAAAACAAGACGCCTTCCCTTCTAACCGACTCAAGCTTCAAATTAGAGAAATTTGGGACTGTGGACCCCACCTTTTATCCAGCTGTTTTTATGAAACAATACAAACTTTGTTTGGGAACTTACACCTACTCGTACGGACAACAAATTTGAGGATGAAAATACCCCTCCCTTCCTTTCGAAGACGAGCGCTGACGCTCCTCCAACCGAGAGTTGTACGAAGGGCTCAAAAGAGATCAAAGTTACATGGCCCCACAGCTATATATTTATTATATTCACAACGTTCATCCATATTTCAAGATCATTTCGGAAGCATTATCCAAAAAAAAAAAAAAAAATCATATCTAAAGATCATCTGGACCACACCACAAAGAGCAGCGAGAAAACTAATTTTCACCGCTAAAAATTCTATAGGGCCCACCATAACATTTATTTTCCACTCAATCTATTCATAAGGTCACAAAGGCCTCGATGAAAAGGAAAAAAAAAAAATAATCATAATGATCCAAAACTTCTGTAACCCCTAAAAGGGTTTCAATGGTAGACGTTCAATTCCCCACTGCCTTTTACAGTGTGGTCCACTTGAAGAAGGTCTCGAACTATCAAGCGAGTTTGCCTAAAAATCCTGCAGTTTCCCTATGGCTACGGATTATAACTGTAGCCATAACTGTAATCCGTTGCATTCTGTGCATTTTTTTAATTTTTATTATTATTATTATTTTTACATGGAGAGCTTTATTCTACCTACATTTTTTAATACATATACATATATATATATATATATATATATATATATATATATATATATATATATATATATCTATATATATATATATATAAGCATATAAAAAAAAAACCATCCTCTTTTAATTCATTTCTTTGTCTATTTATTCAACAAGCATATCTCCTAAACTAGAATGATTTACTTAACATACCACATATGATTTTGGGGTAGGAGAAGCTAATTTAGCCAACAAACCTAGTTATTTTCCAAGATTTCATCGGGTCGATGGTCAAAAATCCATTTCATTCACTTCGTGGTCAATTTCAATTACTTCGCGGTCAAACTGGAAATTGAGCGAGGCAAACTATAAATTGAGCAGGGCAAACATGAAATTCAGCAGGGCAAACATTAAATTGAGCGGGGCAAACTAGAAATTCAGTGGGGCAAACATGAAATTGAGTGGGGCAAACACGAAATTGAGTGGGGCAAACTAAAAATTCAGCGGAGCAAACATGAAATTGAGCGGGACAAACTAGAAATTGAGCGGGGCAAACATGAAATTGAGCGTGGCAAACGGTGGGAAATAAAATATATTTGTGTTTTCCCTTCATTAATGTTTAAGAGACCTTATGAACCAGTTAGATGACAAATAAACATATTAGGCCTAGGAGCACTAGTCTGTCTGAAGCTCAGAACTGGCAGGGCAGTACCTAATCCACTGTTAGACTTTCTTAACATGTCAGCGCCTCAAATGATTGTGTGTTGTGCCAGAGAGGGAAACTGATTGGCTGGTGTATAGCTGCTGTAGGTACATGTCGTTGGAAGAGGAGCGCTGATGCTCCTCGATCTCCAAGTTGTACGAACGGTTCAAAGGAGATCAAAGTTACATAGCCACACAGTGATGTATTTATTATATCTAGATTATTTTAGAGCATTATCTAAAAAACTGAATCATATCTAAAGATCATCTGGACCACACCATAAATAGTAGCAGCAATAATGATTTTCACTGTTAAACAATTTGTAGGGCCCATCGCAATGTTTATTTTACATCCAATATTTTCATAAGGTCACAAACACCTGAATGAAGAGTAAAAATAAATTTCATATTGATCAAAAACTTCTGTGAGCCCAAAAAGGGTTTCAATGGTAGACGTTCAATCCTCTATTAGTTTTTGCAGTGTGGTCCACTTGATAGTTAGATCTGTCTTATTTTTCATCTCAAGCTTTAAGACAAGCTTCTAAATGGATGTACGATCTGGATATAACATATACGCCGTGATAAGACTCATAGAACTCTCTCCCATAGCCACTCCCCTATACAAATGCATTCGGTCCCTAACACAGACCTCATGTTTACCCCGCTCAATTTCTACTTTGCCCGCTTAATTTCATGTTTGCCCCGCCGAATTTCTAGTTTGCCTCGCTGAATTTCTAGTTTGCCCCGCTCAATTTCATGTTTGCCCCGTTGAATTTCTAGTTTGCCCCGCGAATTTCTCGTTGGCCCCGCTCAATTTCATGTCTGCCCTGCTGAATTTCTAGTTTGTCCCGCTCAATTTCGTGTTTGCCCCGCTCAATTTATAGTTTGCCCTGCTCAATTTTCAGTTTGCCCCGCTCAATTTTTAGTTTGCCCCGCTTGATTTTCAGTTTACTCCGCTCATTTTCATGTTTGCCCCGCTCATTTTCTAGTCTGCCTCGCTCAATTTCTAGTTTGCCCCGCTCAATCTCATGTTTGCCCCGCTCAATTTCTAGTTTGCCCCACTCAATTTCATGTTTGCCCCGCTCAATTTCTAGTTTACCCCGCTTAATTTCATGTTCGCCCCGCTTAATTTTCAGTTTGCCCCGCTCAATTTCTAGTTTGCCCCGCTCAATTTTCAGTTTGTCCCGCTCAATTTCTAGTTTGCCCTACTCAATTTCAAGTTTGCCCCGCTAAATTTCTAATTTGCCCTGCTCAATTTTCATGTTCCCCTCGTTCAAAGGAGATCAAAGTTACATGAGCCCCACAATTATGTATTTATTATATCCACAACATTTATCCATATTTCGAGATAATTTGTGAGCATATATATATATATATATATATATATATATATATATATATATATATATATATATATATATATATATATATATATATATATATATATATATAAAGAATCATATCCAAAGACCAACTGGACCACACCACAAGAGCAGCAGGAAAATTGATTTTCACCTTTAAAAATTTTGTAGGGCCACATATAACATATATTTCCATCCAATCTATTCATAAGGTCACAAAGACCTGGATGAAGAGGAAAAACAAATTTCATAATGATCCAAAACTTATATGACCCCTAAAAGGGTTTGAATAGTAGACATTCAATCCTCTACTGCCTTTTATAGTGTGGTCCACTTGATAGCTAGCTCTGTCTTATTTTTCGTCTCAAGCCTTAATACGAGCTCGTCAAATAGATGGACGGTTTGGATATAACACATGCCTTATAATGGGATCCACAAAATATCGTGGGGATTACAACGAAAAAAAGAAGAAGAAAAAAGTAGTGAGTTAGGGTCAATGGGACCCTATAACTACATATTATAACCGTAGCGAAAACCGTAGCATCGATATATCGAAGATCTTTTGATATTACCAAAAAGGTCCAGAACTTTCCAGCGAGTTTGCCTTAAAAATCATGCAATTTTTGATACACTATGGCTACGGATTATAACCGTAGCCATAGCTGTAATAGATTGCACAGTTCGGCGAGCCCATATTAAGGCTTGAGATGAAAAATAAGATAGATATAACTATCAAGTGGACCACACTGTAAAAAGGCAGTGGGGAATTGAACGTCTACCATTGAAACCCTTTTAGGGGTTACAAAAGTTTTGAATCATTATGAAATTTGTTTTTCCTCTTCATTTAGGCCTTTGTGACCCTATGAATGAACTTAGAAGGGGAGGATTTCTCACAAACATCACAATGGGCCCCCTAAAGGTTTCTAATGGTTGACGCTCATTCAACACTTTCCTGTAATGTGGTACACTTGAGATTTGAATATACCTCATTTTTTGTTTCATATCATAAATGATGTGGAAAAATATATGGACGGCATGGATGAAAAGCATACATCATGGTGGGGCCACAGACCACCGATCATCCGCCATTGGCAGGTGGCAGGGGAGTACCCCATCCGTTTCCGTGGAAGGAGGGGTATTTTCGTCCTCATAATCGCTGTCCGTACGAGCAGGTCTAAGTTCCGAAACAAAGTTTGTATTGTTTTATAAAAATAGCTGGATAAAAAGGTGGGGTCCACAGTCCCAAATTTCTCTTCAAATTACGATGGGACACAATGCTCTGGAAATATTCAGGAAGCAAAATAAGCAAATAAAAACCCTAGAATCTTACCCGCATCGAAGAAAGCCCTCTCTCCGACGGAGAAAGAAGATCCATCTTCTCCATGGAAAATTCGATTCCCTTTCAAATCCCAGCTCTCTTTCTTCTTCCCAGAATCTTCTGACAACGGAGCGAGATTTGTTAGATCGAGCTCGAGATGGAGGAATCACGGCGTTTCCGTCCGATCCAGGGTACTAACACCTGTCCTACTTGTTCCATTTCGCATTTCCCATTCTGCCCCCAACCTCTCCCACTCAATCACAACGGTCCCGGCCCCGATAATCTCCATCGCTTCCCAATGGATCACAACCTTTCGTTTCAAAAACCTTTCTTGAATCCCCACCCCGACAACCATCCGATGCCATTCTCGGGCCCGGGCCCTTTCTCGCATCCGAATACGAACCTATTTCCTGGCAATGGCTTCGGTGTGCCAGATTCTTCACATTCTTGGGATAGAAATAAGATGCAGGCTATTAGGGGTGCATTCTTTCCAGAAGAATTCGACGAGAGGACTCACAAGAGGATGAGGGTTGACGATATGGACTCGGGTCCTTTTACGCAGATGATTCTGCCTGTTCGTAATGGTTACACCTCTGCTGAGAACGAACGGCGGCTGAATTTGATCCGTGAGCATGGTGGACAAAGCATCACACCTGACCTGCCGTTTGAATCGGGGCCTGGCTTAGTGCGTGACCGATCGAACACGGGTAGCACTCGGAGTTTTGAATATGACTACCGGACGGATAGATACTTTCAAGGAACTTCAATTCAGGAGAAGAGATCAGAAGGTCAAAGGGTCGGAGGAGTTGATTGGCGGGGCAGTATGGTCTCAAACAATTTCAATAATTCTGGGTTTGATTCTGTTGCTGAAACAAGACCCGTTTTACCTCTGGGCCAAGAGCTACTTAATCAGCTGAACCATCCTGTCCATGTCAATGTTCATGATCCCCATCCCCATCGCAGTTTTCGTAGAGCTGATAATTACCAGGATGAAAGTAATAGGGGATACAGTTCAGGCTTTGAGCATCAACGGATGCAAAGCAACTCGAATGGGTTTCAATGCAATGCAGAATACACTGTTCAAAACAGGGAGGAAACTGCTGCGGCCACGTTCTATAATTCGCAAGATGAACAGCACCCGCATTCTCGTTATGGTCAGCCTGATATTCCCTTGCATGCTTTGCAGAGCCACAGACCTCGGAATTTTTCGATGGGTGCACTAAACTACGAGGACCCTGTCGGGCAAAGTCAGGATCTGTTGGTGCATCATGGAGAAGATCGTGACCTTTGTCAGAAGATGAACTGGGTTGGGCAGTCTTTTATAAATCCAGATCAAGGGAAACAAAATCAGTCAGATCGTTTTTCACGAGTTTCTCACGAAGATTTCCATGCCTATGGTCAGCAACAGTTTCACCCAAAAGAGTATTCTTCTGGGATCTCATCAAACCAGCCACAAAATCCCCATACAGCTACATGGCAGGCAGCAAATGCACAGCACTGGGAACCAAGTTCTCATTTGCCGATACAGAACCATCTCCCCAATGATTTGCTGCCCCAACAACTTCACACCATGCAACTCCCGGTGGTAAACAGGCATGAATTCCATGGCCGGCATATTGATGCTACATCACCCTTTGATCTTAAAGTTCCACTGCATGAGGAATATCAGAGGTCTGTTGAACCTCAAAGTTTGCCTGTGGTAGAACAATCGGATGCACGGAGTATCAATAAACACGGTGGTTACTCACCCATGCCCGCTGCCAGCAGCATGATTGCCCAGACGTTTGGCGTCCATCATTGTTCTGCCTCCTTGTTACCGCAGCCTCTTTCAAAGGACCCATCAGCACTTTATCCGTCACACTATCAAGCTCCTTCACCCCCAAGAACATCCTCCCCTTTGTGGCCTATACCTGCGAGTTCTTCAGCTACTGTGGCTTCACCACTTCCATCAGCAATTCAAGGTCTTCCTGAAGGCCAGCCCTTGGCACAAGACTACTTCTACAATAAGCCACTTTCACATGCTTCAACTGGATTGTCTGCCGAGGGATCACAATTTATCCACCAAGCACTGCCTAAGCAATATGTGGAAGAAGGGCCACCTTTTCAACCGAAGCATTCCCAGCCGGACAAACCAAAAGTTATTAATGCTGCTCACTTATTTAGGCAGCCACACAGAGCCACCCGCCCTGATCATATTGTCGTCATCCTTCGAGGACTTCCTGGTAGTGGAAAGAGCTACTTAGCAAAGATATTACGCAATCTTGAGGTTGCAAATGGTGGTAATGCACCACGAATTCATTCCATGGATGACTATTTCATGACTGAAGTTGAAAAGGTTGAGGAGATTGAGGCTTCTAAACCTTCTAGCTCGGTCAAAGGCAAGAAGCGAATTACAAAGAAGGTGATGGAGTATTGTTATGAACCAGAAATGGAAGAGGCTTATCGATCAAGCATGTTAAAAGCATTCAAGAAGACCTTGGAGGAGGGAGCTTTCACCTTTATAATTGTGGATGACCGCAATCTGCGGGTAGCTGATTTTGCTCAGTTTTGGGCAACTGCGAAGAGATCTGGATATGAGGTCTACTTGCTGGAAGCTTCATACAAGGATCCCATGGGTTGTGCTGCGAGGAATGTGCATGGTTTCACAACAGATGAAATACAAAAGATGGCAGAACAGTGGGAACAGACTCCATCTTTGTACTTGCAGTTAGATGTCCACTCATTATTCCATGGAGATGATCTCAAAGAGTGCGGTATCCAAGAGGTTGACATGGATATGGATGATGTGTCTGGTGATGAAGGAGGCATATCCAACATGCAATACAGAAAGGCTGTTAAGACAATGGAACCATCATTAGCAGATTCTGCCCATGATGATGCATTAAGTGCTGAAGAGAAATGGGGCACTGAAAGGGATGACTCAGCAGAAGCTGTAAAAGAACTGGGAAGGAGTAAATGGTCAGAGGACATTGACGATGATATCGACAGAACAGAAGGGGCTAAAGGGAATTTGAGTGCTTTTTCTGGGTTGATAAAAGCTTATGGAAAGCGAGACAAATCGGTCCGTTGGGGTGACCAGGTTGGAAAGAGTGGCTTCTGGATTGGTGCGGCTAAAAAATCCAACATGTCTTCTTTGTTAATTGGGCCTGGTGCTGGCTACAATTTGGACTCCAACCCACTGCTGGAAGAAGACAATGCTGATGCAGTTGAGAGTAACAGTGGAGAGTCAAGAAGGCGAACCGTATTTCTTGAGCAGCTCCGTGCAGAGTGTGAGTCCTTCCGAGCTGTGTTCGACAGAAGGCGGCAGCGCATTGTTGGGCTGGAGACAGAAGATGAGTAGGGTGTTTTTTTTTTTTTTGGTTCTTATTTCTCCATATTAGTTTATGCATGTGAATCTTTCCTTCTTTTCACATTTCATCTTAAATGAGACATTTTTATGAGTGAATTCACCAAAAGTTTTTGTTCATAGAAGGAAACTATTGTACTGCAGGGCATGGGGCTGTTTGGGATCATCAATTTCATCATCATCTAAACCTTATCCCAATTAATTTGGGAACATACAACAATACGACATTCATCAATTTATTAGATTTTCTACGCTTTAAATAGGTAATTATCAAACTGTCTTCTTTTGCTCCGTCAAAAAAAAAAAAAAAAGAAAAAAAAGAAAAGAAAAAAAGGTGGACCTGCTAAATTGGTTGGATGATATATACACTATCAGGTCCACTGCCAGAAACAAGGGACACATGGAAAATAAACTATTGCAAAACTTAGGTGGGACATAACAAGTGAATGTAGAAGTTTTAGCAATGATTGTACATTTTTGCCCAATGTGGTGTCCCAACTAAGTTTTGGATGGAGATGATTCTTGTGATGCACAATGAACATGAGTTGCACAAGATGAACGGTTTTGATTCTAAATGTATATTATGGTTGGACCATACACTGCTCCAAAGTATGGTAATTACCATACATTCCAACGTATGCCATCATTAACCTTCATGCATTATCCCTGTAATTTATCTATCTAATACAAAGTATTTTTAGAGTCTAAAATCATTGATTCAATGAAAATAATTGAAGAAGAATCTTTCGCACAATCACAGTGACATAACTCTAGATCACATGAATTTGACAAAATCATGTTTTGCAAACGGGAAAGGAGAGAAAGAAGAAGGAAGTTGTGGATTTGAGGGGTTTTGATTGCAACCCAGCAACCAAATACCTCTCTAGCAATCACAAACCAACAAAAACCTTTCTATGTTCTCCTTAATTTTCATTACAAAACTCAAAGTTAAGTACAATTGCAGAAAAAATACCCTTCTATACAAAGAATCAACAAGTAACTCTCTTAGTGCATATACACTTGTGCTTTTGTGGACCACCTTACATTTTTTAGCAAGCTTATTTCTATATTTGTTTACTTGCTTACCATTTTTGTACAATTTCACTAATTATAAATTACTGGAATGAGGAAAGAACAAATCACCCAAAATTATTCTAAATTCTCTGAATTTACATTATATCAGAGTTGTCTAATCTAGGTCATTAATCAGATGGAGTTAGTGTAAATTTAGATTAAATACTCTAAATTTACACTAAGGTGCCAATGCCTCAACTAACGACTGACAAAAGCCGGAGGTTACTAAAACACCCTTGACAAACTTTTTGAAGAAATAAAAACCCATTTGGTATGTTGAAAATTATCATAGAATCCTAATTTAATTAGGCTACTTAGTTATTAAGTATGCCTTGGTTAAGTCAAATTAGGAAAGTGGACAGAAAATATCTTTTTAAAGTTGTGTCTTTAGTAGGATTAGGAAATAGAAAGCCCCCTTCTGTGTAAATGCGTACCTAGTATGTGCATAACAAAAACTCTATTTCTTCAATATAGCCTTTGTATTTTAGTCTCTTACTCTTCTTTCTACAAGCTTCTTTTGTTTCTTTCTTTCTTCTCCATTGATGCTAGAGTGCTCATCTCCATAGCCTTGTATGATTTTCTACATGGTATCAATGCCACATTGGTGAGTATTTTCGTCCTTTTTTGAGTTTTTTCTCTACTTTGTGCTTATTCTCCTTTGCAAATTTGTTTTTCATAATATTGGTGTGCTCAAACATATCGACATCGAGTCATATTACTCCTAAAGTTATTTTAATGAATAATTATGAAAATTGGAAAGTGCAACTATAAAGATATTAGATAGGACAAGGCCTTTAGGATGTCATCAATTATTGTGATTACAAACTGGCAGTGGGCCAAGCAGTACTTGCGAATAAGAGGAAAATAATGACAATGTCTCTATATGCAATTCAAATCTTTTATGAATTAGATATAATTTCTTATTTTAGAGAATTAGATCCAGTGAAATTAGCGTGAGATTGCTTGTGCACTGTGTACAAGAAAGCAAGCGATACTATGAAGGCATTTTTCCATAAAGTGTTGGATTTATATGATCCTATTAAGGAAATTGCCATCAATTTGAAAAATACCACTGGACTAACGATCATCTTAAAAAATTCTTGAATTGAGTTTGATGCTATTAGAGTATTAATTCGACAAAATAAGCCGCTTATGAAGGATGCAGCGAGTATGCTGCTACAGGGAAAAAAGCTTTACGAGCTTAAAATGTTTCTGAAAAGGTGAAAACAAGAAATGATGGTTTTTTTCTTGCAAACAGGCGATCACTCCATTGAAGGAGGAAAAGATTGTAGCCTAGAAAAGAATTTTCAAAACTGTCACCAAAATCACTAACAATTCTAAAATCACTAACAATCTCAACCACACATCAAGCATATGAAAGGGTGAAAGATCATGACCCATAAAGGAAATTTTAATTTTTTTAAACCAAAATCACGAATAATTCTAAAATCGTGAACTATATTGACCATCCACTACCAACAACTATCAAGGCAATTCTCAAATATGTACGGGCCAAAATTGAGTTGAGTGTTATAATTGTGGAAAATATGGACACTTTATGCCACTTTATACACACAGTAACTACTTTATGCCATACCCATGAGTAGAATTAGCAATAGAAATTGCACATGTTACAAGGATGTTGATGTAACCCTTGTTACACCTGCACCAATAAGCATTATATCATAATCAAGTTTTCCTTTTTTATATTTAGTAGTTATTCAATGAAAATTTGCATTCTAGAATTATTTTTTACTATTTGTGAGTTAAGTGATTCCTCTCTTGTTGGGTGAGTGAGTCCCCAAGCTATCACTTGTTGAGTGAGTGATTTTCCAACTCCTTGGGTGAGTATTCAAGTTATCCCCTGTTGTGTGAGTGATTCCCCAACCCCTTGGGTGAGTGAATTCCCAAACTATCTTTTTTTCTTATTTTCATTCAGCTTATGTAATCTTGATGTAAATTATAATAATAAAAAAATTCTTCTTTCCTTCTCTGTATTACATGCATATCTTTGGATTCTACATCAATGGTATTAGAGCTACATCAACTGGTATGAAAGCAAGTTCAATTCTTCTTTCCTTCTCTGTATTAATAAAACACCCTTGACAAACTTTTCGAAGAAATAAAAACCCATTTGGTATGTTGAAAATTATCATAGAATCCTAATTTAATTAGGCTACTTAGTTATTAAGCATGCCTTGGTTAAGTCAAATTAGGAAAGTGGACAGAAAATATCTTTTTAAAGTTGTGTCTTTAATAGGATTAGGAAATAGAAAGCCCCCTTCTATGTAAATACGTAGCATAGTATGTGCATAACAAAAACTCTCTTTCTTCAATATAGCCTTTGTCTTTTAGTCTCTTACTCTTCTTTCTACAAGCTTCTTTTGTTTCTTTCTTTCTTCTCCATTGATGCTAGAGTGCTCATCTCCATAGCCTTGTATGATTTTCTACTTGGTATCAATGTCACATTGGTGAGTATTTTCGTCCTTTTTTGAGTTTTTTCTCTACTTTGTGCTTATTCTCCTTTGCAAATTTGTTTTTCATAATATTGGTGTGTTCAAACATATTGACATCGAGTCATATTATTCCTAAATTATTTTAATGAATAATTATGAAAATTAGAAAGTGCAACTATAAAGATATTTGATAGGACAAGGCCTTTAGGATGTCATCAATAATTGTGATTACAAACTGGAAGTGGGCCAAGCAGTACTTGTGAATAAGAGGAAAATAATGACAATGTCTCTATATGCAATTCAAATCTTTTATGAATTAGATATAATTTCTTATTTTAGAGAATTAGATCCAGTGAAATTAGCGTGAGATTGCTTGTGCACTGTGTACAAGAAAGCAAGCGATACTATGAAGGCATTTTTCCATAAAGTGTTGGATTTATATGATCCTACTAAGGAAATTGCCATCAATTTGAAAAATGACACTGGACTAAGGATCATCTTAAGAAATTCTTGAATTGAGTTTGATGCTATTAGAGTATTAATTCGACAAAATAAGCCGCAAAATAAGCCGCTTATGAAGGATGCAGCGAGTATGCTGCTACAGGAAAAAAGCTTTATGATCTTAAAATGTTTCTAAAAAAGGTGAAATCAAGAAATGATGTTTTTTTTCTTGCAAACAGGCGATCACTCCATTGAAGGAGGAAAAGATTGTTGCCTAGAAAAGAATTTTCAAAACTGTCACCAAAATCACTAACAATTCTAAATCACTAACAATCTCAACCACACATCAAGCATATGAAAGGGTGAAAGATCATGACCCATAAAGGAAATTTTAATTTTTTTAAACCAAAATCACGAATAATTCTAAAATCGTGAACTATATCGACCATCCACTACCAACAACTATCAAGGCAATTCTCAAATATGTACGGGCCAAAATTGAGTTGAGTGTTATAATTGTGGAAAATATGGACACTTTATGCCACTTTATACACACAGTAACTACTTTATGCCATACCCATGAGTAGAATTAGCAATAGAAATTGCACATGTTACAAGGATGTTGATGTAACCCTTGTTACACCTGCACCAATAAGCATTATATCATAATCAAGTTTTCCTTTTATTATATTTAGTAGTTATTCAATGAAAATTTGCATTCTAGAATTATTATTTACTATTTGTGAGTTAAGTGATTCCTCTCTTGTTGGGTGAGTGACTCCCCAAGCTATCACTTGTTGAGTGAGTGATTTTCCAACTCCTTGGGTGAGTATTCAAGTTATCCCTTGTTGTGTGAGTGATTCCCCAACCCCTTGGGTGAGTGAATTCCGAAACTATCTTTTTTTCTTATTTTCATTCAGCTTATGTTATCTTGATGTAAATTATAATAATAAAAAAATTCTTCTTTCCTTCTCTGTATTACATGCATATCTTTGGATTCTACATCAATGGTATTAGAGCTACATCAACTGGTATCAAAGCAAGTTCAATTCTTCTTTCCTTCTCTGTATTAATAAAACACCCTTGACAAACTTTTCGAAGAAATAAAAACCCATTTGGTATGTTGAAAATTATCATAGAATCCTAATTTAATTAGGCTACTTAGTTATTAAGAATGCCTTGGTTAAGTCAAATTAGGAAAGTGGACAGAAAATATCTTTTTAAAGTTGTGTCTTTAATAGGATTAGGAAATAGAAAGCCCCCTTCTATGTAAATGCGTATCGTAGTATGTGCATAACAAAAACTCTCTTTCTTCAATATCCTTTCTTTTATCTCTTACTCTTCTCTTCTTACAAGCTTCTTTTGTTTCTTTCTTTCTTCTCCATTGATGCTAGAGTGCTCATCTCCATAGCCTTGTATGATTTTCTACATGGTATCAATGTCACATTGGTGAGTATTTTCATCCTTTTTTGAGTTTTTTCTCTACTTTGTGCTTATTCTCCTTTGCAAATTTGTTTTTCATAATATTGGTGTGCTCAAACATATCGACATCGAGTCATATTATTGCTAAAGTTATTTTAATGAATAATTATGAAAATTGGAAAGTGCAACTATAAAGATATTTGATAGGACAAGGCCTTTAGGATGTCATCAATTATTTTGATTACAAACTGGTAGTGGGCCAAGCAGTACTTGCGAATAAGAGGAAAATAATGACAATGTCTCTATATGCAATTCAAATCTTTTATGAATTAGATATTATTTCTTATTTTAGAGAATTAGATCCAGTGAAATTAGCGTGAGATTGCTTGTGCACTGTGTACAAGGAAGCAAGCGATACTATGAAGGCATTTTTCCATAAAGTGTTGGATTTATATGATCCTACTAAGGAAATTGCCATCAATTTAAAAAATGACACTGGACTAACTATCATCTTAAAAAATTCTTGAATTGAGTTTGATGCTATTAGAGTATTAATTCGACAAAATAAGCCGCAAAATAAGCCGCTTATGAAGGATGCAGCGAGTATGCTGCTACAGGAAAAAAGCTTTACGAGCTTAAAATGTTTCTAAAAAGGTTAAAACAAGAAATGATGTTTTTTTCTTGCAAACAGGCGATCACTCCATTGAAGGAGGGAAAGATTGTAGCCTAGAAAAGAATTTTCAAAACTGTCACCAAAATCACTAACAATTCTAAAATCACTAACAATCTCAACCACACATCAAGCATATGAAAGGGTGAAAGATCATGACCCATAAAGGAAATTTTAATTTTTTTAAACCAAAATCACGAATAATTCTAAAATTGTGAACTATATCGACCATCCACTACCAAAAACTATCAAGGCAATTCTCAAATATGTATGGGCCAAAATTGAGTTGAGTGTTATAATTGTGGAAAATATGGACACTTTATGCCACTTTATACACACAGTAACTACTTTATGCCGTACCCATGAGTAGAATTAGCAATAGAAATTGCACATGTTACAAGGATGTTGATGTAACCCTTGTTACACCTGCACCAATAAGCATTATATCATAATCAAGTTTTCCTTTTATATATTTAGTAGTTATTCAATGAAAATTTGCATTCTAGAATTATTTTTTACTATTTGTGAGTTAAGTGATTCCTCTCTTGTTGGGTGAGTGACTCCCCAAGCTATCACTTGTTGTGTGAGTGATTTTCCAACTCCTTGGATGAGTATTCAAGTTATCCCTTGTTGTGTGAGTGATTCCCCAACCCCTTGGGTGAGTGAATTTCCAAACTATCCTTTTTTCTTATTTTCATTCAGCTTATGTAATCTTGATGTAAATTAGAATAATAAAAAAATTCTTCTTTCTCCGTATTACATGCATATCTTTGGATTCTACATCAATGGTATTAGAGCTACATCAACTGGTATCAAAGCAAGTTCAATTCTTCTTTCCTTCTCTGTATTACTAAAACACCCTTGACAAACTTTTTGAAGAAATAAAAACCCATTTGGTATGTTGAAAATTATCATAGAATCCTAATTTAATTAGGCTACTTAGTTATTACGCATGCCTTGGTTAAGTCAAATTAGGAAAGTGGACAGAAAATATCTTTTTAAAGTTGTGTCTTTGATAGGATTAGGAAATAGAAAGCCCCCTTCTATGTAAATGCATACCGTAGTATGTGCATAACAAAAACTCTCTTTCTTCAATATAGCCTTTGTCTTTTAGTCTCTTACTCTTCTTTCTACAAGCTTCTTTTGTTTGTTTCTTTCTTCTCCATTGATGCTAAAGTGCTCATCTACATGGCCTTGTATGATTTTCTACATGGTATCAATGTCACATTGGTGAGTATTTTCGTCCTTTTTTGAGTTTTTTCTCTACTTTGTGCTTATTCTTCTTTGCAAATTTGTTTTTCATAATATTGGTGTGCGCAAACATATCGACATCGAGTCATATTATTCCTAAAGTTATTTTAATGAATAATTATGAAAATTGGAAAGTGCAACTATAAAGATATTAGATAGGACAAGGCCTTTAGGATGTAAACAATTATTGTGATTACAAACTGGCAGTGGGCCAAGCAGTACTTGTGAATAAGAGGAAAATAATGACAATGTCTCTATTTGCAATTCAAATCTTTTATGAATTAGATATAATTTCTTATTTTAGAGAATTAGATCCCGTGAAATTAGCGTGAGATTGCTTGTGCACTGTGTACAAGAAAGCAAGCGATACTGTGAAGTCATTTTTCCATAAAGTGTTGGATTTATATGATCCTTTTAAAGAAATTGCCATCAATTTGAAAAATGACACTGGACTAACGATCATCTTAAAAAATTCTTGAATTGAGTTTGATGCTATTAGAGTATTAATTCAACAAAATAAGCCGCTTATGAAGGATGCAGCGAGTATGCTGCTACAGGAAAAAAGCTTTACGAGCTTAAATTGTTTCTAAAAAAGGTGAAAACAAGAAATGATGTTTTTTTCTTGCAAACAGGCGATCACTCCTTTGAAGGAGGAAAAGATTGTTGCCTAGAAAATAATTTTCAAAACTGTCACCACAATCACTAACAATTCTAAAATCACTAACAATCTCAACCACACATCAA
Organism: Magnolia officinalis; assembly: GCA_021015155.1. Lineage (NCBI taxonomy): Eukaryota > Viridiplantae > Streptophyta > Magnoliopsida > Magnoliales > Magnoliaceae > Magnolia > Magnolia officinalis. The sequence continues at coordinate 8,435,165 of JAJHSJ010000016.1, read as the reverse complement.
GCATATGAAGGGGTGAAAGATCATGACCCATAAAGGAAATTTTAATTTTTTAAAACCAAAATCACGAATGATTCTAAAATCGTGAACTATATCGACCATCCACTACCAACAACTATCAAGGCAATTCTCAAATATGTACGGGCCAAAATTGAGTTGAGTGTTATAATTGTGGAAAATATGGACACTTTATGCCACTTTATACACACAGTAACTACTTTATGCCATACCCATGAGTAGAATTAGCTATAGAAATTGCACATGTTACAAGGATGTTGATGTAACCCTTGTTACACCTGCACCAATAAGCATTATATCATAATCAAGTTTTCCTTTTAATATATTTAGTAGTTATTCAATGAAAATTTGCATTCTAGAATTATTTTTTACTATTTGTGAGTTAAGCGATTCCTCTCTTGTTGGGTGAGTGACTCCCCAAGCTACCACTTGTTGAGTGAGTGATTTTCCAACTCCTTGGGTGAGTATTCAAGTTATCCCCTGTTGTGTGAGTGATTCCCCAACCCCTTGGGTGAGTGAATTCCCAAAGTATCTTTTTTTCTTATTTTCATTCAGCTTATGTAATCTTGATGTAAATTATAATAATAAAAAAATTCTTCTTTCCTTCTCTGTATTACATGCATATCTTTGGATTCTACATCAATGGTATTAGAGCTACATCAACTGGTATGAAAGCAAGTTCAATTCTTCTTTCCTTCTCTGTATTACTAAAACACCCTTGACAAACTTTTCGAAGAAATAAAAACCCATTTGGTATGTTGAAAATTATCATAGGATCCTAATTTAATTAGGCTACTTAGTTATTAAGCATGCCTTGGTTAAGTCAAATTAGGAGAGTGGACAGAAAATATCTTTTTAATGTTGTGTCTTTAATAGGATTAGGAAATAGAAAGCCCCCGTCTATGTAAATGCGTACCGTAGTATGTGCATAACAAAAACTCTCTTTCTTCAATATAGCCTTTGTCTTTTAGTCTCTTACTCTTCTTTCTAAAAGCTTCTTTTGTTTGTTTCTTTCTTCTCCATTGATGCTAGAGTGCTCATCTCCATAGCCTTGTATGATTTTCTACATGGTATCAATGTCACATTGGTGAGTATTTTCGTCCTTTTTTGATTTTTTTCTCTACTTTGTGCTTATTCTCCTTTGCAAATTTGTTTTTCATAATATTGGTGTGCTCAAACATATCGACATCGAGTCATATTATTCCTAAAGTTATTTTAATGAATAATTATGAAAATTGGAAAGTGCAGCTATAATGATATTTGATAGGACAAGGCCTGTAGGATGTCATCAATTATTGTGATTACAAACTGGCAGTGGGCCGAGCAGTACTTGCGAATAAGAGGAAAATAATGACAATGTCTCTATATGCAATTCAAATCTTTTATGAATTAGATATAATTTCTTATTTTAGAGAATTAAATCCAGTGAAATTAGTGTGAGATTGCTTGTGCCCTGTGTACAAGAAAGCAAGCGATACTACGAAGGCATTTTTCCATAAAGTGTTGGATTTATATGATCCTATTAAGGGAATTGCCATCAATTTGAAAAATGACACTGGACTAACGATCATCTTAAAAAATTCTTGAATTGAGTTTGATGCTATTAGAGTATTAATTCGACAAAATAAGCCGCAAAATAAGCCGCTTATGAAGGATGCAGTGAGTATGCTGCTACAGGAAAAAAGATTTACGAGCTTAAAATGTTTCCAAAAAGGTGAAAACAAGAAATGATGTTTTTTTCTTGCAAACAGGCGATCAGTCCATTGAAGGAGGAAAAGATTGTCGCCTAAAAAAGAATTTTCAAAACTGTCACGAAAATCACTAACAATCTCAACCACACATCAAGCATATGAAAGGGTGAAAGATCATGACCCATAAAGGAAATTTTAATTTTTTAAAGACCAAAATCACGAGTAATTCTAAAATCGTGAACTATATCGAGCATCCACTTCCAACAAATATCAAGGCAATTCTCAAATATGTTCGGGCCAAAATTGAGTTGAGTGTTATAGTTGTGGAAAATATGGACACTTTATGCCACTTTATACACACAGTAACTTCTTTATGCCATACCCATGAGTAGAATTAGCAATAGAAATTGCACATGTTACAAGGATGTTGATGTAACCCTTGTTACACCTGCACCAATAAGCATTATATCATAATCAAGTTTTCCTTTTAATATATTTAGTAGTTATTCAATGAAAATTTGCATTCTAGAATTATTTTTTACTATTTGTGAGTTAAGTGATTCCTCTCTTGTTGGGTGAGTGACTCCCCAAGCTATCACTTGTTGAGTGAGTGATTTTCCAACTCCTTGGGTGAGTATTCAAGTTATCCCTTGTTGTGTGAGTGAATTCCCAACTATCTTTTTTTTTTTCTTATTTTCATTCAGCTTATGTAATCTTGATGTAAATTATAATAATAAAAAAATTCTTCTTTCCTTCTCCGTATTACATGCATATCTTTGGATTCTACATCAATGGTATTAGAGCTACATCAACTGGTATCAAAGCAAGTTCAATTCTTTTATTGAGTGATTTTCTATGGCAAGAGAAAGAGGAAATCTGGGCCGAACGAATAGCTTTAATTCAAGATATTCACCTCCGCGAAGAAATTGAAGAATTGAATCATGCCAATGACAATTTGCAATGCATGATGTGAGAGGTTTTGCGAAAACTTCATGTATTAGCCTTTGTAAGTATTATAATTTATGATGAAGATATCCATGAAGTGTTTAATGAAATTGTCAAATCGAATTATGATAACAATGAGCACATGGAATTTGATGATAATGAGCTGATTTATGATAAAGATGCCTATGAAGTACTCGATGAAATGATCGAATCGAATGAAGGTGGAGTGAATAAAGGCCACATATAATTTGATGATGATAAGCCGATTTATGATGAAGATGCCCATGGAGTGTTTAATGAAAATGACTGAATCAAATGAATGTATAGTGAATGGAGACGACATGAAATTTAATGATGATAAGCCAAGTTATGATAAAGATGCTAATGAAATGACCGTTACGAATGAAGATAAAAGTCTTGTTATTTGTAAAGTTTTTTTCCGCTCTTTGAGCACCTGAAGAAAATTGGCTACATATTTTGAATGAAAAGAAGCTATATGTCAACCTACAAAATAATCATTCATGTTTGACAATGTAGTCTTTTTGGGTTATGTTTTCCTATTTCAAGGCATCAAAGTAAATGAAGAGAAACTCAAAGTAAGTGTGGAGTAGAATCGTTTGCCAAAGTATGGCCTAACAATATTTTACTGATGGTTCATGAGTATAAGGTAAGATACTTATACTAAACATCTCATCTAGTGGAAGACCAAGCCTCGATATGAAATACCTATATCAATGATGAGGAGTTATAGGATAAGAATGTGGGAAAGAATTACCAAGTTTATCTCCAGGAGTCCTTTTTATGAGGAGATTGATGAAGCCCTTGGTACAATAAGAAACTGGTATAGCAAGAAACTGTTACACCAATAAAAATATATCATACTCAAGTTTTCCTCTTATATATTTATAAGTAATCATTACATGAGAAATGTCATTATAGAGTTATTTTTTTTACAAATTTTGTATCCGTGAGTCAGGTGATTCCTCTTTTGTTTGGTGAATGAGTTCCCAAGCTTAAGTGATTCCTCAGCCCGTTGAGTGAGGGAGTACCCAAGTTATTCCTTATTGGGTGAATGATTCTCCAAACCCTTGGCTGAGTGAATCCCCAAGTTATCAAGTGGTATTAGAGCTACATCAAAAGTTGGTTAGGTGTTGTTGACAACACCACCACCACCCCTGACGGTGGTGTGTTGACGTGTTGGGAGCTGTGGGGCCCAATGTGATGTATATGTTTTTTATCTACACCAACCATCTATTTTTCCATCTCGTTTTAGGGCACGATTCCAAAAAATAAAGCAATCCAAAGCTCAAGTGGACCACACCATAGTAAATAGTGGAGATAATGACACTACCATTTAAACCTTTCTAGTGCCCAACATAATGTTTATTTGTCATCCAACTAAAATAAAAACACATCTTGACCAGGTAAGTGACTCAGTTTGACTAATCCAAGGTGGCCAATTCAACAAGGCTCGTCAAGTCGAGATGGTGTCAATTTCATTAGCCAACTTCCTAATGACTCAGCTTGAAATCTAGCTAAGTAAAGAGTCAGCCAAGTTTTAGTCGAATCCTTTTAGAGCTATGACGTGGGCCAACCTATATGGTCAAAATATAGATGAGAGAGACAGGAATGGAGATCATCGGACCAGTTTCGGGCTTTGTTGAGGTCTGTCTATTACTGGCCCACAAAATAAATCCATGCCCTCTAGCACGGGCCTCTGCAGGCCAAGACAAATAGACCCGAGCCTGATCTGCTGGCCCAAGCCCAAGCACGGCCACCATCTATTGTGCAAGATCTAGGCTGTTCATTTGGCCTGTTGTTCCTAATCATGCATGATATTGTCGAAAATCCCCTTGAAACCTTAAACAGGTTGGGCTGGGCTGATGGGCCTGTAGATGTAGCCTGAAGCCATCCCATTTGATTAACGGGCTTAAATCTGACAGAGGAAAGCTCAAACAACTCTTTTTGAGTCATCTTGCAAGCCGGACCGGGTTTTCCTTTGTTTTTCTATATCCAGGGAATTTTCAACTACCTATAAACATTCATTTGCAGAAACCTTCTAGTGGCTGAGTGTATGGAAACATTTCTATGCACTTAGTTGCATTTATACTTAATTGGCATCCTCATCACCAATCTGAACCGTCCATCAGATGCAGGGTGCTCTTCATAGGATACCTTGAAAAATTATACTAAGCAGATAATCTATTCTAAAAATTCAATGGCATGCAAAAATAGATGGACAAGATCATCCATAGAAGTCAGGTTCAGTCACAGATGTTTAGGAGAATGGGATTGCTGTGAATTTTAACACATTAGTGAAATAAGAGCGAACTGAACCTAATGGACGGTCTTGAGAGGTGATGTGGATGCTAAATTCCAAATGCAATCAGATGCACAGTAAAGATAGGTCCAGTCACAGATGTTTAGGACATAAGATTGTTGTGGATTGTTTTTTTTTTTTTTTAGAGTGAATTCCACCTAATGGAATATCAGTGCCGATACCAAAAGTCCAAATGCAACTAGATGCAGGTTTTTTGTCCACTAGTCCTACTGGATCATTTTTCAGCTTTGTGTCCATCCTTGTCAGGATTTGATTGTTTTTGTAAGTAGAAATAGACAATTTAAGGTGGGGTCAAGTGATGGATGGCTTAGATTGATAATTGGAAATCATTTGCTTTAATGAATATCTAGACCATCCATTTAGTTTATATTGATAAGATTGTTAGATCGTTTCCTGCAAATTTGATCCTTTAGAACTATGGATATCCATGGTAGGACCCACATGGTTGAGTTCTTCAACCAAGGCTACAAGATTATTTTTAGCTTTTGTTTTTTAAACCGATGCCAAATCAAGTTTTTAACCTCGGTTGTTTCAAATCGAGACTAAATTCAAATTTTAGCTTAGTTGCATTCAATCGAGGATAAAACTAGTTTTGACTTCGGTTTTCAACAATTGAGGATGAAACTTTTAACTTCGGATTAATCTCTGCTTTTTCATAGTGATTATCTATCGCTTTGTGTCGTGATTTCTTCCCAAAAGGGTTTTTCCACGTTAAAATCGATTTGTTTGATTGTACTTGATTGGTACGATTGGATTACTTCACTTATGTGCTTCCGCGGTCCAACAAGTGGTATCAAAGGTAACGTGGGGGCGCAGGCTTAAATCCGAAAGTAAGTATCAATGATCGTTAATCCTAATTATGATGTTGAGAAGTACTCTGGAAAAAGGTAGCGTGGGGGCGCAGGCTGAGATTCATTCGCCACGTGAGATGTGTTCGACGAACCCGAGTCGTACTACGGTTGGCGATAGTGGTTGGCCACGCGAAGTGCTTATGCACTTCATGTCGTTCAACTTGTCGTGCGCTCGAGCTAGCCGAGCTCGTCAAGTAACCCAATCTGTCTAATATATGTTCACCATGTTTGGACGCTATTGCTTGAACCTAAGGTACCGAACTTACTAGTGCAACCCTGTTAACCTTGGTACCTCGATCCGCTAAGACTCATGAGCCGGACATGGTGGTATGGGACACCGTGGTCGAGCTGTCGGCCTACGCTGGGGCCACGAGCCTCCCCGAAGTGACCATTGAGCAACCAGACTCGTGAGCCGAATACGGTGGTATGAGATACTGTATTCGAGCTGTCGGCCTACACTGCTTTGATGGGTGATGGGGGAGTTGTGTAACGATTTCGTGTAACAGCCCTGGCAACCCTGACCGTACCCGGTGTAGTGACCTCGAGCACACTCTGAATCTGCAGAGAGGCGACGAGCCTTCCCGTAGTAAACATAGTATAAACTAGGCCTATATTGATAAGGTGATGGGGGAGTGGTGCAACGATTCCGTGTAACAGCCTTGACAGCCCTTGCAGCGACCTAGAAACCACACTATCATATAAGATTATCTAGGATTGACGACCCTAGAATGGATCATTGTTTGAGAATGATATAAGGAAGGTACCTTAGTTTCCCAATCCTGTTGTTTGAAAATGACTAATAACAACTCGATAATCATGCTCATCATCGCACTGCATGTGCCTGGAAGATGTGGAACACTAAGGGATGAACGCATGCCGCGAACGTAAAATGGTGTCGCACGAGGGAGTATGTTGGCGAGGGTATGCATCATGGCTGCATTTCATCCTTACATTAATAAGAGTAATTTAGGAGTGTTTGTTTGTACTGCTTTATCATATTACTGCTTGACTGAATTGATAACAGTTAACCTATGCTCTATTGTTCCACTGAGTTGATCACTCACTCCCACATTACGGGACGGTGTTCCGGACACCCACCAGACTTTGTCTGATTGCAGATGGCGGCGCCACTCCTGAGGCGGAGCCGGACTTTCGTGATGACGATGATGCTTGTTCGTATATGCTGTATTCTGACGGCTTCAAGTGAGCCGTGTCTTGATCGACGGGGTTACAGGGATGTCGACTAGATGACCTTACACAATTTGGTATATTTTCGAATTGTACTTGTAATTATTTAACCTGGTAATGTTATCACACTTTGGAGACTCACCACAGTTTATATATTCTATATATCTATCACAGTCTTCCGCTTGCAATTTAACTGTTTCTGGAGTATGATATGCTGTCTTGGCTTAATTTTACTCATGTTCAATGCACTAATACAGACAACATTCAATCATCATTCATTATGTTGCATAAGTGATGCGTTGGAACTCGGGAGTTGAGTTTATGCTCGACTCCCAATTTTCAGGGCGTTACATGCAATCAAATGTATCACAGAGTTACGTAAAGTTGCGTATCAGCAGGATATGTTTCCTATTTCGATTGTGATTCTTCCTAAGGCTATATATAGGAGTGTAGTCGGGATTGTGTTGTATCGCAGAGCTTCTCCAATTTGTTCCTAGGATTTCAAGGGTGTAGCTTGGGGTGATTCGAGGCTTGTTTGAATTAGGTATTCCCTAATTTCTTATAATCTCTGCTTTCATAGTGATTATTGTTGCTTTGTGCTATGATTTTTTTCCCGAAAGGGTTTTTCCACATTAAAATTGGTGTCTTTGCATTGTGCTTGATTAGTGCGATTGGATTACTTCACTTGATTCATATCTGTGTGCTTCTGCAGTCCCCCAACATTGTTTACACCAAATTTCAAGTCGAGCTCTCACCCTCCATTTCATATTGCATCTTGGCGTAGCATCATCCCATCAACTTCCAACCCCCCTCTTATCTTACGCTTCATAAAATGTATGCTTTATAACTTGTCAGCTTCTCGAATCCTATCACATCAAAATCTTAATCATAAAATGTATGCTTTATAACTTGTCAGCTTCTCGAATCCTATCACATCAAAATCTTAAGATTGCCCGGTCCTTTTTATTCTCTTTTTAAAAGAGCAAAATCACTCCTTGAGCACCGGTTGATATGAGAAAAAATTCTTCCACTTTCACCTGGAATCAAGCCCACTAGTCAGCTTCAGATCTTGCCTACAACTGACAGGACAACGGAAGTCCTTTTTATTTTCTTTTTAAAAGAGCAAAATCACTCTTTCAAGTATGAGTTGATGTGACTAACAATTCTCCACTTTCACCCCCGAGGCGAGTGCCCTAATCGGGCTTCGGATCTTGTCCACAGCTGACTAGATAATGGAAGTCCTTTTTATTTTGTTTTTTAAAACAGCAAAAGCACTACTCGGGGTACCAGTTGACGTGAGCATTGCATCCTCCACTTCCACCCCCGAGTCAAGGCCCTCTTTAGTCAGCTTCGGATCCATAACCAACTAGATAATAACATTTTTCTGGAACTAATAATCCCCTAAAATCTCATGTATCTATCAAGTAAAGATTGAACTTTTGTGCGGATAAAGAAGGTGCCTAACCCATTCGTTCTCTATCACCAAGTCTCTTACTCAAAATCTCCAATTTGTAGATCAATCATAGGAGTCATTGTACATCAATAAGTCTCTAAACCCCTAATCTCTAAGATTCCGTAGGGCTTAGCCGATTGTGAAATTCTAAGTAAAAACTGTTTAGCAGTGACTTCAAACTAAACACATTAGATTCTTGAGTCAACCCACTGACAGCCAAGCAACCACTAAGGAAAAAAAAAGAAAGTCCGAGCCCTCAAAGAGGCCCCATGGGTGTGATCTCAACATTCCCAGGTGCAAATTATCCTCTTTCATGAAATAGTGTGTAACCAAACACACCCTATTGAGATCCCAAAAGAAAATAACCATCTTAACTACCATCTTTTTCTTATTTCGGTGCAACCAAACACAACCTAAAACAAAACGTCAGTCCTTGGTGCTATATAACACACCCTATCCAAGATCCAAAAAGAAAAATAACTCTTTTAACACCCATCTTCGGCTCCAAGAATGTCCAAAACAGCCGTGATGGATGCATTTGGTTGCACCAAATATCATGATATTTCAAGATCGATATGTCTAATTTGGTGCAAACTTTCGTATTCATGATATAAGGTGCAACCAAACACACCTTGAAACAAAACCCAAACACCCTATCCAAGATCCCCAAAGAAAGTAACTGTCTACCACGTTCAGCTTGAGGAATACAACTCAAAACAGCCTCTTCCTTGCTCCCAACAATTCGATGCTGTTGGAAGCTGAGAATTGGATCTCCAGCAATCACTCCAGTCAGACGTTGAGCCATTTCCTGGCGCTGCTGGAATCTAAGAATTGGATCTCCCGCTATCACCCCTGTCTGCCCTCAAGCCATTTCCTGATACATAGAAACTGCCATTTCTAACCTGAATTCCTGTTGACTGCCACTGAAGTCTGACCGAACATCACTTCAAAAGACCCATTTCCTCTCCCTCGGCCTCGACCATGCATATCAACGTCAGGTGGAGCGTTGTACTGCCAGTTTCCAATCCTGTGGGCCCACATACTATTTCTCGGTTGCCCAAAACTGCCGTTTTGCACTTGAATTCCCCTGCAAGTCTCTGAATTCTGACAGAAATTTGAATTTTTCAAAGAGCCTTTTACTCCCCTGCTGCCCCATCCTGACCCAGCCCCTTCCCACATCTCTCCGACTGCATGATGGGTCCAACAAACTGGGTTTTCTACCATATCCTGCTTCCATTGCATACCTTTGCTGATTTTGCAATCTGCCAAAATTTCATAAACAAGTTACAACAGATACAAATGAATTTCCAACTTTGATATTTCTTGCAAAAGCATCATTTTGAGAAGGAAATGCACCTACTTGCCCTCGGCCGCCATTATATTCATGCTGGAGCAGGCTTTCTTCTATATCTGCTTCAGTGATGGTCTGCAGCAGACACTTTTAGTTCAATTAAATTTATACAGATGAATTATTAGACACGAGCAAAATACATTAGAATCCAAAAATTGAGTGATTTGGTAATTACGGGGTGTTTGGGGCCCACCATGATGTATGAGTACCATCTCACCTATCATAAATTAGATGCACCCCAAAATCTTAGGCCCAGATCCCAAAATACAGCCTGATCCATAACTCAGGTGGGTAGAAGAGAAGAATGGGGGAGATTGGGGATGTGGATGCACCCAATTGTCACATCTCATGCAGCTTTAAACAGAGCAACAGGTTTTTATAGGATACAGTATCCGCCATCTGACCAGTAAAAATGTAATGGACAATTAAAATGAAAAACAGATAATGGTCTGAAAACACACACACACACACACACACACACACACACACCACACACACACACACGCAAAAAGAAAAAAATAATAATAGAAAAAAAGATGTCCAATGGATGAGAGCTCGGGACCATCCAATCTATATAAGTTGTGGTTATGGATGGCCTCATTGGATGGCCTCATTGGAATTATCCATATGAAACATTGCACTCAGCCAGAGAATCAAACAACTCCTTGAATTAACTTACACAATGCTGTCTTTCGTTTCATTAAACAGGTCACCAATGTAGTGACATTGTGTTGCTATTGAAGCATACAACTTGCAAACAACATGTCCTTCCCATCCAACATACCAGATTGACCCATTCGAGTTAAGGGTGCTAGAAATACACCATAAAAAAACAGAATCAAAATTACCTAACAGTTTTCATTGCTTTCCTTTATTAATTATAATAAATGATAAGGGCACGTTTGGTTGAACCAAATATCATGATCATGATTTATCAGTCTAATTTGTTGCAAATTTTCCTATTTCACGAAATAGGGTGCAACCAAACACACACTAAAGCGAGACACGCACACACACACAATCCCTGAATAAATGTCTTAACTACCATCTTGGCCTCCAAGAAGTTTGCCCAAAACAACCATGAAGGGCACATTTGGTTGTACCAAATATCGAGGTATCTCATGATTTAAATGGTGCAAATTTTCATATTTCATGAAATTGGGTGCCTAACACACCCTAAGACAAAAACCAAAACACCCTATACGAGATCCCCAAACAAACTGTCTTAACTACCATCTTCGACTTGAAGAAGATGGTTCAAAACAGCCTCTTCCTCGGCCCTGATAAGTTGGTGCTGCCGGAAGTTGAGAAGTGGATCTCCAGTTGTCACTCCTATCGGCCCTCGAACCATTTCCTGATGCGTTGAAACTTCCATTTCTATCATGAACTCCTCTGACTGCCACCGAAGTCTGACCAGACCTCGTTTCTTCAAAAGAACGATTTCCTCTCCCTCGGCCTCGACCATGCAAATCATTGTCGGGTGGAGTATTGTACTGCCAGCTTCCACTCCTGTGGGCCCACATTGCATTTCTCGGTTCCCCAAAACCGCTGTTCCTTACCTGAATTCCCCTACAAGTCTCCGAACTCCAACTACAATTTGAATTTTCCAAAGACCCTTTTCCTCTTCCGCCACCCCTACCTGACCCCACCCCTTTCCACATTTCTCGTTCCGATGATGGGTCGGATGAAGTTGAACTTCTAACGTTTCCTGTTTCCATCGCATACCTTTGACAATTTTGCAATCTGCCAAGTTTTCATACACAAGTTAAAACAGAATGACTGAATTTGCAATTTTATCATTTCTTGCAAAAGCGATTTTGAGAAAGAAAATTCACCTATTTTGCTTTGATTGACGGCCATAATATTCATGCCAGAGCACTCTTTGTTTTACATCTGCTTCAGTGATTGTCTGGAGTAGACAATTTTAGTTCAATGAAATTTATACAAATGAATTAGATATGAGCAAAATGAAAGTACATCAGATACGAATCACAAAATCAACTTAACAAATGGTAATTACAGGCTGCATGGAGCACTTCGTGATGTGCAAGTACTTTCCAGTTCCCAAAATACAGCCTGATCCATTACTCAGGTGGGTACAAGGGAAGAATGGGGGAGATTAGGGAGGGGGGTGCCCACCGTAAAAACTTCCAGATAGAATTAAACTTCCAGATAGAATTTGGGGTCTGCCGTGCAGTGTATATGTCACCCAAGCAATTAATCAGGTCCAACCCACCAGGAAGAAGGGACACATAAAAATAAACTACTGCAAAACTTAGGTGGACTATAACAAGTGAATGTAGAAGTTTTAGCCATGATTGCACATTGCTTAATGTGGTGTCCCACCTGACTTTTGGATTGAGATGATTCTTGAGATGTACAATGAAAACGAGTCACCAGATGAACGGTTTGATTCTTCACATACATCTTGGGTGGACTCTACAGAGCTCCAAAGTAGGGTTAACTACCATATCTTTGAATGAATGTGATCATTAACCTTCATACAATATAGCACCGTCTCCGAAAGTGTAATTATCTATCTCAGAAAAAAATTGTATTTTCAGAGCCCAAAGTCACTGATTCAATGACAAAATTAAAGAAGACTCTTTTGCCCAATCACAGAGATGTAATTCCAAATCACACAAATTCAGAGGAATCCATAGGAGCTATGTTTTGCAAGCAAGAAAGGAGAAGGAAGAAGTTGGGGATTTGAGGGGTTTAGAGTGCAATCCAGCAACCAAACACCTTTTTAGCAATCACAAACCAATGAAAACCTCTCTCCGATCTCCTTGATTTTCATTAAAAACTCATAACTAAGTAAAATTGCAGAAAAAGACAGCCTACTATACAAAATATCAGCAACTAACCCCCTTAACCACCTAACTCATGCTGAGGTTTCAACACTTAACAACCTAACAAACAACTAACAGAAGATGGACATTACCAAAACACCCTAGAGAAACTTTCTCAAAAGAGGTAAGAACCCATTTTGTCTGTTGAGAATCATTGCCGAGTCCTAATTTAACTAGGTTGATTATTAAGCATGGTTTGGTTGAGTCAAATTAGGAAAGAGGTCGATTAGAAAATTTACTTCTTAAGAGTTGTGGTTTTAGCAGGATTGGGAATAGGGAGCCCACTTCTATATAAAGGCCTAGCATACACAAATGGATGCCCCAAAGCAGCCATGAAGGGCATGTTTGGTTGTACCAAATATCAAGATATTTCATGAATAGGGTGCCAAACACACTCTGAAACAAAACCCAAAACCCCCTATCCAAGATTCCCAAAGAAAATAACTGTTTTAACTACCATCTTCGGCTTGAAGAAGATGGCTCAAAACAGCCTCTTCCTTGGCACCAATAAGTCAGTGCTGTCAGAAACTGAGACATGGATCTCCAATTATCACTCCAGTCAGCCCTCGAGCCATTTCCTGATGCATTAAAATCGTCATTTCTAATCTGAATTCTAATTACCAGTGAAGTCTGACTTAACCTCAGTTCTTCAAAAGAACCATTTCCTCTACCTTGGCCCCGACCATGCAAATCAATGTTGGGTGGAGTATTGTACTGCCAGCCTCCGCTCCTGTGGCCCCACATAGCCGCTGTTTCTCACTTGAATTCCCCTACAAGTCTCTGAACTCCAACTGAAATTCGAATTTTCCAAAGACTCTTTTCCTCTCTCGCCACCCTGCTCCCATTCCACATCTCTCATATCAATGATGGGTCAGATGAACTGGGTTTTCCAACATTTCCTATTTTCATCACACAACTTTGCCGATTTTGCAATTTGCCAAGTCTTTATACACAAGTTAAAACTGATATAACCATTGTTCCAAGTATCCCCAATATTATCGGTATCTCCAGCTCAGCGATACCGATAACAGTAGTAGTATCAGAAATTCCAGATATCGGTGATATATCACTAAGTATCGCCAATATTTTCAACTATGTAAATTTCAGGTATCGCTTCGATCACCAATGTATTGATATCACCCATGTATAGCCACTATTTTTTTACTGTATAAATTTTAGGTGCCACTTTTATTGCCAATGTATCAGTGATATTTCTATAATATCGCTAGAGCTGGACACAAACCAAGCCAACTTGAAAGCTCGCCTCGGATTGGTTTAAAAAGCTCGGCTTGGATTGGTTCAAATAGAAGTTCAAACCAAACCAAGCCTCGGGGTCAAGCTCGTTTCAAAAAACAAACCAAGCTCAAACCAGGGCAGTACCAGCTCGGCTTGATTCAGCTCGGTTGATTCGGCTTGATTCGCCTCGTAGATTGTATGCGCAGTTTCCTGTGGGGTGATCCACTTGAGCTTTGGATATGATTCAATTTTGGGATCATGTCCTAAAATGATATGTAAAAACAGATGGACAACGTGGATAATACATAATACGTAGACATGAATGCACACTGTTTCCTGTGGTTTGGTCCACCTGAGCTTTGGATATGATTCAATTTTGGATCATGTCCTAAAATGATATGTAAAAATGGATGGATGAAGTGGATAGTATATATACATGATGGTGGACCCACAAAGTTTACTCAATACGCTTAAGTGAGATTTGAATTGGCTGGTGACCTCAACACTCGCCACGTAGCTAGTATTAAAGCTCAATACAAGCAGCGTACATCGCCCGATACTCGGCTTCCGTGCTGGATTTAGAAACAGTGGCCTGCTTCTTACACTTCCAAGAGATGAGAGAAGTGCCGAGAAAAACACAGTAACCAGTGGTAGATCGTCGTGTGAGAGCGCAATCGGCCCAGTCCACATCCGAATAAGCACGAAGGTCCAGAGGTGCCATAGAGGAGAAGAACAGTGATCGATCTAGAGTTCCACGTAGGTACCGAAGGATGCGCAACACCGCAGTCATATGCAGAGTCCGAAGAGCGGAAACAAACTGGCTGACAACTTGGACAGCGTAGGCAATATCAGGGCGAGTCATTGTTAAGTAAACCAGACTCCCAACCAAACGGCGGTATAATGTGGGATCCGCAAGAAGATGACCATCGTCACGACCATATTGAACGTTAAGTTCTAAGGGAGTCTGAACTGTCTTCTGATCCGTCAATGAGGTTAAAGCGAGAAGATCCTTTGTATATTTACGCTGGCTGACCAGGATGTCACGTTGAGAACGTGAAAATTCAAGCCCAAGAAAGTATGTTAGAGGGCCGAGGTCCTTCATCTTGAAGGATGATTTCAGAACGTCCTTGAATGTCGAGATGCCAGTAGCATCGCTACCAGTCAGGAGTAGGTCGTCAACATATACGAGAACAATGACGTTACCGCGATTAGTGGTGCGCAAAAATAACGATGGATCATGACCACTCTGAGTAACGCCAACATCCGTAACAACATCGTGAAAGCGTTAGAACCATGCCCGAGGTGCCTGTTTAAGGTCGTACAGAGCTTTCCTTAGGCGACATACCTTATTAGCAGGGATTAAAGAGCCAGGAGGAGGTTGCAAATATACTGTTTCTTGGAGGTTGCCATGAAGAAAAACATTTTTCACATCCATCTGAGCGAGTGGCCAAGAACGAACGGATGATATTTCCAAAAGATTACGAACAATTTTCATCTTGGCCACAGGAGCGAATGTCTCATCATAATCAATTCCGTGTTCCTGTTTGTATCCCTGAGCTACAAGCCAATCCTTGTATCAATCCAATGATCCATCAGATTTGAGTTTTACAGAATAAATCCATTTACTACCAATTAATTATTGGTCAATGGGTCGAGTGAAAATGTCTCACGTATGATTATCATCCAATGCTGCAAGTTCTTCTGCCATAGCCTTCCTCCAACAATCATGAGTGGCTGCCTGAGTGTATGAAGTAGAAATAGATACAGTATCCAGAGTAGCATTCATGGCAGACATAGAGCATATCAAGCGATCAGGTTGTCGACATACACGAGCGGAACGACGTATCGAGGTAGGTTCGGGATCTGCAACAGGTACAATAGGTTCGGGTTGAGAAATAGGTGGTGGATCTGTACATAGTCGTCGTAAGTAAACCTGCAACGGACGAGGGAGAGTACTCGAGGCAAAAGGAATGTTAGAAAAGACAATAAGACCAGGAGAATTTGGTGCGTGCGGAGGAGGAACAGATTAATGAAATACAATATGTTCAAGAAAAACAACATGTCGTGAAACTCGAACACGACAAGAAACCGGATCATAACATCGAAAACCCTTCTGAGTTTCTCCAAATTCCAAGTACATACATTTGACTGATTTTGGAGATAATTTGTTACATTCACGTGAAGCCAAGTGAACATAACATACACAACCAAAAACACGAAATGTGGAATATGTAGGAGGTAAGCCGGTGAGAACAAAGTAGGGAGATTTACTGTTCAAAACTTTGGTTGGTATCCGGTTAATCAAGTAGTTGTCATCAGGGTGTTGACAGTTTCAACAATATGATTCCCCCCCCGAGTCAGAGCGGAGAGTTTGAACTGGTACCCGAAATTGAGTGTCCACCATATAGTGAAAAAACTTGAATTTTTCAAAAACCTGCGACTTAAGAGTGCAGAAAGTAAATTCAAGTATAACGTGTGAACTCATCAATGAATATAACATAGTATCGTAACCCAGAGAGAGACATAATTGGTGAAGGACCCCAGACATCCGTATGCACTAGTTCAAACATAGAAGATGATTTTGTAGTACTTAGAGGAAATGGAATACACTTATTTTTTTAAAGACAACAGGAAGAACAAGAATAATCCAAATCACTTTTATTAAGAGAAATATTCTCTACCATGCCAGAAGAAAATAACTGAATTAACCGATCGACATGTGGATGACCCAGGCAAAAGTGCCACAGTTTCCACAATTTATTTGCCGAACAAATATCTGATGATGGAGAAAAGAAACAACAAGCCGGAGTGACAGATGGATCATAGTCCAGCACGTACAGACGACCATGCCGCCTACCCATCCCAAGTACCTTCCCCGTTACCAGATCTTGCACAAAACAACGGTTTGGAAGAAATATGACTAAGCAGTTATTGGATGTAAGTTGACCAACAGAAATTAAATTGGAGGAAATGTTAGGAACATGAAACACATCACAAAGAGTGAACTAGCGATGGACAGAAAGAGAGAAAGAAGGTCAAGGATCCAACGGACTGAATGGGTAGTCTAGTGTTATCCGCAGTAGAAATAGTCTGATTTCCGGTGTAGGGACGAATATCGCGAAGATGGGATACAGCACCAGTCATATGATTGGAAGCACCTGAATCGAAGAACCATGTAAAAGATGAGGATATACTTGCCATACCGGTCATAGAAAGGGCTTGCACGATTTGCTGGAGCATCGCAGGAGTCAAAGGTGAGGAAAGACCTTCAACAGAAATAGTAGATGCAGTATCACTAACAGAAGGCTCGGAGGAATTAGTGGCAGAAGTAGCAGAAAGAGCATGACCACGGCCGCGACTATGACCACCACGTCCACGGCCGAAAGAAGATGCATAACACGTGAACGGTAGTCCTGAATACCATGACCAATCCATCGACAATAAGCGCACCAATCTTTGCACTGAGCGACGACATGACCCACTTTGTTGCAGCCGCGACAAGTCAAAGGAGTGGAACCATGGTTTGGTGCAGTGGTGGACACAACAAGCACCAGATCACATGATCCCAGAGTTGGGGAAGTAAGAGAGAACTTTCAGTCGTTGTTCCTCAGCCAATAAATCATTAATAACCGAATTCAATGAAGGAGTAGGGCTACGGTTCAGGAGAGCAGCCCGACAATGCTCAAATTCCGGACGCAGCTTCATAAGAAACTGTCAAACTTGCGCACTCTCGCGCATAGTTTGGAATATCTTAAAGTCATGAGAAAATGCAGGATCCATCGTAGCCATCTCTGTCCAAATTGCGACAATTTTAGAGTAGGATGATTGAATACTGTCGTCACCCTGAGTAAGGTTAACCAGATCTTGTTCCAGGCGGTATAACCGAGCCGCATTACTCTATTGATAAATTGTCTGGAGATGCTCCCATATTGCCTTAGCAGTGCGGTGAAGTGTAAGTCCAACAATAATGGACCGATCGACCGAATCGAGAATTCAAGTAATAATCTGACCATTTTTCATTTCTCACTCAGCTAATTTGTCGGCATTGGTGGAAGTGGGGACAGTAAGATCCATCAATTAGTCTCCACAAACAACGACCCTTGAGGAAGCTCTGAAAGTGGATGACCCATAGATTGTAGTTGGTTCCATCAAAACTACAACGTGGGGCCTCTGTAAGGGATGAGTCCTTGTCCATAGATCTGAAGTAATGGAAACCACGCGAAGAGTCGTAGCAGAAGGAAGTTCTAGCTGTACCTGGAAGCAGAAAAGTCGCAGCAGGCAGCAGAAGGAGATACCCAAGGGATGGAGCGAATCGCGGCAACAGCAACAGGGGTTGCTGGATCAGGATCTGGATCAAACGCAGCACCAGCAACAGGGGTGTGCGGAAGGGCTAAGGGTGCAGCAGGGGTGATCAAACGAGTAGCAAGGGCGGTCGGACGACGCAGGGGTGGTCGGACGACGCAGCAGGGGCGACCGGACAAGCAGCAGGGTCGGACGTAGCAACAAGGGAGGACGGACGGGGCTGTGTGACCGGCAGGGGTGGTCGGATTTGTCAGGAGATGATGTAGGAATAGCCGGATCTGTCAGGAGGCGGTATCGATGACGAAGGAGGTGCCAGATTAGGATCGGTATGCTCTGATACCATGAAAACAAAGCGAACTCCTTTGGTTTTCTTGTATTTGAGACAACCCAAAGGGTTGAATATATAGAGATCTACAGCCATTTATACAAGGTAAATTAGAAATACAGAATCATCTAATTTAGAAATACAAAATCATCTAATTAGTTATACAAGGCATGCGACTATACAAGGCATGCGACCTGTCTAACATGACCACTCCATACTTCCTCTGGGATTTTACATTCAATTGTCGTAGACGGGAATCGGTTCACCAAGTAGCAAGCCGTGTTAACGGCCTTAGTCCATAAGTCTTTGCCCAATGCGGCATTACTTAACATGCATTTGGACCTCTCCAAGAGAGTCTAATTCATTCTCTCAGCCACACCGCTTTGTTCGAGTGTGTGGCGCACTGTGTTGTGTTTAATGATCCCTTCATCTTTGCAATATTCATTAAATTTAGTGAAGTAAATTCTCCATCATTGTCAGTCCTTAAAACCTTTATTTTTCGCCCTTACTGTTTTTCCACAATTACCTTCCATTGTTTGAATATGGTGAAAACTTCGGATTTACGTTTCATGAAGTAAACTCAAACTTTCCAGGAGTAGTCGTCAATGAATGAAACAAACCACGACGACCCCCCAACGGAAACCACTGGCGATAGCCCCCATACGTCAGTGCACATAATCAAGCACTCCCTTACATACATGTTTTCCATATCTAAAGGATAATTTAGATTGTTTACCATATATACAATGCTCGCATATATCTAAATCAGAATTCTTAAATGCTGGAAACAACAATCAGATAGTACCTTCATGCCCCGCTCGCTCATGTGGCCCAGACGAGCATACCACATACGTACAGAAGTGGAATCTGCAACAGTTGCTACTGCTCCACTTGCTGAAGTGCTTCCGATCAACTCGTAAAGGTTTCCGTGCCTTTGCACTCTCATAACCACGAGTGCCCCCTTTGAAACTTTAAAGACACCATTAAGGCCGGTGAACTTGCACCCTATAGCCTTGAGTGCACCGAGAGAAATCAGACTTTTCTTCATATCAGGAACGTGCCTGACATCAGTTAAGGTACGCTCCATCCCATCAAACATCTTGATGCTTACAATACCAATAACCGCAACATTACAAGCATTGTCATTGCCCATAAAAACTTGTCCACCATCGCGTTCATTGTAACTGGCGAACTAACTCTGATGAGGAGTCATGTGATATGATGCTCCTGTGTCGAGGATCCACTCATCTCTAAGATTGTCATGCAAGTGTCTGACTATAAACACAGACAGAACATCACCTCCACTTGTTTCTTCATCAGATATGACAACATTGGCCTCCTTAGAAGAAGCCTCTGAGTTTTCTTTCTTCGTTTTAGGATTTGTACAATCCTTCTTCATGTATCTAGTCATCCCATACTTCCAACACTTTAGTTTTCCTTTGCCCTTGCCCTTGGATTTGGATCTAGGTCTTAAGGATCCTATACCTCGATCAATATTTCTGCCCCTCATAATCAGTCCATCGGAAGATGTCCCTATGTTACCGTTTAGCTTTCTCATGGCCTTCCCTTGAAGGGTTGAGATAACGGTGTCGACACTCAGGGTTTTATTTGCAGTGCACGTTGTGTCCTTGAATGATTCATACGATGTCGAAAGAGAATTCAACAATATACATGCTTGTTCCTCATCTTTGATCACTTCCTCCATATCCAGCAATTTGCAAACCAATTTATTAAAGTTGTTGATGTGGGCCTCCAGATCTCCACCCTCTGTCATCTTGAAGGTATACCACTGTAGCTTCAAGTGTAGGATATTTTCAAAGGATTTCTTTGCATAAATATCCTCTAACTTCGCCCATAAGCTAGCCGCAATTTTCTCCCTCAAAACATTGTAGAGTCCTTGAGACATAAATGGATTGATGACAAGGCCTTCTTATCAAGAGTATTCCGTTGTTCATTAGTCATAGTAGATTTTCTTTCCTCAAGAGCACCATCCCCACCTTACTTGGTTAAGGAACTGATCATCTTGATCTTCTATAACTAAAAGTTATTTTTGTCTGAGTACTTCTCAATATCATACCTAATGCTTCCCATTGATGTTAATCCTGCAGATTCAAATCTGTGCCCCAACGATTTCTCTGATACCACTTGTTGGGGATTGGGCTAGCGGAATCACACAGAGATGGATCTAGGATAGCAATCCAAGAGCACCAAGCAAACACAAGAGAGCACAAAGATTTAAAGTGGAAAACCCTTTCGGGAAAAGACTTAACCTATTCAAACAAGCTTGAATCTCACCCTTGCTACACCCTTTGCAACCCATAGCACAAAGCGACAGAAATCCACTTCGAAAGCATAAACTACAAAGAGAAAAGACTTAACCGATTCAAACAAGCTTGAATCTCACCCGTGCTACACCCTTTGCAACCCTAAAACCCCTTCTAGAAACCCTTTGGAATACTTTAGGAAGCCTTAGAATACTTTAGAATGGCCTTAGGGACTTCTATTTATAGTTGGGGAACTCCCACTTACGCACCTCCCTGGAAACCGCCTCAAATTTAAGCAGTCCGTGCACAATCTGCGTAACCCTCGACTAGTCAAGCCTGTCCTTCGACTGGTCGAGTATCTCGGAAATTCCAATATACTTTGTTGCTGGACTTCGAGCTGAACTTTCTCAAGGCTAGTCGAGTTTTCCAGATTTAAGACATCTGTTAACAATACTTATTATGTATGTGTATTTTTGTATTTATTTGATTCCTAAATATGTAAATACATATTTAGCATCCCCTAAAGTTTCATTGAGAATTCCACCATTTCCTTGTGTTTCCCCAATGTTTCCCTCAATCAACAATACATTTCCGGGTATCAACGATAATATCTGCAATATCGATACATATTCCTGTATCCCCAGCCAGTGATACATGTAACAATGCCAATACCACTAACACTGGATATAAGGCCAAAGAGTACATTTCTACTCCTTGGAGTAGTGAGCCAAGGATCTGAAAACCTTTGGAAGGAGAAGTGATGTTGTTCTTCTTCCTCATTTCTCCTAGAAGGACAAGGTAAGACTCTTATAAGATTTTGAAGACACTATCAAAGAGATCAAATTCCTTTCAAGCTCAATTCCAAGATCAAGCATCAAGGACATAAGAAGAAAATGGCTTGTAAGCCACTTCAGCACATTCCCCTCCATCTCCTTCTCAATACTCTCTCTAATACTCAAACTTCTCATTTTCATTTTTTTTTTTAACCTTTTGGGGGCAATGAACCATTTGACAAAATTCCAACTAGGGATTTCATTCTCCTTGAGTGGAGACCGCAATATGGCAAATGGAGTAGGATGTTTAACCCCTTCCTACTACATTTCCGTGGTCCTTTGCTAGGAATTTGGTCAAAAGACCATATCTAAGTCAAATTTCCAAAAATCAAGAGAATCATTACTTTCAATTTTGGGTCACAAACAACAATTTTAGCCTTGAACCATACACAAAAAAGGGCTACATTGACAAAACTAGCTCTACCATCTAGGTGGGGCTTTGTCCCTGTATTGACACATGGTTAAAAAGAAAATGATCAGCAGTCCAAACTCAATGGCAAATATCAGGTGATTGAGATTCCTCTCTCCCCAACCCATTTATAGTGTGAGAATAAACTAGCTGAACTAGACTGATATGTGTGCATCCCAAACATACACTGCAGGAATCATCACCAATTAAGAGTGGAGAATGTCTAATATGAAGTTTACAATAAAATACAGCAAAGAACAAAATAGGTAGAAAATGACTTTTAGATAACTTAAAGCAAAACATAAGAGTACCTTTTCAGGCATTGTAACATTTTTAGGTGGCTCAGGAATATGATAATCACACAGTGGGTTCTTGAACATTGCACATCTGCATCAAAGTCAATAGCCTATAATTAAAAATAATAATAATAAATAAATAAAAATCCTTAGACATTCTTTCCCTGAACAAGGCGGCCCAACGTCAATGCACATAGAGAGTTGTGTGACAATCCAGCATGTATTTCCAAATGCATGGTATTTCAAATGCCATTTTGATATGTTTTTGGCCTCCGGCATACGCCTTGAATGGTGGATGAGGTATGCACCAACTCATTATGCACACTGAAGCTGATAGGAGGAAATTAACTTACACAACATCATTCTTCATAGTGTATTCCATCCCCTTCACAAGAGAGCAGCCATCATCCAAGCATGATTGCTCGTCGCATCTCATGAGAAAACCATTTAAGCCATTGCTACAACAAAACATCAATGTAATGTAAATAACATGTCCAATATGCAATAAATGGGTGTGCCTTAGAAAGCGTAATCATGTTTCGCATGCAAACATAACAATGTACACAATGCTGGCGAGAAAACCTTTTCTCACTGTCAATGGTCATTTTGTTTACGATCTGCTCATTCCCTGATGCACACGCACATCGAGAACAAAGAGAAGAAACTTGCAATCCTAAATCATGACTGGCCCGAACAAAAATCATTTCGTGCGCCACAACATTCCTTCGAACTTCTTCGTCCTACAATGGTTGGAGAAGATAAAACACAATGTCAATACCAAGTACCAACCAAAGGTTTATGTACGCTAATACCAACTTCTGAATTGCCGTTAGTCATACTTTTAGTTTGTTTTCTAGTTTCTCAATCTCCAGAAGAAGGCGTTTCTCATCAATAAATTGCAGCAGTGATAGAACCTGTAAGAAACTTCATGAAGATTCCTTAAGTCCAAATTTCTATGATTGATACCCATGAGAATGAATTAATAACTTAAAAGATTGCATTCATAAACATGTGAATTCTACGTACACACTCTCCGTCTGTGTCAACTTCAAAATCTGATCCACACAAGAAATTCAAGATGTTAATTACACTAGGGGTATGGCATGTACAATGCACATGGAGTGAGGAGAGGAGATAAAAAGAGAAGGGAGAGATTCTGAGAGGAAGGAGAGATGCAGGAGAAAGGTGCGGCAATGGGATCATCTACTACACATGTTTTATGACGGCGCATAAAACACCCAATCTCCATGGGGCCCACCATGTTGTGTGTGTGAAATCGGCTCCATCCATCAGGGAAGAACCCTTATGCTTGCACCATACATACAAACTATCAGCCTGATAAAAGACTCAAATGGTCCCCACCAATGGGACCAGTGTAAAAATAGTTCATGCATTGCGATGTGCTTGAGTTTTCTGCTGATCTCTGTATCTTCACTTCATCCTGGTGATTCACACCTGATGAAGGGTTTTAATGAAAGATAAACACCATGATGGCCACACACACAAAGCCATCATTGGCATTCCATCCCCACTGTTCCCTGTGCTGAGGCTACCTGAGCTGTAAATGTCTGATTTTTGGATGCAGGGCCCAGCATCTTTGAAAGCACCTGATCGACAGCAGATTTTGCATAGGCAACATTGTCGGCCATTATAGCTTTAGTGTTATATGCGCCACAATCTATGCCATCCTTTGTACGGTAAAAGCTCAATTGTTCCCTGACAACCAGGTACATTTCTATGATGAATTTACCCTCACTCAACCAATGTTGTGAAGACTAAATGTGAGGGTAAAATTGTCCAAAGCCATTGGCATTATATGTAGTAGAGATAACTATTAAACTTCAGTAAGTTATTTTTATGTTTATTTTTTTTAAGGGTCTTACCGGTGGGGTAAAAATCTATGATATTTGATTCCGAACAAGTCATTAGAGTCCTATATACTTCTGGAAGTGCATGGGCACTGCAACAGAAGATGTTAAGTCATGTCTGATGAAATACAAAAGAATATAAGAATCCTGCAAATTGATGCTCACCTTCTTGGTGGAAGGACAGCCATAAGCTGAGCTAACGGTTTAAATGGAGTTCCCAATGAAAGTCTATCCATGATCCACCAAGGCCCTTGAAATCGGAAGCAAATGGACCAAAATGATGATTGTAATACCTGAAAGCCCAATATCCAACTTCTTTAAACTGGACAATGGACAAGAGAAGACCGATCCATGTCTAGGAGAGCTGCATTCAACAACCTATCTTACCAGCTCCATGAGCACACTCCTTCGAAATAACAGCGTAGGACCCAACATAGGCCTTCGACATATTTTTGAACCTGTAAATCAAAACGCAGAAAATTAAAGCAATAGAATCAGACAATGTCAACCAAAGGCTACCACCAATATCCAACAAGCTGATGTAGCATTGGGATAGAATAATAGTATTAGCTACATAGCAGCGACAAGGACAATGATTCAATGATAAATACTAGTATCCCGTAAAATTCTCTTAAATTGAGAAGAAACAGACCACAATCAGTTGCACCTTCTTATTGAAACTAGAGGTTTTAGATATGTTAGGTTATATTTAGCTTTCAAAAACTAGGTGGGTTGACCCACATGCCAAATGGTTAGGAAGTTGGGGTTGCCATGTTGAGGTAAATAGGTCCAATGCTAAATAACAACCCAGCATAGCAAGTCAGCTCGACTCAGCTAGATTTCAAGCCAAGTAGCTGGGAAACTCAAATTGCACTTGGAGACTCTATGCCAACTCAACGCAACTCGGCGAGACTCAAACTGAGCCTCTCAGTTCCTGAGTGGACATTTTATTAAAAATAAAGAAGGTAGGAAAGTGTTTCGAACAACCAACCTCACCAAAGGTAAGCAACGCCCTTAACCAGTGAAGCGTCCATGTTGTTGATAGTTTTGAGTTATGTTCTATATCACTTACACTAGATTCAACCTATTTTAAATATTGTCAATTTAGGATAACTAAATATCGAAACAATGTGGGTTGAGTCTTGGATTCAACCCAATGCAGCAAGAACATCAAGCCGAGTTTATGGGTTTTTGAACTTGGAGGCCACAAACAGATGGTGAAATTAGTTGCCCACTCAACACCATGGAGTTTGAGATATGACTGCCAGATGAGATGATTCGAGATGCATATATTTGAACAACAGTAATTGATGTACTATAAAACATAATATTTTTATTGACATGACCATTTTGTCTCTTATTTAAATGAACTAAAACCCAATAGGCGTCTGTTATTCTCAAGCTCCAAAGTTTTCTTCATCCTATTATGTTGTCCAATGTGGTTTTGAAGCTTGAAAGTGTGGGCTTCGTTTTTTCCTAAGCTTTTATGCAGCTTGGATGGATTATAAGCATTCAAATAAGGAGCAAAGAGTAATTTGTTTATCTATCTATATATTGACATGATTTAGGGTAATGCTAATGTCCCCATCTTCATGGGGACATTAGCAATATCCCCAATGCTTTTAAACGATTCATCGAATCATTGGCGGAGCGTTAGAAATTACCCCAATCTTTTTCTTTCTTGTTTTTTTAAAGGATGACAATCTTATTAGAAAGCGGCAAAGCAAAAGAACACAAAGAAAGAAAAGAAAACGAAAGGGAAAACAAAGAAGAGAAAAGAGCCCCAAAAAGCGTTCAAAGTGCTACACCCCAAACAAAGAGGAACCCTCTATCTTAGAAGACACCACCGCCCATTCCAGAACATTCGACTTAGCCCGGCGGAAAACAGCTTGTGAGTTTCCACATAAATTTGTAAATCATCTGTTGTTCCGTTCTTTCCATAAGCCCACATCCTGGCTAGAAGAGAAAGCCTCCAAACCGCTGCTCATTTGTTACTGGGGCTGCTGGCATGCCATTGACTGAAAAAGCCATTGATCAACCATGGCGTGACCCAATAAATATCAAACAGACAAAAGAAACTGGCCCAAACTTCCCTAGAAAATGAATAGTGCAAAAAGAGACAATTCACTGATTCTTCATTCTGCCAGCAAAGGGGGCAAGCGTTGACGATAAACAGACCCCTCTTCCTTAGATTGTCAATTGTCAGAATTTTGTTCCAACCAGCTAGCCATTCAAACGCCGCGACCTTAGAAGGGGCTTCGTAGGAGCAATGACCCCAATCGTGGAACGGCCAATCATCAATAAGAATACCACTTCAAATGGTTGAATCTATAGTTGCCTAAAGCATGAAGTCACGCCGCAATACATTGAGGTGCAGGATCAAGGAAGCATCTGTTTCAAAATGTTAGCAAGTATAAACAACTAGGAAGCATAAAGTAGGAGTACGAGTCCGAAGCACAAATTGTAGAGGGTGAGTGACAATGTATAGGATCAACAGATTGATGAACCCCGGCCTTTGCTCGCAAAAGAAAACAAGGGAAGAAAAGGGAGAACGAAATTAAAGGAAAATCAGATAGTATTTGGATTGCAAACTGCAATGCAAACACCCACCCAAATTCAAGGAGAAGGGCTCACTAGCATCTTGCTAGATGAAATAAAATTTTAATTTAATTCAAACCAAAAGTGCTTTACAACTACTGATGAGAATAGTGATGCCAACCATTCACCATTCCAAGCACCATATGAACAAGTTGCAGTACAAAAATGTTGGACCCACATATTCGGTACATTGGGACGGCCCCACAGAAGTGCATGCAAAACCAATTTGTATCAGTCAATGAGAATTTTTCTATTTTGGGTCAGAACACAGTAAGTGTTCACCATTTGATTGACAAATCAAGCCAATTCCAGCAGGAGGAGTTGGCAAAGGAAGCAAAACAGAACAGAAATGACATTATTTCCAATTTCTAACATGTATGCATCGAAAGGAGAACCAATGCACAGAACAGATATGAAAAGAACATGTAGTTAGACACTACAATCAAAATCATGGTGGAAGAACAACTACAATAATTCAAGGTACCAGGTTCCAAATATCAAGGCAGCTTAACATACAATTTCTTTCCGTTTGTTTTCAATTTCATCAGGCTTTTCTACAGAAAATTTCTCCTTATAGTATTGAGCTTTCCAACCTTCAGAACCGAGATTGACCTGTGGCAAAGACATACACAAACCCATGATCCATTAAGAAAAACAGAAAATGGTTCTAGCTTTCATGAATTAAAAATCCAATATTACAACCAATACACCACATTAAGGGGGCCTAACCGAACAGTTAGAATCAGCCAATGCAAGAAATTTATGTGATCCAAACCATCCATCATTCCAAACATCGGCCCCACATCTACAGTATATTGGGATGGGCTGCCTAAGGCTATCAAGCACTGTAATTTTCCTGACATCAAGCATTGTATGTTTCTCCATATGCATGTTACCCACCTAAAACCATACGGAACTAACCTTATCTGTAAGCAGGTTATTTTTTAACAGGTCCGATTTCTGTTGAAGCAAATCCTTTAACTTTTGTATGAATTCCTCGGTATCCTCATAATACTAGAAGACAGAAAAAGAATCATGTGAATACACATAATAAGTTAGAATACATCTCTAAAAGAATATCTACAGCCAGCAGACTGATAACTGTTTCACGATGATGTGCCTGTCGGTATAAAATGCAGGAACCCAAAACTAGTAAGATCGAGACAGAGACGGACTTACATCAGTTACCGAACATCTGATACTTGAAAGACCATTAAAGTCCAATGAATGGGCATTTAGTTGGAATTTTGAGTCTTCTTCCTGTATGAGAATGTATTGCAACATTAGTTCCATGACACTGTAAATGAAAGGGAATGGTCTAATAGCATGGCGGCTGAAGGATATCCAATTCTCACCACATTATCAAAATCTTCTTCACCCCTGTCTTCAAGAATCTCATGCAGGATCCGATCAAGCCTACGCTGCAACACCAAAAGAGGAAAAAGCAAGGATCACCCAAGCTGTTCAAGAAAAGGCTTTTAGGGGGCATTTGGATTGTAAGTTACTTAAGATAAGCTACTTATGCCTCAAGTAGCTTATCTTAGTTTCTACTTATTAAGAAGATAAGTATGTTTGGTAAATTACATACTTATCAACTATCTCCTCGCTTCATCATCTGCTCTTATGACCTCTCTTCAGAAAGTAATGAAAAAAAGCTTTAAAAAATTAACTGAAGTGATTATGTACTTTTAAGTAAAAAAGCTACTTATAACTAATCATAAACCAAATTTATCTGAAATAAGTTAGCTTTTTTTTTTTTCTTTTCTTTTTTTTAATTCCGGGGGGGGGGGGGGGGGGGGGGGGGGCTAGCTTGTTAGTACACACACCATTGCTAGTACACACCCCACTTGGGAATCGATACCAAGACCTCAGTTTTGAAACGATGTTATCTTCACTCAGTCTACCACTTGAGCTATGGATCGGTGTATCTGAAATAAGTTACTTATCTACTGTTGTAAGTAGAAAAAGTATAAGTAACTTAATTGATGGTATCCAAACAGGGCCTTAGCAAGAACTATGTTATGCAGTACTGTAACTACAAAAGTTCTACAAAAAAATTAATAAGAATGCCACCTAAGAAGATTTGGAAATTAGTTACAGAGGGTAATTTTAAATTTAAATTTAAAAAATTTATATATATATATAAATCCTTCTTTTGAGCTTTACACTGGGGGTCGAAGTGATGCATTCATGTCCAAAAGCATGGGAGGATCCAATTCCACATAGAGTTGAAGCATTCGCAAGGACTGCAATTCCAAATAAAAATTCTACCCTACATGTACCAAAAATATGTATCATGTGTCAAATTATACTTTCTACACTGTAACGTTGCCTGAGATATTTGGGACTACTCCTTTGAGCTCATAGGTATGATGTGGGTGCTAAATGTGTCTATTAACGATGAGATCAGAGGGTGTAGGGTACAATCACAATAAATGGAGCGTTTTGTGAATGATAACTCCCTTGGCCATCCCATTACGACGGTTGACAGAGAGATATAGTAGGAAATTTGGTAAAAGAAGCTCGCCTATGGGAGTTTGATGTAGAGCGGATCACAGACACTTTCATGGCAAAGATGGACGAGTGAAGGCCTGATCGGAGGTGGACATGATCCGGACCGTAGAGACCTTAAAGCAATCGTATCTCGCAAACCGGGATCGAGTTTTTCAACATACTATATATGAATTTGGGGTAGCAGAACCTACTTAAGCCAACCAACCCGGCTATGCCGGGTTGCCCATGCCGGATTTGCGAGATTCCATTAGATCGACGGTCAAAAGTCCCATTTAATTTCATTTTTACTATAAATAGTAAGTTTTAATAGGAGTATAACTTTTGATCCTTTGAGTTGTAGAAGTCCTGCCCAAATTGGACAGTTATTATTTTTGGCCAAAAACCATGAAGTCTAGTAGGAATAGAGATCGTCTATAAATAATAAGTTTACTATTTATTGTAAGTCACATTTTTAGGGTGTTTGAGTTGGAGTCTAAGCAGTGTTCGAAATATCGTTATCGCGCAATGTATCGCACCCTTGGGATACAAATACGTATCGGTTATCGCACGGGATAAATCGTTTGTATCGCTTAATTTATCGCACTTTTTGGGAAACATAGGGAAACATTGGGAAAATGTTTGAATTTTTCAATGAAACTTCAGAGATTATTAAAAATGACCTTAATACACACTTTTAAATCATAAAATCTAAATAAAAAATTGCACATAATAGGTTTCCTTTGTATAGTGTCCTAAGTTATGCGTTGTCCGATTGAACTAAAACAACTATATTCAAATATGTTGCATAACATTTATAAATGCATCAAGACGTGTATCCACACCGTCCGTCTGTTTTGCCACCTTAATTTACGGCACCATACCAAAAATGAAGCATATCCAATTATCAAGTGGACCATGCCATCGGAAACAGTATTGATTGAAGGCCCTACCATTAAAACCTTCTTAGGGCTTACCTTAATGTTTTTGTAGTGTTCATTTACCATCCAATCTATTGATAAGTTCACATAAGCCTGGATGAAAGGAAAAACAAATAAATATCAAATTGATCCAGAACTTTTGTGGCCCATTAATAGTCAATCACAACTTTTTCCTTTGGTATGGTCCACCTGATAATTGGATGTGCTTCGTTTTTTGGATAATACACTAAAATGATTTGGAAAAATGGATGAACGACATGGATACAAAATACATACATTAAGGTGGGCCCCCCATTAAGGGCCGCACGTCTTGGGTGAGTATTGGCTCTCACCTAATCCACTCTCTAATTCCTAACGTTGATATTTTAGTTTTTGATAGGTCTTGGCTCACAAAATGAAGCAGATTGTGTGTGCCCCATGCATTGTATCCATGCCGTCCATTCATTTTTTGGGATCATTTTAAAGCCTAAGAAAAAAATGGGGCAAATCCAAAGATCAAGTGGACCACATCAGAGGATGTACGTAATATGGTGGGACCATGACTGTGGGGCCACCTCGACATAATATTGTGTATATACACCGTCAATTCATTTTGGCATATTATTTTAGGGAATGTGCCAAAAAATGAGGCAAATCCAAAAATGAGGTGGACCGCACCACACGAAAAAGTGGTCATTGAATGGCCACTATTAAAAAAATTTTAGGGGCTATGAAAGTTTTGGATCAAGCTAATATTTATGTTTTCCCTTCATCTAGGTCTGTCAAACCTTATGAACAGATTGGATGGCAAATAAAATTCACAATGGGCCATAGGAAAGCTTCAACGGTGGATATCATTGCCACCACGACTTCCTGTCATGTGGTCCACTTGAACCTTATATTTAACTACATTTTAGGCTTATACCCTAAAATGACCTATCAAAATGGATGGACGGTGTGGATAAAACACATATATCATGGTGGGCCCTACATAGCCTCTAACTGGACCGTCCATCTCAGAGGTTTTCAATCCGCATTGGACGCGGATTTCCTACAAAAGGCCTTCGCAGGAAGTTCCTACGCTTGGATGCTAGGTGGGACCCACTATGATGTTTGTGAGAAATCCACCCCGTCCATCCATTTTACAAGCTCATTTTAGGAGATGCGACCGAAAATGAGGTGGATCCAAAACTCAAGTGGGCCATACGAGAGGGAAAACTAGGGAAAGAGTTTTCTACCATTGAAACTTTCCTGGGATCCACCTTGATGTTTATATGTCATCCAAATCATTTACGAGGTCATACCCACTGGGATGAAGTGAAAACATAAAAACTTATCCCGATATGAAACTTCTGGGGCCATAAAAATGTTTCAACGATGGTCACTGAATCCCTACTGTTTCCTCTCGTGTGGCCCACCTGAGTTTTGGATCCACCTCATTTTCGATCACGTCCTAAAATGAGCTTGCAAAACAGATGGACGTGGCAGATTTCTTACAAACATCACAGTGGGCCCCGCCTAGCATCCCAGCGCAAGTACTTCATGCATGGAAGTCTTTTGCACGAAATCCGCGTCTGACCACCTAATAGAAAAGGCTCGGAAGCCCTATTTCGCAACAGAGAGGGTTTTGGCCCCTTAGAACCCTAATTTCTCTCCCAAATCTCCGGATTTCTCCGGATTTTTTTTCACATTATCTTTCGAAATCAATTCCCTACAAACTTCCGTAATCAATTCCCTACGACTTTGATTCGAATGGCCCATTAAATGAGCTTCTGATCAGCACAAACTCTTCTACAGGTACAGAAATCCACATTGTTGAAGGTTTCTCTCTTTTTTCATTTTTTTTCCCAATTTTTTTCAGATATTTACATACAATAAAAAAAAATTCTTGGTATCTTTTGACGGGTTTCATATCGCTGGACTGCGATACCGATAATATCGGCCGAGATAGTATCGATATTGCGAACACTGAGTCTAAGTCTAAAACTTCATCCTAAGTTTGAGTTCCTTATTTAAAGAGTTATAATTTTGTTTTTATCATCAATCAAGTTATTTCGAATTTATTAGAAATTATTTCTACTTTTATCCCTAGTGGATTCAAGGAAGCTCGAGTCCAGAGAGCTCCGTGGATTGGGAGTAGATATCCCCTGAGCAAGACGGTGATCAACCTCATCACGTCCCTCCCTGCGTCAGAGTGATTAAATGGAAAAATAACATTGATGATTACAAATAGAGTACTATTTAATCTTTGGGGTAATGACCTATATGGATATTTTAACAAAGTGGAAACCCAATTTTAAAGAAAATTTCATTTGTCCACTGAATTTATTCTACCAGATCAAACTATCATTATATATTACATAGCAATAGATTATCGCTCGTTCTGCTACTGTTGGGATCCAATAAATTGTGGATACAATTATGTACAAATGCAACATGTCATTTCCAATAGAGATTGACATTGTATTACTTCTATCAGTTCCTAGTTCTAAAACTCTCCCTAGTCAACTCAACTCAACGAGATTTCAAGCCAAGTGCACATGAAAACCAGTTGTAGGCATTACTTGGCCACGACTCTCTGTGACTAGACCAAATCAACTCAACGACTATGTTGCCTTGTCTCTTTGTAACTTATCGAGTCTACTCAATGACTCCAACTTGGCTCAACTCAACATGACTCGAAGCAAGTTAATTGCTTGATATGAGGACTTTTTTTCGCAAAATGTAAAATGCAGGTTTTGAACCCCAGACCTCTAGTAGAGGTAGCAACATGTCTCACTAACAAGAACTGCAATACATATGCATCTTTTTCCATTATATTTATATTTTAGCTCCACACACACAGATCTAATAACACACACATACCAATAACACTGAATTTATTTATTTATTTATTTTTTTTTTTTTTATTTTTTTATTTTTATTTTTTTTTTTTTAAATCGAGTTGAGTCAGGTAAAGACTCATCCATGTCTTCAAGTCAACCTGATCCAGGTAAACATCGAATCAAGTAGAGTTTTTGAACTATCCTATCACTAACCAAAAAATTTAAACAATGAATAAGTGCCAGAACATGAAACTCCCAAATGCCTACAAAATAGATGAATGGTAGACCACAAGGCATCGAAACAGGAGTGCCAAACATGAATCAGCAAAACTAAAATGCAAAAACACACATCACACAAAAAGATCTGCATATATGGCATTAGTATACCTTCCGGATCTCTGATCTTTTCTTGAAAATTTTATCTTCATAAGAACCAACAGCAAGGATAAGCTGTTCTACTCTTTCGAATTTTATATAGCCAGCATTCTCATCTTGCAACTGACCATGAACAGAAGTAATATCAATCAGTATTTTCAACTATTTGAAATCAATTGGCTACAGTCCATTAACATTCCATGGCACAGCATGGAATGGGTGAAAATGTCAATTATGCCCATTCAAACAGTGCCACCAAGCATCATAAAACAGTATTGGAAAGTGCAGAAACCCAATGCAGCATTAAGTGATGGAGAAAGTCCATAAAACTGGTGTGAAATAGAAAGTGGGCTCACTACAGCAAGTGGTCAAATTGACCAGATTGAAAATTTCAGCAACTGTCCCTACCGCTCAATGCAAATATAGTAATAATCATGCACGCCTTATAACTACAAAGCAGATAAAGATCAGTATTTTACTCGGCATGTATCAGTGAGATATCCACCCATGCTTTTGAACTCCTTTTTGTAAACAGCCATTAGCAAATCCATAGCGCCCTAAATAATGCAACACAGCATCCCATTAAATATTCATGAAAAAAGGTAAAGAAGAGGAGAAAGTTGACAAATTTGACATTTGACCTAAGTCAGCTGCTTATCATTTTTCTGCTTTTCCACCATGAAATAATAATTTCAAAGGTTTGCTTGACTACATTCCAAAGTATTGCAAAGTCTTTGGATCTAGATCATCTTCCAGCAATCAAACAGTTTAAACAATGTCTCAGCTTGTGTGGTGGACAACCAACAAATAAAATATCTTAACTGGATTATTTCAACCACTTGAAATTTGGCATTTTAGCTTTCCAAATGGACAGTCACCATAATCTTTGTGTGATCAAGGGGTTGAAACTATTTCAATCTTATAATGTTTTGGGCATCCTATCCAAAGGGAGCCCTATCACATAAATGATCTGGGTTCATTGAAAAGGCCCTATTCCAATGCATAATGTCCCGACATATCATATTGCAATATGTCAGGATGTATTCCAGCAAACCTCATAATTCCATTAATCTTTAACCTCATAAGAAATGTTGAGAGCATTCATTCAATACATGGAGCCATTGATCTAGATATCCCCGCCTGAAAAATACATGCCTAGCCTACTTGATGAAGGTATTGACCAAATTTGTAAAGAAGCAATCCAAGCAGAGGAGATCCCTTGAAGAGGGGCACAGGCACAGCTATATTACACACATGTAGCTCATTTCCACGTGCACCAAGCACAGTTACAAAGTGCAATTGAGAAGCTGTAAGCGTGCATTTCACAAAAGGCATTCCACCTAACCCAATCCCAAGGACCTTTCCATACAAACCCTAATATGAGAACTTGGTCCCATTAAGAACAAACAGTCCAAATTCTTCTTCAAAATGCATTACCACCAAAATATGTAAGTACAGGCTAATATACATACCTCATGAGTTCCCAACAAAGGCAGCTCAGGCAAAAAATCGTTTCCCAAGAAGAAACACAGGAAGACGAAATCATCTACAATACGCTCAAAGTTTATCAAGAAATCTTTGGGAAGTTCAGCAATTGTCATGTCGAGTTCCAAATATTCTCGTAACGTCCAAATATTCAAGAACTGCCGAGATGTACAAAACAAGTCAATAAAGAACAATTCTAAAGAGATCCAAAGGTCACAAACTTCAAATCTGGGAGAAATTTAGGGAAATACCCACATATTTGGGCCCACAAGACCCAATACAGATTGCAGGAAAAATATTTGCATGAAGAATGAAGAAATGATATTTTGAGAGAGAGAGAGAGAGAGAGAGAGAGAGAGAGACCTGAAACGGCGTCTTAGCTAATGAAGCAGTATCACTGGCAGCTAACGAAGAACCATCATTAGCCTGATGGAATTTAATAAACCACTCTCTTGATCTTACAGAATATACATTCTGCTTTGGAAGAGATGTTTCCGGGGACGATATGCGGCTTGCTTGCTGCTCCCTGGCAGATGCATCCTGGCGCATCAATAGCAAAAGAACAATAACAACTCCCTTCTCAATAAATGCCTTAACAATAATTCATCTCTAAGAATCTGTACCAAATATATCTAACTTCATGACATGGGTTTCCATAATTTCTTGATCTTGTTGATTTTTTCCAGATCTTTTTTACTTTTTCTGATTTTAAATTTTTTTTGAACGATTTTGGCAACTTGTCTAATAGATGAGTCATATCGGCATCAGCAATACAACTCATTCTTGTACCTTAGCGAGTCGCACAATGAAACGTAGACTTCAAATTATCAATGAGGGTGTATCCGTACTAGAGATGGTAAGTGAACTGGATTTGGCGCTGTCAGATTTAGATACTGCTACCATATATGAATTGGCAGATCAGAATCCAAATGGATTGGCATATCCAACAGGGTCCTATCAGGTCTAATTTCAAGCACAATTAGGAAACAAAACGGCTATATATATATATATATATATAATATATATATATATTATATATTATATATCTGATTAGCAAATAGGTAGCCAAGTCGTTGACCTGATCTCAACCAGATTTATGGTCGGATCAGATTCCAAGGACCTGAATCCAACACAATTAGTAAATCTGACTAAACTGGTTTCAGAGAGTTCAGATACACATGCCCCTGCCTACACATCCTCAGATCAGCAGATGTCTAAACAGACCCTTAACCAAGAAACCAAGCATTTAGTCCTATCAAAAGGGTGTAATTATCTTTAGCGGTTTGTTCACATCACTAGCCTATTTGGTCCTCTAACAAATATCAAAATTTTCTTATATCATGTGAAACCTTTGCTTGCTTAAAGAAGAGAAAAGGACATGCAACCCGCCAAAATTTAATGTAAACTAGGGACTAGTGAGAAAAAATCTGGTTACTCAAGACATTGCTTATAAACTAGTTTTCAATTTAACACATGCAAGTCTCTTAAAGAGTGACACTAAACTCACCTCCCTCAATATAGAGAAATGAACTTCATGTGTGGCTAAGGCCAACATTATCAGATTCGCGTCCTGCAAGTTAAAAAAATTCACAACTAGGATGAAGAGAGTAATTGCAACTGAAACTAATAACCCATCGAATAATGAGGCGTGCTCCAGTGGTACTAATAATACCAAAAGCTTATGCCAGTACCAAGCAAATGTGTGGTCCAGTGATGCATTCAAAGAATCCACCCTGTCCATAAGATGTGTCACCTCAGAAACCTTCCAAAGCCTAGAAATCATACCAATCCAAAACTCAGATGGGCCACAGAAAAGAGAACATATTAAGAGGGAAAAACACCCAACGTTGATATGCATTGGGGACCCAGCATGTTGTAAGCTGACGGTGATACCAGAACCACTAGAGTGCGCCCCTCAAATAATAGAAGTCTACTATTTTTAGCTCATTCAAGTAGCACTAAAATTAGTCATACCCCTCCATACACACAGTGACGAGTATTAGGATTGTATCCATCACGATTCCGTTGTAGCCGTATGAATGACATAATCTTATGCTTTCCCTCACCAGGAACATTTGCATTGGACAATATAACCTAAGAAAAAAAAAAAAGAAAAACTAAATAAATAAATTCAACTTAATGGGCATGTGAAGAAATTTGAAGACGACAACTAGCGTCCAATTCGGAAATCCTACTCTCACCACGTCTCAATGAGTGTTTCACATTCAGGCCATTTAATGCATTTATCACGTATAAATGTGATGGCAAGACATATCATTGGGTTGGCCACAAGTATAAGAAAAAATTGCATGATGTGGCCCACCTGATGACATGAATGACCAGATTTCCAAGCCATGGAACAAATACAACAAGGTCCACTTAAAGAACCGTGTAGACTTCACAGAGTAGACATTTGATCACAAGAACCTTCTGGCTTGTTTAGACACAACAGAGCAAAAGGTGTTTTCGTCAAGTCGGCATTTTAGTGCCTATTCTGTCGAGAAAGATGATGAAATAACAGCTTGCAAAGTGCATCCAAACATGCTAAAAACCCCACTTTGGCTCAAAAGTGGGTTTATGCCTCAAATGCCCCTTTGGAGGATGCATCCAGTAGAGCTCATTCGAAAAACCTCTTACCAACAACGAGTCTTGATTATTTCAAAATTCAAGGCTTTAACAATTATTAATGAAAAAAATTGAAGGAAGCGAATTACAATTGCTAATATTGTCCATGTAATTTTTAAAAATATATAAAAATCAAATGTAATTTTTCATTAAACCTTGATGTCTTTCCAACCCGGGTCAGTTTTCAGTCTCGAACAAATATAGCATTTAAGTGCCTTCGACAGTCTATCCATGAATTCAGTTCCTGGTGTAATAACATTAGAATCCGAAACCTCGGATGACATTTTTGGAAGAACGACCTTCTTCTTGATTTCAAACTCTCTCCTCGATTTTTCCCGCCTAGCATCCTAAACAACAAGAAAACTAATTCAAGATTAAGAACACATGCAATGAAAAAAATGCAGTAATGCCTTTTGATCGTTTTCCTTGTTTTCTTGTGGAAGAAAAAACAGCATCAAATGAGTGCAGTTAAATCTATTTCGAATTTATTTAGAATTTATTCTATTTCTGCTCTCTTTTCTCGTGGATTCGAGAAGTCTCTGTGAGGAGTCCAGAGAAGTTCCGTGGATTCGGAATATTATCTCTTGAGGAAGACGGTGCTCGACCTCACGTCCTCCCCTGCGTCAATTTGGTAAATTGACGCAGGGGAGGACGTGAGGTCGAGCACCGTCTTCCTCAGGAGGATAAATATTCCGAATCCACGGAACTTCTCTGGACTCCTCACAGAGACTTCTCGAATCCACGAGAAAAGAAAGAGAGCAGAAAATAGAAATAAATTCTAAATAAATTCAAAATATATTAATGAATAATTGATAATTCTCTAATGTGCCTCCTTACACCATTAATAAAGAAAAAAAATAAACTAAAATTCGTATTACCAAAAATAGCAAAATTCTAACTCTAATAAAAATCCTAATTCTAATAAAACTCTTCTAAGGCCTAGTTTCTAAAAATAAAAATTGCAAATAAACTTTCTCTAGAAGAGTCCTAGTATAACTAAAAGTTATTTCTAAAAGGAAAGAAAATCTAAAACTCTAAAAATATTACAAAATCGGAATTACTAAAAATAGTAAAAATTTCCTAAAATTCGTTTTTGAGCTGAAAGCGCGTATTTTTTGACGAAACGGACAGATGCGACCCACCTTGTGGGTCGGTTCACCTCAGATGGCCCGTTTCAGTAAAGATTGATAGCTTGTGCGCCCCGTAACGATACCCGGATCAAAAGTTATAGTCAATTTACGGTCCATCTTCTTTTGGCCCAACCATGCTAGGAACGTATCTGTGACACGTTCTACATCAGACTCCTCCACTTGAAAAAAACTCGTCCTCGAGTTACGCAAGAGACTTGGCACATGAGTCTGAGATAACTTCCGACGTCGATGTTCATTAGCTCTTTTTTGTACTTGACATTAAGCTCTTGAGTTGACACAATACATGTACTCATGCTTCCTTGACTTGACTAATATCGATTAGTTCCTTCACATCTGCCTTCAAAATCTCATATTTTTTCTGATAATGTGGAAAATTAGGCGGACTTGCCCTGAGACGGGATCAACGTGATTTTGTAATCTCGTATGAGAGGTAATTTATTAGGGAGTTCATCGAGCACAACCCTCTTGAACTCCTGTGATACTGGTTCCAAATCCTCTAAGATATTCACAGGCTCCACATATTTTTCTTTTCAATAATGGATATATATTTCCCGTTTCCTCGTATTGTTTAATAAAGGCCTGTCAGTGATGAGATATTGCTCCTCCACTTTCGAAGTGTTGGGTTGGTTCTCCATTCCTATAGAGGTCACATGTTCGCCACTGATGAATCCTGTGGTTTGTTGTAACTCTGTTTTGATGAAGTCGTTTCTCGAGGACCAATAATAGGATTTTTCTGCATAACCTTTTACTGATCGACTATCCTGATAATAATTTTGTTTTGTTGGAATAATACCTGATCGTAATCTCGAGGGAGAAATCGCATGCACAATAACTTCTTCATCCGCGACCACGTGCGAATTGGCGCCTTCATCTGTCTCGTTCGCTCGAGTTGAAGTTGTTCCCACCAATCTGAAGCTCTGCCCGTCAACTTGTAGGCCACGAGTTTACCTTTCTTCTCTTCAACAATATTCATGTAGTCAAAGAAACGTTCGACATCAAGCAACCAATCGAGGAAGTCTTGGAAGTAGAGTTGGCCATTAAAATTAGGAAGATCGACTTTCATCTTAAATTCTTGGATCATCCTGTGGTTCATTGATAGCATCGCCCTACGATCAGTATAATTACGAATTCCAGCAATTGCTGGTGGTGGATCACCACCATGAACACGGAGTTGCCTTAGGTTTTCCGCCAAAAGATCCGCTATGCTGTCGATGGAAGCCTGCAGCCCTTGCATGGCTTGCCGATTCTCTTGCTGCGCTGCTTGGAAAGTTGCTGCCGTTAAAGGAAAATTTCCTGGAGCACCGCCTATAGGATTGTTGCCTGACCCGTCGTTAGAAGCCATCGACCCGAGGAGAAACCTCGCTCTGATACCAAACTGACGCAGGGGGGGACGTGAGGTCGAGCACCGTCTTCCTCAAGAGGATAAATATTCCGAATCCACGGAACTTCTCTGGACTCCTCACAGAGACTTCTCGAATCCACGAGAAAAGAGAGCAGAAAATAGAAATAAATTCTAAATAAATTCAAAATATATTAATGAATAATTGATAATTCTCTAATGTGCCTCCTTACACCATTAATAAAGAAAAAAAATAAACTAAAATTCGTAATTACCAAAAATAGCAAAATTCTAACTCTAATAAAAATCCTAATTCTAATAAAACTCTTCTAAGGCCTAGTTTCTAAAAATAAAAATTGCAAATAAACTTTCTCTAGAAGAGTCCTAGTATAACTAAAAGTTATTTCTAAAAGGAAAGAAAATCTAAAACTCTAAAAATATTACAATAATCGGAATTACTAAAAATAGTAAAATTTTCCTAAAATTCGTTTTTGAGCTGAAAGCGCGTATTTTTTGACGAAACGGACAGATGCGACCCACCTTGTGGGTCGGTTCACCTCAGATGGCCCGTTTCAGTAAAGATTGATAGCTTGTGCGCCCCGTAACGATACCCGGATCAAAAGTTATAGTCAATTTACGGTCCATCTTCTTTTGGCCCAACCATGCTAGGAACGTATCTGTGACACGTTCTACATCAAGTTATTATGTGGAACTGAAGAAAAACTCACCCTAAGTTCGGCTCCTTTTGCAGTTACGAAGCGCCTGCATCTTATCATATCCATTTTGGCCGTTGACGCCACTCCATCTGCATGTAAATTTAAGCCAGTAAAACGTGATAACATATGCAGTGTAAATAAATGAAAGCTGCACAAAGACGGTATGAGGCGTAGAAATAGGACATTGAAAGACGTAAAGAAGTGTTAACGGTGTCCATAAGGTGATGAGGGTCATTCAGTGTTCCAGA
This sequence comes from Magnolia officinalis, assembly GCA_021015155.1. Lineage (NCBI taxonomy): Eukaryota > Viridiplantae > Streptophyta > Magnoliopsida > Magnoliales > Magnoliaceae > Magnolia > Magnolia officinalis. The sequence goes on along the minus strand of JAJHSJ010000016.1, from coordinate 8,394,173 downwards.
TATCGGCGATAATATCGAAATTATTGCCAATATTATCGGAAGGCTATACCAAAACCCCATAAAAGGCATTTTTTACAGGTAACGCTAATATATCGTCGATATATCAATACACTTTTGTATGCAAGGATGGATTGATGGATGTATTAGTGGATGTACATACGGATGTATTGATAGATGGATAAAGATGTATTTATGTATGTATGCATGGATGGATGGATGGATGGATCGTGTATATTTCAATGAATGGATGGATGGATGCCTTATTTATTATTTTGTACTTACATTTTTATGATACAAACTCATTTTGGTTACCATTGCACTAACAACAGATGCTTTAGGCCCATATTTAATGGAAACTTATTATGTGTGATTCTTTTTTACAATTTTTTATTCCTAAATATATAAATATATGTATTTTAACATCTTCTAAAGCTTCGCAGAAAAATTCCACTGTTTTTTTCATGTTTCTCTCAATCAGCGATACATTTCCTGGTATCGGCAGTAATAATGTTGATATCGAAACATGTTTCCATATCCCTGGCTAGTGATATGTAATGATATTGATACTACAAATACTGGTGTCATTACAATAAATCTAAAATTACAAAAACAAATAAACACCTTTTTTGTAGAAACCAAAAAATGAAGAAGAAGATGAAAAAGTCCTTTGGTTTGAAAAAAAAAAAATTACAGAAAATAATTCACTTATTAGTAAGAAATGAACACAACTTGCAAATTTACCACTAATACATAGGAAATATAGTTTGTTACTTAAGTAGTTGAAAATACAGATTCATCTCAAATGGCCCCTTCCCATTTTGATTGCAAGTTTTTGTCGCATGTAAGTAGCTTATTTGATTGCAAGTTTTTGTTGATATGTAAGTAGTTTATTCAATAACTCCCATGGAATAATGCTGATTGCACACAACATCTAGCATGCATTCTTCCACATTGGCACTCATGGGGACAGCTAAACCAGTCATCCAATGGGCCACAACAAATATGAGCCATGCCCAAAAGCCAATTTAGCCAGAAAATCCAAAGAACTCAATTTGAGGAAGGTACATAGATGCCCAAATATGACTGAGGATTGGAGCATCCAATCAGTCTACTGAGTTTTGTGGGATGGCCCCTTCATGGCGTGGCCTATGGATGAGTAGTCCTTATCTCTTGCAGGTTTGCCACATGTCCGTATGGGGACTCATGTGCCAAAACACCTAAAAAAAAAGTGGGGCGCACACTTAGAATTCCTCCTTCCAAGTAACCCTTTCATTATTGACACAATCCAGCTTACAAGATCATTTATTTTGAATTTTCACCACCATCACATTACACTTTTTGCAGCCCTATTTGCACACCAACCACTTAATGCCAATCGTAAACTTGTCAAATCATAAAATGGCCCATATCTATTGATTTGTTAATTTACAAAGAGCAAGACTCAACAGGGGGACATTGTTCAAATTATCTCCATTATTATCTCTATCTCCAACTCAGTGATACCAATAACACTAGTAGCAATACCAATAACACTGGTAGTATTAGAAATTCAAGATATCGGTGATGTATCACCAGTGTATTGATATGGTCGACATTTTCAACTGTGTAAATTTCAGGTATCGCTTGTATTGCCAATGTATCGATATCGCCAATGTATCGCTAATATTTTCGACAATGTAAATTCTAGGTGTCACTTGTATCACTAGTGTATTGGCGATATTTCGATGTTATTGCCAAAAATCTGTTTATTAAAAAAAATCATTTCAAAATTTTTATGGGTGCATCGTTGCATGCAATGTTCAATTTGTCGATGATAATATCGATAACATCACATTATTATTGTTATTGCAACATGGACAATATCAAGACCGCAATATTTCATTTTCTTTCCACTTGTCGGCAAAATATCATGTTGTCGATATTCCGAAATATCGATGGATGTTTGGATGGAAAGTTGGATGGATGAGATGGTTGGACTGATTTCTTACAACAGCACATGCTTTTAGGCCCCATTAAATGGAAACTTATTATGAATGCATTCTTTTTGTAATTTTTTAATTCATAAATATGCAAATATGTGTATTTTAACATCTCCTAAAGTTTCATTGAAAAATTCTACCATTTTCCCCATGTTTCCCGCATTTCTGGTTATCGGCAATATTATGGACGATATCGATATTGTTTCCATACCCCCGACCAACGAAACTTGTAGCGGTACCATACTTCGAACGCTGGCAAGGGATGGTGAAAGGACCATTTTTCTGTCAAAATGATGCCATTCACTGAACATGCAAAAAAATACCATTTTGCCTTTAGGGAGATGCCCCTCACCTAAAGCTAGCAACATAGGGGCAGTGTCATTAGCCACAGTCAACTTGTTAATATTTTTTCTTTGCCACCAACATCACCGTTTGTTACCTTGTTAAATTTACTAAAATACCCTTATAAGCTAGCCAACTCATAATACCATGGCCCAATCTATATATGCTAGCAAGCTAAGAACGTTGACCATGGTTTTAAATATTGGCCGATATGCATCGTATCGGCCGATACGTATTGTGTGTCCATCGTGACCAATGCGATAATCGATACTTACTATGTACAAAAGAAAAATCAGAAGGAAAAAATGCATATCTTTACTTAATCTTTAAATAAAATATTGATGCCATTTATTAACAAGTAGAAGTATTTTTAATTGAAAAAACAAACATAAACAAGAATACAGAAATTCCCCACACCCCCACCCCCCCCCCCCCCCCCCCCCCCCCCCCCCCCACACGGGTCATATCGGTGATACAATATGGATCGTATCAAGAGTCAGTAGTCACCAACATGGATACGATACATAATAATATGAACCATGATACTAGCACTCTTCCTCATTTGTAATGTAGAACTAAACTCCTTAATTTTAACGTCGAAGGCAATTTTTCTAAAGCAAAATCTCACATTTTCATATTGTTTCAAGAATCCTTAGAGAAAACATTATGCATTTACCAACCTATATAGTGAGTGACAACACAAAGTTGGAGTAAGAACAATGGGTGCAACTAACCAATGGCCATGTACAATAGCTTCCTCGGCCTCACTATGCGAAAGAGCCCATCGATGTATTCAAAAATGGCACTAAAGACCTCGTCAAATGTCGAAGGGCGAGATAACTGCAACGACACAACCAGAAACCAAAATAGCAATTCAATGCACGATTCTCTTATCAACAATTGCATATTGTATATGTCCAAACTTGAATGGCTCTAACTACAATACATGAATATTACCAATTCCCTATCAACAATCCACACCATTCTCCCATTTTAGGTGATGGTTACAACTATTTGTCCTCAAACATATGTTGCCCATCTCAGCCGTACTTTTGATCCTTACTCATAGGTAGGTCAAATGATGATTGGTCTGATCTTTATCATCAATTAATCTGGTTGGGCCCATATTGAAAATCAACGGCCTGGTTAGACCAGTGATGAAGCCAAATGGTCCGATTTTGACAATAATGATGGGCAATAGTTTGACTTGACCAATTCAAATATGATTAGATTTTTAAAAATGAAGATCAATCGTCCAATTGGACCAATATTGAAGATAGCCGATTTGATTGTGTTGAAATAGGAGATGAATGGTCCAATTAGACCGATATTGAAAATCAATGGTCTAACTAAACCTATGACAAAGTTGACGGGCTCATTTGAAAGATATTAATAAACAGTTTGATTTGACAAATATCAAAGATGAACAGCCTAATCAACCCAAATTGAAGATTCACGTGTCTGATATTGAAAATAAATTATCTGATTTAGTTGGAATTGGAGAAGAATGGTCCAAGTGAGCCGATGTTGAAAATCAAAGACCTGATTTGACCAATGACAAAACCAAATGGCGTGATGATTCGAACGATATTGATGAACAACAATCTAATTTGAACAATATCAAATATTTTTTCCCAAAATGTAGGAGCACACTACATGTAACTTTGTTACTCAACAGAAATGATTATACAACCTTTGGGTGGGCCCCACAAAAAGAAAAAGGCCGCACCTATCATATAACACAAGAAAATTGAAGATCAGCAATATAATTGACCAATACTGAACATAAACAATCTGATTGTGTTCAAATTGGAGATGAACGGTCCAATTAATCAAATATTAAATATCAACAATTTAATTGGACCAATCTTGAAGCCTAATGGTTCAGTAGAACAATGGTAAAGATCAATGGTTAAATTGGACCAATGTCAGAGATGAACAATCTGATTGGGCTGAAATCAGAAATGAATCATGCAATTGGGCTGACCCGATAGTGAAGATGAACGGTCTAATTGGACCAATGCAGAAGCTGCATCAGACCATTGACGATCAATAACATCCCAAGCATACGATTCATCTCTAATTTCGGGCCAATAAAACTGTTCATCTTTGATATCATTCCACTCTATCCATTGATCTTCACTATCCTTCGATTGAACCATTGCGGCTTCAACATCAATCAAATCAGACCAACCTTTGATATTTGCCCAATCAAACCATTCGTCTCCACATTCAGCACAATCAGATTGTTCATCTCCAATATTAGTCCAATCAGACCATTGATCTTCAATTATGGTCAAATCTAACAATTGCTCTTTGATATCAATCAAATGAAACTATTGAATCAGACCATTCGGCTGCATCCTCAGTCAATCAGGTATTGACTTACAATATTGGTCCAATTGGACCAATCAATGACAAAAACTAACCAACCATTTTGTGGGCCCATCTATTATTGATGTAGAGCAGGTCGCGGACAGTTTCATGGCCAAGATGGATCACAAAAGGCTTAATCGACGACAGAAGTGATCCGAACCGTCAGACCTTAAATCAGGCGTATCTCGGAATCCGGAATGAGTTATCGGACGTAAAATATATTATTTTAGGGTAGAACGAGCTACTTTAGCCACTCAACCCTGCTATGCCGGGTCGCGCAAGCCGGATTTGTGAAATACCATCAGATTGACGATCGTTTTCCTATTTTAATTCCGTTTTTACTATAAATAATAAGTTTTAGTTTGATTATAACTCTTCATCCGTTGTGCTTTAGGAGTTGCGCCCAACGTGAAAAGTGCTTAGAATAATTAGGAGAACAGCGTGGTAAAGCCAAATAGAACACTTACTATTTTTGGGCGAAAACCTTGCGCATTAGTGGAAATCATGACCATAAGTTGCGAATTCTAGGAGTTTTAGTTGTAGTTTGATTCTAAAATCTCTCCCATGGGTTGTGAACTCATTTATTTCATTCGTCAATCAAATTACGAATTTTATAGAATTTATTTATATTTTTCTTGCTTTTTTCCTCGGATTCGAGGAGTCTCTTTAAGGAGTCCAGGGAAGCAAGCTCCGTGGATTGGGAGTAGTAATCCTTGAGGAAGACGGTGATCGACCTCATCACGTTCATCCCTGCGTCAATTATTATGGATCAAAGTGTGGCCCACCTGGACTTGGACCATCAATCATCTGGAGTCAATAAAACCATTTTGTGGGTACATCTATTACTACCAATTAATCACATAACCACGGCCCCCACTTGAACCAACTGGTTGCAAGAAGACACTATTTGCAACGAAACACAGAAAACATTAAAATAAAATAAAAAGAAGAAGAAAAAGAAAAAGACAAGATAATATGTGGCTAAGATCACTAAATCTGGATTATGGATACTTTAGTTTGACGATTCTGATCAAATAACAGAGACCCCCACTTGTACCAATGCAACAAATCAAAGCAAATAGCAGAGAAAAGACCAGATTATAGATAAAATCACTAATCTGGAATTTTTTCAAAAAATTCCATCATCATGCTGGGGCCCATCAATTTTAAGGTTCTGATCACATAACCAGGACCCCCACCTCTACAAATCAAGAAAAAGAAAGGAGAGAGAGAAAGAGAGAGAACCCGGTTACTACTGCGATAGCTGCCATGGAAACAGGGATGGATGACGGCGTTCATGTCGAGATAAAGGTTATCGAATTCAATTCCATTTGGGTTTTGCTGAGTGGTGTCAACAACACCATCTTCTCCTCTTTTCTCTTCCCATGCATTCACTACTATCTTTGGATACTTACTCACCAACCACCAGATGAACGACGGCACTCCCATTCTCTCTGAAAATCCAACTAATATAGACACTCTCCTTCTCTCTCTACCATCTTCTTCCTTCTTATACCTTTACTAAGATGATGGATTTTTCTATTTCCTTCCTTGAGAAGGAAAGACCACCTCTCTCTGTACTAAAAAGTCGTTCGGTCGTTATTAGTCGTTCGTTCGGACGAGTACTGAATACTGACCCAGCAATTAACAACAGTAGCAACTGGACAGTGCTTTGTGGCCCCACCATGATTTTTGTGTTTTATCCACACCGTCCATCATTTTTCCAGCTCATTTTAAGGCATGGGCACATAAACAAGGCAGATCCAAATCTGGGGTGGATAACAACACAGGAAATAGTGGTGATTGAACGCCCACCGTTAAAAACGTCGTGTGGCCCACTTGAGTTTTGAATCTTCTCATATTCTAGATCATATGCTAGGATGATCTGGTAAAACGGATGGAACGGGGTGGATTCCTAACAAACATGACGGTGGGTCTCACCCCCACGTAGCCTATGAACCAAGAAACTTACTTCCTTCGGCATGTTGCCGCGGCCTGCTCCTCCACCTTTTCCATTTCTCTCTGGGAGCTTCGGTGGATCGGGGTAACTACCAAACTCGATGTCTCCAGGAGTGTGGGGCGCAGCTTAATGCATATAATTTAAATCTACGCTGTCTATCCGTTTTGAAAGATCATTTCGTGGTTTGAAACAAAAATAAAATAAAATAAAATAATGAAGCAGATAAAAATCTAAATTTGGACCCCACCACATGAGACAGTGGCGATTAAATTCTGACCATTAAATACTTCTTGGGGTCCACAAAAGTTTTGGATCGATCTGATTTTTTTTCTTCCATTCATCTAGATCCGTGTAACCCTATCAACAGGTTGGATGGAAAATAAAATTTAAGCTGGCCAATAGGAAGTTTTTAATGGTGGATGTTTAATCACCACTTTTTCCCAGAGTGTGTTCTACGTAAGATTTGGATATTTTTAAGTTTTGGGTTAATGCCTTAAAATGAGTTTTAAAAACAGATGGACGGCATGGATATAAAAATAAATAAATCAAGATGGACCCCGCGGTCCCGGAGGCACCGAGCTTTGTGCTTCCTCGATTAAACGAGGCCGGGTCCATTTCTCTCCTCTTCATAACTTTAATAAATGGTAGCAACTTTCCAAAATGTTGACTGGTGCAATCTGGAAATGGATCACGACCGTACAATTAGACGGTATATTTGATGTTACTTTGATATAGTGAAGCTGGTTCAAAGTTCAAAGCTATTGCATACCTCACTTAATTTGGACGGTCAATAAAAGATTAAGATATATACGCACGGAAATGGCCTGATCATCATATATTTACATATATTCAATTGATGAAGTTCTAGATCTTCTTCACATCCATGAGGCCTATCATTTGATTGGTTCAGATTGCTTAAAAGTCGAGGCACTTTCCAATTTCATCGATCATAGCGTTGGTACCATTTACTAAATTGCACTGGACTCACACACGATAGGATCCGGGCTTTGGGTTCTCGAGATTGATTATCCAAATGGTAGGGTGGTTGAGTGCAGATAGCGTACTGATTAAGCTATGGCGTGCTGACTAAAAAGCAGAAGTGAGCGTAGAGTCGAGTCGGACTGAGCTGGGGTTGATCCCATTCGATCAGATTCTGAAATAGTCCTAACCTGAACTCAACCTGATTCGATACCAAGGCATGCCTGACCCAATCTGAGTCTGACCTAGGCTAACCTCTTGGGTGCAACAGGTATCCATGGGCTGAAATCTTGACTCTAAACTTTTAGTGCACTCTATGACAGAATCCGAAACTTAAAATTTAAGTTTTATATATATATAATATATAATATATATAATATATATATATTATATATATATATATATAATATATATATGTCTAAGTTTCAGATTGAGTCGAGTTAGTACCGAGTTAGATTTTGTGTCGAGTCAAGTGAGTTACTTGGTGAATCAATTTCGACTCGATTTTATAAGCTCAGATTGGGCAAAGTCAACTTGATTAAGATTGACTCATCCACTCAATTCGGACTGAGTCGGATCTAAACTATTCGAACGAGTTAAGTTTGCCGAGTCGAGTTGTTCCATGCCCAACTCTAGTACTTGGTTACTCAAATTCGACTTGATTTTATAAGTTCAGATTGGGCAAAGTCAACTTGATTAAGATTGACTCATCCACTCAATTCGGACTGAGTCGGATCTAAACTATTCGAACGAGTTAAGTTTGCTGAGTCGAGTTGTTCCATGCCCAACTCTAGTACTTGGTTACTCAAATTCGACCCGATTTTATAAGTTCAAATTGGGCAAAGTCAACTTGATTAAGATTGACTCATCCACTCAATTCGGATTGAGTCGGATCTAAACTATTCGAACGAGTTAAGTTTGCCGAGTCGAGTTGTTCCATGCCCAACTCTAGTACTGAGTAAGATCTATGGGGCTCAAACATGATGCATTTGTCTTATCAATGTTGTCCATCTATTTTTTCAGCTCATTTTATGAAATGAACCAAAAATTGAAGCATATCAAAAGCTCGAGTAGACCACACCACAGGAAAGAGTGGGATAATTACGTCCACCTTGAAGCCTTCCTAAGGCCCACAATGACATTTATTTGTCATCCAACCTATGTATAAGGTCACACAAGTATGCATGAAAGGAAAAAACCGAATATCATGTTTGAGCCTGGCCCCAAGAAGTTTTCAACGGTGCCCATTCAATTCCCAATGTTTCCTGAGGTGTGGTCCACTTAAGCTTTTGCTATCCTTAAAATTTGAGCTCATGTCTAAAATGAGCTGTAAAAACGGATGGACTGTGTGGATAAGATATATACATCACGATGGGCTTACAAAATTTACTCATTACGCTTACTCAGCACGCAATCCCCTCTAGAAAAGTTGGAACAAGCTATATGGTGGGCCACATTGTGCAAGGCCCAGTTGCTAGACGATCATCAACATCCCATTAATGAGCATTCCTTGTGTGGCCCAGACCGTTGAATGAAAATCGTCCACTCACATAGACTAGAGGCTAGGCCCAAAATTTTGGGTAGTGCTGTAGAACACCTGCGTTTTTTACTACCAATGGCTAGCATTTTACAAATTGAAGTCTATTATAGGAATGACCAATGTCAAAGTTGGTGCATTTTGTGCACCATGGCCCATCGGCAAAGGGTCCACACAAAAGTAGAGGTGGGCATTGGACGGCTCGATCTGGCTAACTCGAGTCATACGACTCATTCTGATCTGGCTAACCTAAACCGAATGGGTGAGTTGGTCCGAACCGAGTAAGCTTCGCCCAATCCGAACTCAAGCCGAGTCGAGTTCGAGTTACCCAGTAACTCGACCTGACTTGACCCAAAACTCGATTCGGTTAGACTCGACTCGATTCGAAACCCAATTCGACCCGACTCTCCAACCATACTTCTACACAATCCCAACTTTTCTCTTTCCCTCCCTCATCATCCTCCTCTTCCAAGCCCGACAACCACCCACCACCATCACCCTCCTCCTCCTCCTCCTCCTCCTCTCTCCTCTCCACTTCCTCTCTCCCTCCTTCATCCTCCTCCTCTTCCTCCTCCAAGCCCGGAAATCACCCACCACCATTACCCTCCTCCTCTCTCTCTCTCTCCACTCCCTCCCTCCCTCCCTCCCTCCCTCCCTCATCTCTCAATCCAACTCGGTGCCAACTCGACCCGACTCGATACTTATGACCGGATCGGACTCTGTCTTGATCAATCCAGGCTAGACTGAACTCAAATCGAGTTAGGCATGTTAAACTTGGTATCGAGTCGGATCAAGATCGGGTCAGGCCTATTTCAAAACCGGATCATCCAATTAATTCCCAATATATTCTCCAGCCAAAATATTGTCCATGATTGGACGGTCTGGATTGTTGTACATGGATGTGGCAATGCATGAAGGATGAATTGTTACTATTTAGTGAATGGTACATGACGCACATAATCAAACGTCCAAACAAAGGCTAGCTGCAGGTTGGGGGCATTTGGCGCATGATATTGAATGGGATTAAGAGGGATAGAATTGCACTTGGTCCCGTGCAATTCCATCTAGCAGTTAGAGACGATGGGATTAAGTGGGATGGAATTGCATTTAGTCCCATGGAATTGCATTTGGTCCCATGCAGGATTTCCATGGATTTTGAAATCCACTACACATGTGGGCCCCACATTGATGCATGTGTTTATCCATGTCGTCCATCCATATACACCATTTACACGTGACATTATGGTTATATATGTGTACAAGTGAGCGACATCTATTGCGAATTTGGTCCTTTGATTACAATTCCATAGTCCACCAAACATGATTTTGCTTAATCCAGTATTTTCCCACAACAAAATTTTTACCTCAAACATAGGATTAGATGGCTACAATACCATGGTATTTCCAGACATGCAATCATTGAGCAATAATGATGTTAATCCCATCTAATTACATTCAATACCATTCAATTCCACGCTCCCAAACAGGCTGGCTTGAGACTGCTAGCAGAACCCATTAAAATATTCCTGCTTATAGTCCGTAGACTAGTTGGGTGATGTAGCTGGATGATCCGAATCGTTCTAGAGGTTGGCCTACTATCGACAGTTGTACACGAGTCGAGCTGAGTTGAGCTTGGCATAGGTCGACTCAACTCGGCCACTAGCTGAACCTAGCTCGAACTCAGATCGGCTCCGTCCTCGAGCCTGACCAGCCAACTCGGCTCGATTCGATCAGTAGCTTGGGATAGTTTGAGTCGAGTTCAAGCCTGTGCGGCATTTTCTAAAACACAAAGTGCACCTTCAATTGCTTATGGTATGCAAAACAATAGCAACAGTTCATGGGTATTTCATCAAACACTCAATAAGCAGCATCAAAATCAAGATAAAAGGATAGTTTTATAATGTAATATATATATATATATATATATATATATATATATATATATATATATTGTAGTGATTTACTCCATATCCATATACATTCTAGCCACCAGCTGATCCTGCAGAAAATGAAAATGTATGCACCCTAAAAACACTTCAATGAGTCATTTCATCGAACAATTGGTGACCAACATCAATATCAAAACAACCAAGTAACCAAACTAGTTCGATTTGAGTTTGATTTAAGTTGAGTTTCAATTCGAGCTCGGACAAGCTCGAACTCGGCTTGAAATTTTTTCAAGCTCCAAAATCAGCTCCACTTGGCTTGAACTCAATTTCGAGCCTAATCGAATCGAGCTTTTTTTAGTCGAGTCGAGCGAGTTAACCGAGCTAATTCAGTTTGTGTACATCTCTCTCTCTCTCTCTCTCTCTCTCTCTCTATATATATATATATATATATATATATATATATATATATATATATATATATATATAATATATATATATATATATATATATATATATCGAGACAATAATTACATTGCTCGTGTCACGCCCCAAACTCGGAAATCGGGCTTACAAAATTCCCGATCGCCAAATCGGCGTCGACAACCTCCGTAGTACCCATTCTCGGCTCTCAGTACCCATACACCAAGTTTCGATCCTCGGATCCCATAAGGAGGATTTTCAACATGAATTTGATTCGCAGTAAGCATTACTATTTATGCAAAAAATTGGTGAACCTTTCTTCTGAACTATTGCCTGCACAAGGATGAAACAAAGGAGACCCTGGCTAGAGCCGGGGACTCTCCGATGCTAAAGTCAGTGACTGGACAATATAGGAAGGGTTTTGAGAAGGGTTTTCTGTGTACCTTTGATCTTGGAGACGTCCTTCCTTTATAGGAGTGAGAGATCCCGTCGTGCGGAGATTCTCTTCCCAATCTTAGGAGATTTGATTTGATTACAATCTGTTTACAGATGCTTCCTGATCTCGAGATTTTTGGGGTCGGAAATCCTTTCACAAGATCTTCGGGACGGTATTCATGCTTACACCGTCTCTTCCTTGCTCGGCTCGGCCTTGACCGACTCTAGTAATAGATGAGTCTCGGCTGGCTGCAAGGACAGGGCTTTATATCTTCTATCGGATGAAATAGAGTCGGCTCGTAGCCGATACTCCTTCTTATTCCGATAACCGACACTATAACCGACTTAATATGAGTTGGTTTTATGATCGATTAGGCGACTTCTAGCCTTTGGACCTTAGTTGATCCCCTTTAGACGTTGCTGGCTCGTTATCCGAGATAACTTTATGTGTCTTATATATTCGGCCTGTGGCTCTTGATTCTATATCTCTCGGTCAGAATTTATTTTCTGTACTCCGAGTAAAGTCTCTCCTTTAGCCTTTACTGTCGGTCGGACCCGTTACCTCGGATCCTCGGGCAGTGTCAGTAGAGTTGGTCCATTCCATAACTGGGTCTCCGAACTTGTCATATTTTTTCCTAACAGTAAGCCCCCTTACTCCTTGTGTCAGCCATGTTGACACTAAGGAGTAACAAATTTCTGAGTCGATTTGCATCGAAGACCGAGGTTATGATGGAACATTTAATGCTTCTTATGTCATCCATAACAGGCGTCGGTTCGATGCTCAAGGTCGCACGAGCGGACAGCCGTCAGAACGTTTCGTCTGCTTATGAGCATCGGACGCGTGGCGAGGACATTACTTGCGTCAGTCGGTGTGCGCCACGTATCGGGCGGGGGAGTCGAAACAAGCGTTGATTCAACTCCTCCTTAAATGCCTCTGCCACGTGGCAGGGCTATAAAAGGAGGAGCGGGACACCTTTTCCCCATTTTCGCGCATCGTCTGCTCCTTCTCCCTTTTTCTCTTCTTCGCCATTGCTGTTTTCTCCGCCATTTCCGTTCTCCTTTCCCTTTTAGCTTCCCCGTCTGTGTGCTTTTTGCCTCTCCAGTGAGTTTCTCTCTCCCTCCCTTTCCTTTTCCGTAATGCATTCTTCAAGTCCCCGGGAGGGGATTTCCGGTGATAAGGATGAAACGAGACATATCTAGGATGTCTCGGAATCACCCACATTGCTGACGGAGATGGCGATTAGCGCCAATGAAGCTTTCCAGTTCTCTGGAAGAGTGTTTGGGATTTCAGCGGAACGCCCTGCTTCGGCAGGTCCTTCTGACGGCGGCGTGTCATTGACAACTGCCCCTAGGAGGCCTAACCCTCCTGGGGAAGACTTAGAGGGAGAGGATGAGGAGTTTGAGGAAACCACTGAGTCGGTTCCTCTTAAGAGATCAGCACGGACCTTTGAATCGGTGGACGAGGAAGGGGAGGCTGCCGAGGGAGGGGAAGCCGATGATGAACAGAGGGGTCCGGTCCCTTCGGTCTTAACTGAAGCAGACTTGGACATAATTTGAGTTGGATATCATGTTCCTGAATCAGTTATTCTTTGTCTCCCCCTCCCAAGTGAATTACCCGACCATCCTCCTACTGGGATGGTCGCGATTTTCCAAGTCACAACGCAATGTGGCTTGCGTCTGCCCCTTCAACCTGTTGCTCGGGATTTTCTTTTCCGACTTCAAATCGCTCCCGGGCAAATAGTTCCAAACGGGTGGAGGAACTTGTTCGGATGTACAGTGCTGTGGGCTGAGACAGAACAACCCCCACTGACTATCGATGAGTTCCTCTATCTGTACCAAGTACGACCAAATTCTCAACAGCCTGGATGGTACTTCTTGTGCTCTTGGCGGAATAAGGGTGGATCTTTGATAACCGACCCTCCTACCTTCAACAAGCATTGGAGAGAGAGATGGTTCTGGGCTTGTGGTCGCTGGGAGACTGCCGAGTCTAGGCTCTTCGAACCTCGTGTTCCTCGATCATTTTTTGAAGTAGGTGACTCGGCATGTCCTTTCTCTGTCTTTTCTTACTATTCATTTCTGAGTCTGACTGAACGTGTTTTGCAGATATCTCCAAGGAAAGGCCGAAGTTAGAAGCCGGTGCTCTAGCTCGGATCAAGGATCTGAAGGCACTAAGTCCAGAGGATCAGTCTTGGAAGGTCCTTCTTCAACCAGAACGCCTTCTTCTTTCGGGTCTGGACTCAGCCATGATAGGTATCCCTTGATTGTTCTGACGCACTTTCTTGAACTTTGTCTAACTCTGTGCTTATATTGATGCAGAGATGGCTGAAGCTCGGCCCCTTCTGAAACTAGCTTCCAAGATGAAGGCTCCCCCGAGGTCGGTGCTTCTGTCGGAGACTCGACGTTCAAAGAAGCCGAAGACGGCTCCAAAGTGTAACAACCCGGATTTTTCCCAACCTGGAATTAGACGTCCTTAGGTGATGAGTCAATCCTAACACGGTTTAATTTCTCAAACACTCAATTAAAGCCTCAAATCCCTTTTCAAACACTATCTTCACACTCACCTTTCACTACCTCGTTCCTTAAATCCTTCTAAGTACTTTCACGTTAGACACTATCTTAAAGTTTAGGTGATGAAGAACAATACTTAAACTAAACATTGCTACAATGGTCTAAGTACCACCTCAGACTGAAATCACTCAGGACTAAATACTTTAGAAATTAGGCGAGATTTAGCTAGTGTTAAACTAGAGTGCCTATGAAATTAGCACCAATTGCTTTAAATACGATTTGCAAGACCCAAAACTTGTAGAATCATTGACACTAGGGTACCCTAAAATCTAGGATCAATCTCATTACCCGGATGCTCTTGGGAGCATCTCGAAACTCCGTATCAGGTCTCGACCGCACATCGGGAGTCCGAACACTACGAAGTTAAGGACTTAGGACCGCCTCGCTGGGCTTGACAACCATCTCGGAAATCAAATCCAGATAGTGTCCCACGGCTGTTCGCTCGAGTCCGGAGCGAGAGAGTGTGAAAACACTTGTTTTCTTTACAAAATAAATATCTTGAATAGTAATCTGACACGTGTTGCTTGCGGATCAGTTTTAAGCAACCAGACCATCAGAATCAGACCAAATTACACCCTCGGATCAGGAGAAATTTCATATACATTTACATGTACTCGGAATCTCCGATTGAGATCCGCTGACCGTTGAACTGAAACTGGTCCGCCACGCGTGATCTGGAATTTTAACCGAAACAAAAACTTAATAGAACATAGATCCAGTGTCGGTGAGCTTAAGTCCGACCTTTGGCTCAAGGAGGCCCGCCAGAAGTCCTCCGTTGAGCTGAAACCAGATCACTTTGGTTATAACCTAAGTATACTTTGACCTGGAGTCTATTTCGGTTAGTTTTTAGGCTATATAAGGACCTTAAACCCTCTCTCATTGCAGCCATACGAATTTGAGAGAAACCCTAGAGAGAGAAGAGAGAAAAGAGAGAAAGTGTGGGAGTTGTGGGAGATTCTCCTTACCACTCTTCCCTGCTGCTATCCATGCTCCACCACTCCGTTCTTATCGCTTTCCTGGTGATTCCGGCTCCGTTTCTAGGTAAGAAACCCTAACCCTAATCTGTTTTGGGGTTTTGATAGTTGTAGATTATGAAATAGCTAACCTATTTCATTCTATAGGTTGCTAAACGGTCGAATATGAAAGCTTAGCAAACCTATTGGATTCGTTACGATTCTACGATAAAAGGTGCGGACTTTAGGTGTACAGGTTATGGTTTTCAACGCTTTCAATGTCAGATAATGATAGATTCATGATCTGCATGCAATTGCACATGTACAAAGTGCTATTTGTTTTCTGTTTCGATTAAAGATGAAAAATATGGAATTCTACATACTCTAGGTATTTGAAGAAAGTACCGTATACGTACAAATTTTGAAAATGTGTATGACATGATTATTTGTTATATAAATATATTATATGTGGATAAATTACCTGTTTGGCGAAAGGATTCACCCTAATACATGTTTTACTTATATACACTATGTATGTTGAAATTGTGTATTCTAGAAAATACTGTATACGTATAAATTTTGGAGATGTATTTGTCATGATTATTTGCTATATGAATATATTATACATGGATAAAATACTCGCTTGGCGAAAGGATAGCCCTAATACATGTTTGCTAACATACACTAAGTATGTTGTAATAGTGTATTCTAAGTGTTTGTGAAAATGACTGAATTAGTATAGAATTCTCATTCGTGCTCGCCATGACTAATTGTCATGGATAATTGATTGTTGTATTGGCGATACCCCTTTGATGAAAGGATTTGCCCTAAATCACACCACGACCAATACACACTATATATGCTAAAATGTGTGGCCCAAGTGTTTGTGGAAATGACTGAATGAATATGGAACTTGGATTCCTGCTTGCCATGACTATCCGTCGTGGGTATATGCGTGTTATGATTGGGGTAACTCCCTAGTGAAAGGATTTGGCCTTATACCTATGTGATCAACATATGTCATGTATGTTGATGCATGTATTTTAAAGTGTTTGTTGAAATGTCTGAATGAGTAGTAGTTAGTAAATTGTAATGTTTAAGGGTGTTGAGATATGATTCTCAACTCCTTTAACTATGTGTATGATTTCCTTGGATAGCTGTGCGATTAGGAATTGAATATGTACAAATTCATGCTTGTGTTGTGCTTCATAACATGCTCAACTGCTTTTATAATTTTATCTATGTAATGCATATGTTAAATTCATGTTTACGTTGTATGATCCGTCATGGGTGATGGGGGAGTGGAGCAACGAAGGCGTGCAACAGCCCTAACAGCCCTAAACGGATAATATCAGACTTTGATTGTATGATTTGAACCTTGATCCATTACTGTTATACTATTTGCAATTGATTGTGTTTGGGGCTATGACTATAGTCTAGACAATCGATACCAGAATTGAATTCGTGGCTGTGATTCCTTTGCCACGTGAGATGCGTTTGACGAACTAGAGTCGTACTTTGGTTGGCGATTGTGGTTGGCCACGCGAAGTGCTTATGCACTTCATGTCATTTAACTTGTTGTGCGCTCGAGCTAGCCGAGCTCGTCAGGCAATCCGATCTGTCTTATGTGTGTTCACCATGTTTGGACGCTACTGCTTGAACCTAGGGTACCAAACTTACCAGCGGAATCCCTTCTAACCATGGTACCTCGATCCGCTAAGACTCATGAGCCGGGCATGGTGGTATGGGACACCGTGGTCGAGCTGTCGGCCTACGCTGGGGCCACGTGCCTCCCCGTAGTGACCAATGAGCAACCAAACTCTTGAGCCGATTATGGTGGTATGGGACACTATATTCCTGCTGTCGGCCTACATTGATAAGGTGATGGGGGAGTGGTGCAACGAATGCGAGCAACAACCTTGACAGCCCTTTGTAGTGACCTCGAGCATACTCTGGAATCGCGGTGAGCCTTAGAGTTTTTCCGCGGTGTATGGAGTATGAACTAGGCCTGTTTCTGTATAGTGATGAATCGTTAAAGAGGTGATGGGGGAGCGGTGTAACCTTTGTGCGTAACAGCCCTGACAGCCCTTGCAGTGACCTAGAAAACACACCATCATCTGAGATTAACTAGGACTGATGACCCTAGAATGGATCATGTTTGGGAATGATACAAGGGAGGTACCTTAGTTTCCCAATCCTGCTGTTTAAATGGACTAATAAATACTCGGTAATCATGCTCATCATGCATTGCATGTCCTGGAAGATGTGGAGCACTGAGGGATGAAAGCATGCGCGAACGTGAGATGGTGTCGCACGAGGGAGGGTGTGGTGAGGGCATACATCATGACTGCATCCATACTTGCATTAATAAGAGTAGTTAGGAGTGTTTGATTGTACTGCTTTATCATTACTGCTTGACTGAGTCAATAACATGTTAACTTATGCTTTATTGTTCCACTGAGTTAGCTACTCACTCCCACGTTACGGGACGGTGTTGTACACACCAACCAGATTTGTTGAGTTTCAGGTGATGGCGATGCTTATGAAGCAAAGCCGGACTACTATGATGTTGAGGTGGAGCTCTCCTACATGTAGCTCTCTGACAGGTCTATGAAGACCTGGTATTGTATTAATGGGGCTATGGTACTTGGAACAGAAGACATTACACTTACACATTTGGTATATTTTAGAAATGTACTTGAATTTTATTAACCTGGTAATGTTATCACACTCTGGAGACTCACCACAGTTTTTATATATTTTATATATCTATCGCAGTCTTCTGCTTGCTAATTCACTGTCTCTGGAGTATGATATTCTGTTTTGGCTTAATCTCACTCATGTTCAATGCACTAATACAGACAACATTCAAACATCATTATCTATGTTGCATAAGTGATGTTCTGAAAACTCGAGAGTTGAGTTACTACTCGACCCTCGATTTTTCTGGGATGTTACACAAAGACTAAGGGGTCATCTGCCCCGGTCGCCCCTACCTTGGTTGTCCCGACCGTGGTCGTACTCTCTGGCCCAGAAGAGAGGGCGGAAGAGATGGACATGACTCTTACCGAGCCCTAGGTGGCTCCTGAGCCAGGGCCCGTCGCAGAGCGGGCCTCGGAACTGAGAGAGGAGCAGAGAGGGGAAACCTCAGGGGGGGGGAGATGACTCAACAGGAGCCTTCACCCCTTCAAGGCGATGTGTCGGCCATGGTCCCTTGGGCCATCTCTCATGGGGGAGAGAAGGATTACGCTAGCCTCTGTAGCTCCCCCTCGAGGCGGGTTCTTGCTCACTTAGCGAAGGTGTTACTTGAGGTAATGTCTTTGGTCTTTGCTGTCTTAAGTAGCTTCACATTCGTCTCGGCGCCTTAGTTTTGACTTCAAATTTTTTCTTGGCAGTTTGCCCCTTGCGTGCTCAAGGGTAGCTCGGATCTTACTGAAGCCGAGAAGCGAGTCACTGAGCTGGAGGTGCAGCTTGAAGGCGCTATGATCCGAGTCGGCTTTCTGTCGGGCGATTTGGGTCTTGCCAGGAAGGCTACCGAGGATGACAAAGCCGAGTGTGCCTGTGTGGTCTTGCTACTAAAAGAGGCTCAAGAGGAGAGTCGGTGAGCAATTCCAGCTCATGCCTCCAGAGGGGATAAGCTAGCCCTGGTCAAGGCTGAAGCCGGGGCAGCCATTGAGCAGGCCACAGATGAGGCCAAGGACCAAGTCGTAAAGGCCTTTCTTGAGTCCTAAGAGTTTTTGGATGAGAGGGACCGCTTGTATCAGAATGGGTAAACAGTTTGTATCCAGCTGATGAAGCAATCTTTTCCCGACCTTGATATCTCGAGATTTGAAGAAGATGCTTCTGGGTCTGAAGGTCCGGAAGTCGAGGCTACTGGGTCTGCCGATGTTGTGGCTAGTACCGAGGTCGAGTCCGAGGCCACTCCAGAGGTCGCTCCAAGTGGTGGCAGTAGCTGAGTCTGAGCCGCTTCCTGAGTTAGCTTCTGATGAACCTTGGAGCTTCATTTTTGACACTCACACCAGCACTTCAAGCAAACTAAGCTTCAAGGTCGGGGCTAGTATGATGTCAAGCACTTCGGGGCTAGTATGATGTCAAGCACTTCAAGCATACCTAGTGTGGTGTGGCCGACTCCAGTTCTTATCTTTATAATTTTGTCAATGTAATGTCGAAGCAAGATGTAAATCGTGTAACAGTCGTACTGACGAATGAATATACTCGGTTTTCTTTTATTCATTTTGACTCAGTTTACATGCTTGTCTTGTTTGAGTCTTCTCACGTGTTAAATTGGTTGACCTAAGGGTAGTATATCTTTAAATGCTCGACATTTTAAGGGTGAGGTAACAATCACTGTAACGCCCTGAAAATCGGGGGTCGAGCATAAACTCAACTCCCGAGTTCCAACGCATCACTTATGCAACAAAATGAATGATGATTGAATGTTGTCTGTATTAGTGCATTGAACATGAGTGAGATTAAGCCAAAACAACATATCATACTCCAGAGACAGTTAAATTTGCAAGCGAAAGACTATGATAGATATATAAAATATATAAACTGTGGTGAGTCTCCAGAGTGTGATAACGTTACCAGGTTATATAGTTACAAGTACAATTCTAAAATATACCAAATGTGTAGTGTTATCTAGTCAACATCCCAAAAAGCCCCGTCGATCAGGACACGGCTCCCAGGAACCCGCCTGAAACAGCATAAAGGAGGAATCCTCCTCATCCTCATAAAAGTCCGGCTCCGCTTCACAGCATCGCCATCATCTGAAACTCAAACAAGTCTGGTTGGTGTGTACAACACCGTCCCGTAACGTGGGAGTGAGTGATCAACTCAGTGGAACAGTAAAACATAGGTTAACATGTTATCAATTCAGTCAAGCAGTAATGATAAAGCAGTAAAATCAAACACTCCTAACTACCCTTGTTAATGCAAGTATGAAATGCAGTCATGATGTATGCCCTCACCACACACACCCTCGTGCGACACCATCTTACGTTCGTGGCATGCTTTCATCCCTCAGTGCTCCACATCTTCCAGGCACATGCAATGCGATGATGAGCATGATTACCGAGTTATTATTAGTCCATTTCAAACAACAGGATTGGGAAACTAAGGTACCTCCCTTGTATCATTCCCAAACATGATCCATTCTAGGGTCGTCATCCTAGTTAATCTCATACGATGGTGTGTTTCTAGGTCGCTGCAAAGGCTGCCAGGGCTGTTACGCACAATGGTTACACCACTCTCCCATCACCTTTTTAACGGTTCATCACTAAGCTAATACAGGCTTAGTTCATACTCTATATACTGCAGCAAAACTCGTCGCCTCACCGCATATTCAGAGTATGCTCGAGGTCACTACAAATGGCTGCCAGGGCTGTTGCTCACAATCTTTGCACCACTTCCCCATCACCTTATCAATGTAGGCCGACAGCACGAATATAGTGTCCCATACCAACATAATCGGCTCACGAGTCTGGTTACTCACTGGTCACTACGGGGAGGCACGTGGCCCCAGCGTAGGTCGACAGCTCGACCACGGTGTCCCATACCACCATGCTCGGCTCATGAGTCTTAGCGGATCAAGGTACCATGGTTAAAAGGGATTTCACTGGTAAGTTTGGTACCGTAGGTTCAAGCAGTAGCGTCCAAACATGGTGAACATACATAAGACAGATCGGGTTACTTGACGAGCTTGGCTAGCTCGAGCGCACAACAAGTTGGATGACATGAAGTGTATAAGCACTTCGCGTGGCCAACCACTATCGCCAACCGAAGTACGACTCAGGTTCGTCGAACACATCTCACTTGGAAAATGAATCTCAGCCACGAATTCAATCCCGTTACCGATTGCCTGGATTATAATCATAGCCCCAAACACAATCAATCCTTATTCTGAAGCATGTAGAGTAAAGCAGAATATACAAAGTAATTCAAGCATGTTATAAAGCATGTTATAAAGTACAATATAAACAGGAAATACAAACACATATATTTCATAAGTAAGCGGTTAAACTAAACAAACAACATGGAGAAAATCATATACATCTCTAAGGTAGTTGAGAATCTTATCTCAACACCCTTATACATTACAATTTACTAATTTCTACTTATTCAGACATTTCAACAAACACTTTAAACTACATACATCAACATACATGACGTATGTTGATCACATAGGTATAAGGCCAAATCCTTTCACTAGGGAGCTGCCCCATGGATAACACGTGAGCACCCACGATGGATAGTCATGGCAAGCAGGAATCCGTGTTCCATATTAATTCAGTCATGTCCACAAACACTTGGGCCACACATTTTAATATATATAGTGTATATTGGCCGTGGCGTGATTTAGGGCAAATCCTTTCGCCAAAGGGGTATCGCCAATACAATAATCATATATCCATGACAATTAGTCATGGCGAGCACGAATGAGAATTCTATACTCATTCAGTCATTTTCACAAACACTTAGAATACACTATTTTAACATACATAGTGTATATTAGCAAAAACACGTATTAGGGCGAGTCCTTTCGCCAAACAAGTATTTTATCCATATATAATATATCAATACAACAAATAATCATGACAAACACATTTCCAAAATTTATACGTATACGGTACTTTCTACAAATACCTAGAGTATGTAAAATTCCATATTCTTCATCTTTAATCAAAACGAAAAACAGACAACACTTTGTACATGGTAATTGCATGCAGATCATGAATCTATCATTATCTGACATTGAAAGCGTTGAAAAGTATAACCTATACACATAAAGTCCGCACCTTTTGTCGTAGAAGTGAAATAAACTCGCTAGACTGATTAGGCTTCCTCCTACGACGATCTAGCAATCTATTACATGATTCAGGTCAGTTATTTCATAACTTACAACCACCAAAGCCCCAAATCAGATTAGAGTTAGGGTTTCTTACCTAGAAACGACGCCGGAATCGCCGGGAAAGCGATTAGAAATGGAGTGGTGGAGCATGGATAGCAGCAGGGAATAGCAGTAGGGAGTTTCTCCCACTTCTCTCACACTTTTTCTCTCTTTTCTCTCTTTTCTCTCTAGGGTTTCTCTCAAATTCGTATGGCTTTGAGAGAGAGGGTTCTAAGGTCCTTATATAGCCTAAAAAGTCTTTAAAATAGACTTATGGGCAAGGTATACTTAGGTTATAACCAAAGCGGACCTGTTTCTGCTCAACGGAGCACTTCTGGCGGGCCCCCTTGAGCCAAAGGTCTGACTTAAGCTCACTAACACTGGATTTACGTTTAGTTAAGTTTTTATTTCAGCCGGGATTCCAGATCGCAAATGGCGGACCAGTTTCAGTTCAACGGTCAGCGGAACTCGATCAGAGATTTCAAGTACACTGACCCGTGTATGAAATTTCCCCTAATCCGAGGGTGTAATTTGGTTTGATTCGGACGGTCTGGTTGCTTAATACTGATCCGCAAGCGAGAGGTGTCAGATTTCATAAATTTCTATTTTATTTTGAATTAATTTCACATTTCTCACACTCCCCGCTCCGAGCTTAAGCGAATGGCACTGGGACACTATCTGGATTTGATTTCCGAGATGGTTGTCAAGCCTAGCAAGGCGGTCCTAATTCCTTAACTTCGTGTTAATCGAACTTCTGACGTGCGGTCTAGATCTGATACGGAGTTTCGAGATACTCCCGAGAGCAGCCGGGTAATGAGATTGATCCTAGATTACCCTAGCGTCAATGATTCTACAAGTTTTGGGTCTTGCAGATCGTATTTAAAGTGATTGGTGCTAATTTCACAGGTACTCTAGTTTAACACTGGCTAATTCTCGCCTAATTTCTAAAGGATTTAGTCCTGTGGATTTCTGCCTGAGGTGGTACCTGAGCCTTTGTAGTTTGTATATAAAGTGATCCAAGTTATACTACTTAGTTAGTTTAAGATAGTGTCTAGAGTGAAAGTACTTAGAAAAATTGAAAGAACAAGATGGTGAAGGGTGGGATTTGTGAAAGAAATGGGTTAAGAAGCGATTTTAGACTGTGGGATTCAGTTCTGACAAGTTAATAAGGTGTTAGGAGTGACCCATTGCCTAAGGACGTCTAATCCCAGGTTGGCAAAAATTCAGGATGTTACAATCACCTGATTAGGTCTTCCAATCGATACGTTCCAGGTCGGATGGTGCTCGATACGACACAGGGTCATTTCCAATTGGGTCTCAGTGTGCTCGCACCAACTTCCTTGGTATTGAGAAACGTTTTTCAAAGAACCATGTCTCCGACTCGAAAATGCCTGACCTTGACTCGGGCATTGTAGAACCGAGATACTTGTTGCTGCCGAGCCGCCATTCATAGCCGAGATCTTTCCCTTTGTTCGTCCACAAGATCGAGTCCGAGGGCTAAGAGTTCTTCATTATCCTCCTCATTAAACGAACTAACTCTGGCTGAAGGCAATCCGATCTCGACTGGGGTGACGGCTTCTGAGCCGTAAGCAAGGGAGAAGGGAGTCTCTCCTGTAGTAGTTCAAGCTCTGGTTCGGTATGCCCACAAGATATTCGGGAGCTCTTCAGCCATGCTCCTTTGGCTCGGTCGAGCTTGGTTCAGAGATGCTACTTGATGATCTTATTGACCGCCTCAAACTGTCCATTCGTTTGAGGATGATGGGGCGATGAGTACACATTTCTGATCCCGAGATTATCGCACATCTCTCGATAGCTCTTATTATCGAACTGCTTCCCATTGTCAGTAATAATAGTCCGGGGTATCCCGAACTGACATACAATGTTTTTTCATACAAAGTTCGTGATCTTCTGTTCGGTTATTTTTACCAATGGTTCTGCCTCGACCCACTTTATGAAGTAGTCAACTGCTACAACAGCAAACTTGGTCTGGTCTTTTCCCATATGGAGTGGTCCAATGATGTCGATTCCCCATTGTACAAAGGGCCAAGGGTTAGTCATAGGAGTCAGTTCCTCCGGGGGTTGTCTCGTAATGGCCGTGAATCGTTGGGATTCGTCGCATCTTTGGACAAGGTTACGAGCGTCGTGCTGGATAGTCGACTAGTAGTATCATTGGCGTAAGACCTCGTGCGCGAGTGGTCATCCTCCTGAGTGATTTCCGTAAATACCTTCGTGGATCTCCCATAATACATAATCAGCTTCGTTGGGATTTAGGCATCGTAGCAGGGGAGTGAAAAATTCTTTTTTATACAATACTCCATTAAGTATGGTATAATGAGAGGCTCGGATCTTCAGTCGAAGGGCTTTGTCATGATCCTCGGGCAATTCTCCACTACCGAGATATCGACCGATCGAGTCAAGCCAAGTAGTTTCTGAGTAGATTGCATGTACGGTCGAGCAAATCGGCTCATCGATACTCGGTTTCATAATGTACTCGATCGGGACGGAATTGGGTATGTCGTCCTCGTCGGCAGAGGCGAGTTTAGCCAAAAGGTCGGCCTTAGCATTTTCTGTTTGGGGGATCCGGTTAAAAATACATAGCTGAAAACCTTCGATCAATTCCTTGGCTTTCTTCATGTATGCTTTTAGCTGCTCTTTTCACATTTGATACACGCTGATAACTTGATTGACGATTAGCTGTGAATCGCTGAAGACGTTGAGATGTGTAACGCCCAAACTGGCCGCGAGTCGGAGGCTGAGCAATAAAGCTTCATATTCTGCTGTATTGTTCGAGGCTGGAAATCTAAGTCTTAAGGCATACTGCATGTAGGTTCGATCGGGAGTTTCTAAGACGACCCCTACCCCGCTTGCCTTAAAGTTGGAGGAGCCATCGACATACAGCT
Organism: Magnolia officinalis; assembly: GCA_021015155.1. Taxonomy (NCBI): domain Eukaryota; kingdom Viridiplantae; phylum Streptophyta; class Magnoliopsida; order Magnoliales; family Magnoliaceae; genus Magnolia; species Magnolia officinalis. The sequence goes on along the minus strand of JAJHSJ010000016.1, from coordinate 8,368,947 downwards.
TCCAGGGGATTGGGTCAGGTGCAGCCTCGGGAGAAGCTGTCGTCGATTCCTCAATAAGCTTAGTAGCATGATCGGTCATTGGATCGGCTTGTGGTGTTACTTCAACAATGAAGTTAATCACGGCTTGCCCTTTGGTTGCTACTCTCGGCTCGTATTGAATATCGAATTCGCTAAGTTCGATCGCCCACTTCGTAAGTCAGCCGGATGTTTCTGGTTTCTGAAGGATCTGACACAGTGGGAGGTCGGTCATAACGATAATGGTATAAGCTTGAAAGTATGGACAAAGTCATCGCGAAGAGACTACCAGGACTAAGGCCACTTTTTTCAGGAGTGAATACCTTATGTCTGCCGGTAACAGTGTCTTGCTAACGTAATAAACTGATAACTGCTTTCCTTCGTGCTCCCGTATCCGAGCTGAGCTGACTGCTGCGTCGGACACTACGAGATATAACAGCAAAGCTTCCCCTAATTCGGGTTTCGACAAGAGAGGTGGATATCTAAGATAAACTTCAATTGCTGGAACGCTGCTTCACACTCTTCCATCCAATCCATCGTCTGCCGTCCCTTCAATTGTTTAAAGAATGAGAGGCATTTATCGGTAGCTCGGGAGAGGAAGAAGTTGAGTGCGGCTACTCATCCGGTCAGCCTTTGTATGTCTTTGATTGTTTTCGGAGACTCCATGCGAGCAATGCCTTGATCTTTTCCTATTTTGCATCTATCCCTCGTTGGCTAACCAAGAATCCGAGGAACTTTCCCGAGCTAACGCCAAAGGCACACTTACTGGGATTTAACTTTATTTGGAACTTGCATAAGATTAGGAACATTTCTTCTAGGTCGGCTATATGGTCGGCTGCGTGTATACTTTTGACGAGTATGTTGTCAATGTTTACTTCCATAGTTCGGTCGATTTACCGAGCAAATATTTTGTTCACCAACCTTTGATAAGTCGCCCCAGCATTTTTCAAACCAAACGACATCACACAGTAACAATAAAGACATTTGTCAGTGACAAAGGTGGTCTTCGATTTATCAGATTGATGCATTACAATTTGATTGTATCCCGAATAAGCATCCATAAAACTAAGGAGCTCATGTCCTACCGTGCTATTTACCAGTTAATCAATCCTTGGAAGAGGAAAACTATCCTTTGAGCAGGCTTTATTTAGGTCGGTATAGTCAATACAGACTCGCCACTTCCCATTGGCTTTCTTCACAAGTACGACATTAGCTACCCATTCTGGGTAGTATATCTCTTGTATGAATTTGGCTTTGAGGAGCTTGCTGACCTCTTCTTCAATGATGACGTACCTTTTAGGGCCGAGTGGGTGTCGCTTCTGTTGAATTAATGTTGAGTCGGTGAGTTATCACCGAAGGATCGATCCCTGGCATATCCTCATGACTCCATGCAAATACATCAGTGTATCTTCGGAGTAGGGCTATCAGATTATCTTTCAGGGGTGACTGCAGAGAAGAGCCAATCCGCACCATTTTGGATTCATCGGTTTCGGCCAAAGGTACCTAGATAAGGTCTTCCACCAGTTGTCCTCATTCGTGAGTTTCGACCCGAGGATCTAGTGACTCAATCATGGATACCTCGGCTGGAGCCTTTACGGATATCGCGTAGCATCATCTTGCTTCTTGCTGATCTCCTTTGGCGATTCCTACTCCCGACTCAGTTGAGAATTTCATGGAAATGTGATATGCAAATACCATGGCCTGGAGGAGACTTAAAGAGGGTCGGCCGAGTATAGCATTGTAAACGAACGACTGATCGATTATCAGAAAGTCGACCATTACTGTTGCTTAATATGAAGGGTTTCTAGCAGTAAGTGGCAGTGAGATGATTCCTTCTGGGAGTATCTGTCCTCCTAAGAATCCGACCAGTGGGGTACAAATTGGTCGCAATGCCAATCGTTCAGCACCCATTTTGTCGAACGCCTGAGTGAACAACACGTCAGCAGATGATCCTGTGTCGACGAGTATGCGAAACACCCTTCAGTTCGCGATGGTGAGAGTGATGACTAATGCATCATCATGGGGATGGTGAATGCCTCGAGCATCTTCATCGGTGAACGAGATGCAGTATTTTTCTCTCTTCTTTTCTTTCGATGGTCAGGCTATGATCAGGATCTCAGACTCAGGTCGACTGATGCTCCTGGCATGATTTTTCCAAGCATTGTTTGAGTCGTCTCTGCCTTGGGGACCACAGACAATAGTCCAGATTTCCTCCGTGGGTCGGTTGTCATCCGGGCGTTCTTCCGTTGTCCCGGTTCTTTCGACGTGTTCTCTGAGTCGGCCTTCTCGGATAAGCCTTTCGATCTCTTCCTTCAAGTGATAACAATCACTCGTACTGTGGCCATGATCGTGATGGTAGTGGCAATATTTATCCTTATTCCGCTGGTTCAGATTACTTCGGCGCTTATTCAGCCAATTGATAAATCCTTCACCCTTAATCTCCATCAACACCTGTTCCTGTGATTTATTATGCAGAGTGTATACCGAGAACTTCTGGTTGGGTTATTTTCTTAGCTTACGTTCATCCGCGCTTGGTCGTCCTTGCGCTTCTTCCCTCCAGCCGAGTCAACTTCCTTTTTGGCTGACTCTTTGGTCAGGGTTTTTGCATTCTTGGCGGCCTCACACAAGTTCCGTGTTTCCTTGTCGTCTGCGTACTTATCCGACCGAGTCATGAACTCAGCCAGAGTCATAGGTGGATTCTTGTCCAGGGATACTAGAAACGGCTTATACCTGACGCCTTGCATGATTGAATTGAGTGTTGTCTCCTCTGAATGTTTTCGGACTTGGAGCGACTTAAAATTGAAGCGTTTGATGTAGTCTTTTAGTAGGTCTCCCTCCTTCTAAACTATGTTGTTCAGATGTGCAGGGGGCTTCAACTTCTTCTTCCCACCAATGAAGTTGGTGAGGAACGCATCACTGAGCTCCGCAAACGAGCTAATGAACTTTGGTTTCAACTGTTTGAACTAAAGTCGAGTTACATCGGATAAAGTGAGGGAAAAATCTCGGCACATCACGACATCCGAGGCATCATGCAATTCCATGTATGTTCAAAAGAATTCGATGTGTTCAGTTGGGTCGGTTTTACCAGTGAAAGGTATAATTTGTAGAAGACGAAACCGTTCCAATAGCCGAGCTTGCATTACTTCCTCCACAAATGGAGACACCTTTGTCTCAGGCTTAGTTTGATGTGTATCCCGACTTTGCTTCATGTCCGTAATTTCTTCCCACACTTCTCTCTTGAAGTCCTGGAGGTCGGCCACACCTCCGTCGATCTATCTCGTGTCGGAGATCAGTGGGGTGAAGCACGGCTGTCGCGGAATGAGCGGGCGCTGGTTCGGACGGACCATGAGGCTGACTTCGCTGAGGGACTGATCGCGGAACTATAAGCTCAGGGTCAACGACTTGTCGTGGGACGTTTGTCGCCTGACCACAGGGCTAAACTTGCTGCCAATGCATCTGCTCCAACATTTATTTCATAACGTTTATGTCGGATTTGAGTTCCTGGACCTCTTTATCCAATCGCCCATTACCTCGGTTCCGCTGAGTATTTCTTATCCCAGCAGAGGCTACTGGACGAGTAGCGGGATCCTGGCAGTTGTCGGGTTGATTTTGAGCTCCTTGGCCTACTCTCGCACCCGACGGTCCAGTGACAGCGGCGTCATTTGGGTCTTCTTAGACCGTTCTTCTAGTCCTCGCCATTAGAACGCGTTTACAGCTTCTGGATAGAGTGTAGGAAATGACTTTTTGTACCGCTTCCCACAGACGACGCCAATCTGTTGATGCAAAAAACTGGTGAACCTTCCTTCTGAACTATTGCCTGCACAAGGATGAAACAAAGGAGACCCTGGCTAGAGCCGGGGACCCTCCGATGCTAAAGTCAGTGACTGGACAGTATAGGAAGGGTTTTGAGAAGGGTTTTCTGCGTACCTTTGATTTTGGAGACGTCCTTCTTTTATAGGAGTGAGAGGTCCCATCGTGAAGGGATTCTCTCCCCAATCGTAGGAGATTTGATTTGATTGCAATCTGCTTACAGATGCTTCTCGATCCCAAGATTTTCGGGGTCAGGAATCCTTTCACAAGATCTTCGGGACGGTATTCATGCTTACACCGTCTCTTCCTTGCTCTGCTCGGCCTCGACTGACTCTAGTAATAGATGAGTCTCGGCTGGATGCAATGACAGGGCTTTATATCTTCTATTGGATGAAACAGAGTCGGCTCGTAGCCAATACTCCTTATTTTGATAACCGACACTAACCGACTTAATATGAGTTGGTTTTATGATCGATCAGGCGACTTCTAGCCTTTGGACCTTAGTTGATCCCCTTTAGACGTTGTTGGCTCGTTATCCAAGACAACTTTATATGTCTTATATATTCGGCCTATGGCTCTTGACTCTATATCTCTCGGTCGAAATTTATTTTCTGCACTCTGAGTCAAGTCTCTCCTTTAGGCTTTACTATCTTGCCTCGGTCGGACCCGTTACCTTGGATCCTCGGGCAGTGTCAGTAGAGTTGGTCCATTCCATAACTGGGTCTCCGGACTTGTCATATTTTTCCCCAATAATAACCATAAGCATAACCTGCAAACAACAACAAACAACATCATCATAAATCCGCTATGATAAAAAACTTTGAGTACAATACACATAAAGGGAAATACAGTAACAGAATTGAAAGCTCTAGAAGCTCGACTGCACGCTTCTCCTGTGACTAAGTTACGGCTGCATCCTGACGTCACCTACACGCATCAATCGTGCATAAACTTACAGAAAGCTTAGTGGGGTGGTGCACAATATAAGCATGCTCAGAATGCAATATCAGAGTAATGTGAAATCATGCTGATGAGTACATGAATGCAATCAGCCGTTCCAAAGCTATGCGGTGCAAGACATGAATGTTATCGGCCATATCAAGTCCATGCGATGCGAGATGCAACTCAAGCATGCCAATCCTCATCCGAATCCACATATCAATGCATCTCATCACTAGAGCATCAAATATCAGTACAGTTCTCACTCTCGATAATAACTGGGGTTTAGTACACTCTAAATGACACTGCCCCTTTCCCAGGCGCGCAGTCCAAGTGAGCGTAAGAAACTTCACTATCCACCTAGCCAATGGCCTGCCAATACCTATCCGGCATGTCGATAGCGGACCCATTCAAGAGCTGGTCATACTCAGCCTAGCAATGCCCCTACCCTCGGGTGGGTAAGGCCACACCCCTTTCCAACCGATCACGACACAGTGGGAGACGCAACCTCCTGGTATTCAGCCCTCGTGCGCTCATGTATCCACTCGGTCTCGACGTTGGAGTCATCCTCTAGTACCATCAGCTTTAGAGATTTTCACCCAGGGACATCTATGGTGCCCTGATGCTAGTAACAGTATTTTGGTGTCCGATCCTGCCATCTACGATATGCTTATGGAGGCCACATCCCTGATGTCGCTAGGGCGTACAATAATCAGGTCATACAAATGCGAGGTGCATGAATCACACTATCAGTCATGCAGCAATCCTGCGCGTACCAAGCGCTCATGTGGGGCAACTCTGCCTATCAGGGAGCCCCGTAAACAATATGCTATGATCAGTCACTCCTCATATCAAGCATACATATGATGCGTATGAGTATGAATCATGGAGCTATACTAAACATGTTATATGGTGATGAACTCTATTCATAACAAAGATGGGCCTGGATGACCTACACATAACAAGTATGGGCCTAACAATGGGCCCTAGGGAGAGTTACAATGCGGGCATTTAACCATCATTGCTCTTACAATGTAGACGTCAAACCATCATTGCTCCCAAGGCATGACCCATCATACATCATGGTGGAATCACACATTGCAATGGACCTCATATACAACAAGTGGGCCGTATCAATGGGCCGCACCAATGGGCCTCATATACATCAAATGGGTCGTATCAATGGGCCACGCCAATGGGTCACATACATATCATGTTGTGCCTCAGACGTGGGCTACAATTACATCACAATGGGCCTCCTCACATGGGCCTCAAAACACATCATAGTGGGCCTCAAACACGAGCCTCAAAACATGCCACAATGGACCTCATATCTGGGCCTTAAATACATCATAAAGGGCCTCTCATATGGGCCCAACATACATCACATAAAGGTGGGGCCCACACATCGATTAGAGGTCATTTTAGAGCATTTCCCAAAAATAAATCCCATCGAAAGATCATCTGGACCATACCACAAATAACGGTGGAGATAATGATTTTCACCATTTAAATTCGCGGGGCCCACCATTTTATTTTCTGTCCAACCTGATCATATGGTCACAAAGACCTGGATTAAGAGGAAAAATAAATTTCATATTGATCCAAACTTCTGTGACCCCAAAAAGGGTTTCAATGGTAGACGTTCACTCTACACTGTTTTTTACGGTGTGGTCCACCTGATCATCATATCTGCTTCATTTTTCTATCTCAAGCCTTAAGATGAGCTTGCCAAATGGTTGGATGGTATGGATATACCTCACATACATCACGGTGGGGTCCTCACAGCCCGTCCAGATGGACGGCGTGGAATACAAAACATACATCAAGGTGGGTTTCCACAGATGGATGGACGGTGTGATAAACACAAGCATCAAGGTGGGCCATTGCACAAACAGTGCAGATACAACACTGCATCATGGTGGGGCAGTACATGGCACCGTTTGGATGGATGGTGCAGATGAAACACATACATTTATGGTGGGTCCCACCAGATAGACGGACGGTGTGGATTTACCCTACAACAGCCGTATAGCTGCTGTACGGTAGGCCAGCCAATCTGCTGCCATGGTGGGTGGGTCCCACATGGTGCCCACCTCCAATACATATATATATATATCAAATATATTATATTATATATATATATTATTTTATTATTATTATATTTTGGTAATCCCAGCATCTAGCGTCTAGGCCTAGACGGATGGCTAGATGTACACATACATCATGGTGGGCCCCATACACTGCCATGGTGAGGTCCACGTCCAATGAATGGACGGTTAGGATATAACATATACCTTATGGTGGAATCCACCGTCCACTTGGCTGGACAGTGTGGATCTCATACGCCACATGGTGGGCCACAAAACATGCTGACATAAGTCAACAGCTATATAGCTACATGGTACACCAACCAATCTGCATCCAGCGTCCATGGATTGGACGGTGTGGATGTAATACATCAATACAAGGTGGGTCCCACGTGGATATGGCCCACCCATTTTAGATCAGCTGATATTTGTATTTTCCTTTCAACCAGCCTTGTTTAGATGGACAGGCAGCTGGCCTACTTGCTGGACAGGTAACAAAGGTGGGCCCCACGTGTGGATGGCATGGATAAAAAAAACATTATCATCAGGTGGGCCACACATCAAAGAGAGAGAGAGGGAGAGAGATAGAGAGAGAAACGTGAAGGGGAGGGACCCCGCCACTATTGGGCCCTCATAAAATGCATACATCAAGTGCGTCCCACAATAAGTGGGCCCTTAAAACAAAAATTAACGGTGGATCACCCACCAATGACACTCCTTCTTTAGCTCCTTGGACTCCTAGTGTAACATCCCGAATTTTTGCCTACCTGGGATTAGACGTCCTTAGGCGATGGGTCGCTCCTAACACCTTATTAACCTGTCAGAACTGAATCCCAAAGTCTAAAACCGCTTTTGAACCCATTTCCTTCGTAAATCTCACCTTTCACCACCTTGTTCTTTAAATTTTCTAAGTACTTTCACATTAGACACTATCTTAAAGTTTAGGTAATGAAGAACAATACTTAAACTAAACATTGCTACACAGGATTAAGTACCACCTCAGACCGAAATCACCCAGGACTAAATCCTTTAGAAATTAGGTGAGAATTAGCCAGTGTTAAACTAGAGTACCTATGAAATTAACACCAATCACTTTAAATACGATCTGCAAGACCCAAAACTTGTAGAATCATTGACGCTAGGTTACCCGAAAATCTAGGATCAATCTCATTACCCGACTGCTCTCGGGAGCACATGGAAACTCCGTATCAGATCTGGACCGCACGTCGGAAGTCTGATTAACACGAAGTTAAGGAATTAGGATTGCCTTGCTGGGCTTGACAACCATTTCGAAAATCAAATTCAGATATTGTCCCAGTGTAATTCGCTTGAGTCCGGAGTGAGGAGTGTGAAAACACTTGATTTTCTTTAAAAATAAATATCTCAAATAGTAATCTGGCACCTCTCGCTTGCGGATCAGTATTAAGCAACCAGACCATCATAATCTGACCTAAATACACCCTCGGATCAGGAAAAATTTCATACACATATCCATGTACTCAGAATCTTCGATCGAGATCCGCTGACCGTTGAACTGATATTGGTCCGCCATTTGCGATCTGGAATCCCGACTGAAATGAAAACTTAACTAAACGTAGATCCAGTGTTAGTGAGCTTAAGTCCGACCTTTGGCTCAAGGAGGCCCGCCAGAAGTCCTCCGTTGAGCTGAAACAGGTCCGCTTTGGTTATAACCTAAATATACTTTGACTTGGAGTCTATTTCAGTTAGTTTTTAGGCTATATAAGGACCTTAGAAACCCCTCTCTCACAGCCATACGAATTTGAGAGAAACCCTAGAGAGAGAAGAGAGAAAAGAGAGAGAAAGTGTGGGAGCGGTGGGAGAATCTCCCTGCCACTATTCCCTGCTGCTATCCATGCTCAACCGCACTATTCTTGTCGCTTTCCCGGCGAATCCGACTCCGTTTCTAGGTAAGAAACCCTAACCCTAAACTGATTTGGGGTTTTGATAGTTGTAGGTTATGAAATAGCTAACCTATTTCATTTTATAGGTTACCAAACTGCCGTATACGAAAGCTTAGCAATTCTATCGACTCTGTTACGATTCTACGACAAAAGGTGCAGACTTTAGGTGTATAGGTTATGGTTTTCAACGCTTTCAATGTCAGATAATGATAGATTCATGATCTGCATGCAATTGCACATGTACAAAGTACTGTCCGTTTTACGTTTTGATTAAAGATGAAAAATATGAAATTTTACATACTCTAAGTATTTGTAGAAAGTACCGTATACGTATAAATTTTGGAAATGTGTTCGCCATGATTATTTGTTGTATGAATATATTATATATGGATAAAATACTTGTTTGGCGAAAGGGCTCGCCCTAATACATGTTTTGCTAATATACACTATGTATGTTGAAATAGTGTATTCTAAGTGTTTGTGAAAATGGCTGAATGAGTATAGAATTCTCATTCGTGCTCGCGATGACTAATTGTCGTGGATATATGATTGTTGTATTGGCGATACCCCTTTGACATAAGGATTTGCCTTGAATCACGCCACGGCCACTATACGCTATATATGCTGAAATGCGTAGCCCAAGTGTTTGAGAAAATGTTCAAATGAATATGGAACTTGGATTCCTACTTTCCATGACTATCCGTCGTGGGTGTGTGCGTGTTATGATTGGGGCAACTCCCTAGTGAAAGGATTTGGCCTAATGCCTATGTGATCAACATATGTCATGTATGTTGATGTATGTATTTTAAAGTGTTTGTTGAAATGTCTGAATGAGTAGTAGTTAGTAAATTGTAATGTTTAAGGGTGTTGAGATATGATTCTCAACTTCTTTAATTATGTGTATGATTTCTTTAGATATCTGTGTGATTAGGAATTGAATATGTACAAACTCATGCTTATGTTGTACTTCATAGCATGCTCAATTGATTGTATGATTTTATCTATGTAATGCATATGTTTAAATTCATGTTTACGTTGTATGATCCGTCATGGGTGATGGGGGAGTGGAGCAACGAGTGCGTGCAATAGCCCTGGCAGCCCTAAACAGATAATACCAGACTTTGATTATATGATTTGAATCTTGTTCCATTACTGCTTTATCTATCTGCAATTGATTGTGTTTGGGGCTATGATTATAGTCCAGACAATCGGTACCAAAATTGAATTCGTGGCTGTGATTCATTTGCCATGTGAGATATGTTCGACGAACCCGAGTCGTACTTCGGTTGGCGATAGTGGTTGGCCACTCGAAGTGCTTCTGCACTTTATGTCGTTCAACTTGTTGTGTGCTCGAGCTAGCTGAGCTCGTCAAGAAACCCGATCTGTCTAATGTATGTTCACCATGTTTGAATGCTATTGCTTGAACCTAGGGTACTAAACTTACCAGTGAAATCCCTTTTAACCATGGTACCTCGATCCGCTAAGACTCATGAGCCGGGCATGGTGGTATGGGATACCGTGGTCGAGCTGTCGGCCTACGCTGGGGCCACGTGCCTCCCCGTAGTGACCAGTGAGCAACCAGACTCGTGAGCCAATTATGGTGGTATGAGACACTATATTCGTGCTGTCGGCCTACATTGATAAAGTGATGGGGGAGTGGTGCAACGATTGCGAGCAACAGCCCTGACAGCCCTTTGTAGTGACCTTGAACATACTCTGAATTTGCGGTGAGGCGACGAGTGTTGCCGCAGTGTATAGAGTATGAACTAGGCCTGTATCTGTATAGTGATGAACCGTTAAAAAGGTGATGGGGGAGTGGTGTAACCTTTGTGCGTAACAGCCCTGACAGCCTTTGCAGCGACCTAGAAATATACTATCGTATGAGATTATCTAGGATTGACGACCCTTGAATGGATCATGTATGGGAATGATACAAGGGAGGTACTTTAGTTTCCCAATACTGCTATTTGAAATGGACTAATAACAACTCGGTAATCATGCTCATCATGCATTGCATGTGCGTGGAAGATGTGGAGCACTGAGGGATGAAAACATGCCGCGAACGTAAGATGGTGTCGTACGACGGTGGTTTGGCAAGGGCATTCATTATGTCATTTCATACTTGCATTTAATAAGAGTAGTTAGGATTGTTTGATTGTACTGCTTTATCATTACTGCTTGACTGAATTGATAACATGTTAACCTATGCTTTATTGTTCCACTGAGTTGATCACTCACTCCCACGTTACGGGACGGTGTTATACACACCAACCAGATTTGTTGAGTTTCAGGTGATGGCGATGCTTATGAAGCAGAGCCGGACCACTACTATGATGTTGAGGAGGAGTTCTCCTACATGTAACTCTCCGACAGGTCTATGAAGACCTGGTATTGTATTGACGGGGCTATGGTACTTGGGATAGAAGACATTACATTTCCTCACATTTGATATATTTTAGAACAGTACTTGTAATTATTTAACCTGGTAACATTATCACACTCTGGAGACCCATCACTGTTTTTATATTGTATATATATCTATCACAGTCTTCCGCTTGCAATTTAACTGTCTCTGGAGTATGATATGCTGTTTTGGCTTAATCTCACTCATGTTCAATACACTAATGCAAACAACATTTAATCATCATTATCTATGTTGCATAAGTGATGTTCTGGAACTCGGGTGTTGAGTTTATGCTTGACCCCCGATTTTCAGGGTGTTACACCTAGGCTCTTTAGCTTACTCTTTGATGGTGGAAGATGGGGATTGAAGGGTGGAGATTGGGGTAGGGAAGTGGGCCACACCTAGCTTCTTGGAATGCTTGAACGTTGCTCTCTTGGAAGCTTGAGAGTGAAGAGAGATAATGAGAGAGAGAGAGAAGTGATGGATGAAAAGAGATGGGATGGGTGTAAGGAAGGGATGGGTTGGGTTGAATTTTGGGTGAGAGAGGGATGGGTGGAGAGAGAGAGAGTTGACTTTAGGTAAGGGTGGTATAAGAGGGGGATGGTTGCTTGTACTTGACTTGATTGATTGATTGATTAATGGGATAGGTTGTAGAGATTCTCTCAAAATTCGCACAAGTGGTGTTTTCCTCAAAATGAATGCAGGCTCACATCTTCTGGCTTGGGTATCGAATCAGCGCATGAGATACGGCATTGGAACCACGGCAACAGCGCGATCGCTAGGGTAGAAGTTTCGAGTCAAGACAATATAGATCTTCGGGATGTGACTTAGGATCGCGCGCAAATGTCGATTATAGGTCGCGGGTCACCGGAATTCGATCGGGAGGACCGTGGAAGCCTATGTAATGGTACGGACTAGAATACGGGTCTTACAGGTCGAGTGCTAATTGTACCAGAATGTTTGGATATCAAATTATTGAGGTGGATGAAACTTCCTTTAAAAACTGCTTATTTGTTGACTAGTTATTGAATGGAATAAGATTTTTCCAATTTGAGAAGAATTTTTGGTTGATGGGAAATCCAATTTGTGTCGTATTTGATGTCTTAAATCGAGTCAGATACGGGGTCTGTCGATGCCATCAACATTCTGTTTGATGTCACCTCCAATGGTATCGAACAATTCTCGATCCCATCGATTTTTCTGGATTTTCTTTAGTTGGTCACTGAACTAACTGAGCACTTTTTCGATGCCATCGATAGGATTAGTTAGATGTCATTAAGAATTTCTGAAAAATCATGTTTTTTCTCTGGACAGTTGAGGTGTTAGTTCGATGTCATCGAAGGATTAGTTTCGATGTCATCTATGAGTGTTCGATGGCATCAACAGATTCTGCACAGATGTTTTCGCAAAGCTGCAAATTTATGGGATTTGTTTCCAATTTCGTTTGGGATTCTTTCCAAGGGTATATATGGGCCTAAATGGGATTGGGAGGTATTCTAAGTGTTTTTAAATTGTCCTAAGATTTCAAAGGGTGTAGTAAGGGGGAGACTCGAGGTTGTTTGAATCAAGTAAGCTCTTTCTTTTTGTAATTTCTACTTTTATAGTGATCATCTGTCGCTTTGTGCCGTGGTTTTTTCCCACAAGGATTTTTCCACGTTAAATCGTTATATTCTCTGTGTTTGCTTGGTGCTATTGGATTATTATCCTAGATTCATCCTGCGTGCTTCCCCGATTCCCTAACAAGTGGTATCAGAGCTAACATTAGGGCGCAAGCTTATATTTGAATGATCAGTATCAATGGGAAACACTAAGTATGATATCGAGAAGTACTTAGAAAAAATAATTTTGAGTTATGGAAGGTTACGATGATTAGTCTATTAACTACGCAAGAAGAAGTTGGGGCTCTTGAGGAGCGACGACCATCTATGAGTGACAATTATTGGAATATTCTTGATAAGAAGGCCAAATCTTATATCCAATTGTGTCTAACGGATGAGGTTCTTTATAATGTTATTGTAAGTGCTATAGTTTATATCCCTTTTTGTTTTCAAATTTGTGGTGCCAAAGACATTAGTATGTAACTTGCTATGTGAAGCTCTACTCAAGATCAAACAAAGATCCACTCAAGATCAACCTCGATGAACAAGTAATACTCACAAGTGTAAAGTACAAAGATCCACTCAAGATCAACTTTGATGAACAAGCAATGCTCACAAGTGTAAAGAAAAAAGTTCTACTCAAGTTCAACTGTGATTGACAAGTATTGCTCTTAAGTCAAGACATTGCAAGATGTCAAGAAGCTTACAAATTCGATCGTAAAGAACTCAAGATACTTTCAAGGATTAGCTACAACAAGACTTCAAGATTTACTACTTTCAAAGATCACTTGTCCTTAAGTTTCAATGTCCTTACTTCACGATTGAGGTTTGACTGACCTTAGGTTGACCTTTAGAGTAGGCCATTTTAGATACATAAGTCATATGTTTGATTTACGTGAGTTTGGTCAGCTCTAAGACTAGTCCTAGACTTTGTTCGACTAATCATAGCATTGGTTCGACCTGTCTAAGAAATTCCTGGATCAGTCGTAAGTTTGTTACAAAATTCAGATATTTTCTGTTAGGCTTCGACTAGTTCTGGGGTCTGTTCGACTAGTCAAAGGAACAGTGTCGACTGCATCTAAGACCAGTCGAAAACCTACGACTCAAAGTCAGCGCTGAAATTCGGATCCTACGACCAGTCGAAGGAAACCTACGACCAGTCGAAGGAGACCTACGACCAGTCGAAGGATATCTTCGACCAGTCATGAAACGGTCAAATTTTATTGCTCCCAAATTTTCAAATATCTGTTGGTTTTACGACCAGTCGAAGAACTCCTTAGACCAGTCGAAGACGTGATTTGCTCACCTATAAATAGAGCACGAATCTCGGAAGAAATAAATTAATTCAAGCTAATCTAATTCGGCCTTCTGAGAGATAGTTCTGTGCTCCATCAAAGCTAAGTGTGCTTATTTAATATTTTCTTTCTTAAGCTTTATTTGATTGATTTTTTTTCTAGCATTCCAATCTTATATGAAAAGAGGAATTGTTGTTTTCCTTCTTTTGGAATCAAAATCAATTAAAGCTAGCTCGTTGTTTTTAATTTAAAATCTATTAGAACCTAGAACCATTATAAAGTGAGTATTGGACATTGATATTGGATATTCAAATTTCTACTCCAATTTAGTTCTTCTGGGCTGCTACAAGGAAGGAGATAATCAGACATTTTACATTTGTTGTAAATTCTGTTTGGTTTTCTTTTCAGATTTGCCAGAAAAATCTCATTGTATTGGTTATCTGAGGAGAGCCAGAAAACTCAGAAGTGGAGTTTTTTTTTAATTGCGTAAGCCCACAGATAAAGACACAATTGTGAAGGTTTTTAGGTGAACCTGGGAAAACCTATTTTTGTTAGTGAACGCTAATATCCCCTGTGTGAGGATATTAGGAGTGGAGTAGCTGTGTGGCTGTTGTTGAACAGTTGGTGTACACACAGGCGAACCACTATAATCCCTTGTGTTTTGTGGTTGTTTGATTTTCATTTCATATCTTTAATTATTCAGTGTGGGATGTATATGTGGATGTGAATGTTGTAATCATTTCATTTCAAGCTCAGTGGTGAATGTTGTAATAGTTAGATTTATATTTCTGCAATTTATCGCTTACTATTACTTTATTGGTTTGAGCTTCTGTTTCTATATTTGTTCTAGAAATAAGGTTGTCCTACCATAAACTTTGGTTTTTGGTGTAAGGTTGTCCTTAGAACAATTTTTTATTGCTTTCCATTCCTATACTGCAATTCAAGTTTAGTGATTTAAATTCTTATTCTTTATTCCGCTGTATCTTTTATTTAATTTGGCATAGTCCTATTCACCCCCCCTCTAGGACATATAGCTTGGCCATTTCAAGTGGTATCAGAGCCTAATAGCTCATTCTTATTGCTTTATATTTGGATTTATTTCCTGAGCTAACGATCTAAGCTATATATATATATAATATGTCAAATTTTGATAGCCTATCAGTCACTAGGCCTCCACCTTTCGATGGCTCCAATTATGCCTATTGGAAAGCCAGGATGAGGATCTTCCTCAAATCCATGGATGAAAGTGTGTGGCTAGCCACAGTGAATGGTTGGACCCCTCCTACCACTGAAGTAACTGGTGTTGATGGTTCAAAAACCACAAAAATAATGACTTATTTTTCTTGGACCACACTTTAGAAAAGTGAGAGTAGTGCAAATGCTAAAGCACTAAATGCAATTACTTGTGCACTATCACCGGATGAATTCAAAAGAATTATATCCTGTGATTCTGCAAAATAAGCTTGGGATATATTGGAAATGACACACGAGGGTACATCAATTGTCAAGAAATGTAAGATACAAATCCTCACAACTAAAATTGAGGAAATACGTATGGAAGAAAATGAAATATTCATAGACTTTATACCAGATTGAGTGACATTATAAACTCTATGTGGGGTCTAGGCGATAAAATCCCGGAAAGCAAGATATGTGCTAAAATACTACTCTCACTTCCTGAACGGTTCAATTCTAAAGTAACCGCAATCCAGGAACTTCGTGATACGGATAATATTAAGGTTGAGGAATTAGTTGGATCTTTACAGACTTATGAGTTAAACTTTAAAGCTCCTAAAAGTAAATCCATTGCTCTCAAATCTACTAAAGGTATTTCTCAAGAACACTTGGATTCAGAAAATTCTGAAGACGATATGGCTGTTTTAGCAAAGAAATTTTACAAGATTTTCAAAAGCAAGAAAAGGTAGATCTTCAAAAATCAAACGATAAGAAAAGATCTAAACCTAGATCCAAAAATTGGAAGTTTTTGAAAGATAGTCAATGTTACAACTGTCAAGAGTATGGACACTTAGCAAACAAATGTCTTACAAAGGACAAACCAAAAAGAAAGGGTATGTTGGCTACATGGGATGAATCATCTGATTTTGAAGCTTCTTCTGAATCAGAAGATTTTGAAATTGAGTCGGGCAATGAAGTTAAAGCCCTTATGACTCTAGCCAAATTCACATTCTCAGATAATGATTCAACAAGTGAAGAAAATCTGAACAGTGAATGTGAAAATGAAAAAGATCTTCAAGATGCTTATAACGCCCTATACAAGAAAAGTTGTAAAATTGCTGTCAAACTTAAACTTCAAAAGGAAAATTTTTTTAAACTCAAAGAATGTTTTGAATCACTTGTTTTAGAAAAATCCCAAATTTCAGATTGTTTTGAAAAATCAAAATGCGATTTAGAATTCAAAACCTCCCTGATTGAAAATCTGAAATCTGAAAATGAGAAACTTAAAAATGAAGTATCTTCTCTTCTGAGTTTAAAGGACACATGGAGATATGCCCAAGGTGATCCAAAGTTAGAAAAATTATTATCCGGATCAAGAAAATGTGGCGATCGATCCGGGTTAGACTATGATATGAATATATCTTCTAAACAAAAGTATACTTCTCCCAAGTTTGTGAAAGGAGAGTCCTCAAACTTAAAAGGGAAAAGTACTTACCAAGGTTTTTCTAAAACTTTTCAAAAACCTAAAAGCAACCATGTTAATTTTAAAAATCAGAACCGAAATCCTCTTGCTAAAAAGATAGTTGATTTACTCAAGGAGCTCTTAAAATCTAACTTAGTTTGTCATTCTTACAACAATAGACAGAAGAAGACCAACTATATTCCTAAACCCAAAACATTTTTGAAATGGGTTCCTAAAGTTGCCTGCTTGGTTGCTCACACTGCTTTAAAAGCAACAAGCCATTCAAAGTGGTACCTAGATAGTGGATGCTCCAGGCATATGACTGGTGATAAAGGTTTGTTCACTGATCTCAAAGACATGACTGATGGTTCAGTCACATTTGGTGATGGCAACAACTGCAAGATTATGGGCCAAGGTACGGTTCATCTCTATAACCTTCCTTTGTTTAAAAATGTTTTATATGTAGAAGGTTTGAAACATAACTTGCTTAGCATATCTCAAATATACGATAATAACCATAGTGTATGATTTTTTAATCAAAGCTGTGAGATTCTAAACAACAAGGGTTCAGTAATACTAACTGGACGTAGAACCTCTGAAAACTGCTATATTGTTAGCAAATCCAGCTCATCTAATCAATCATGTTACATAGTCCATACAGATGAGACTG
This sequence comes from Magnolia officinalis, assembly GCA_021015155.1. Lineage (NCBI taxonomy): Eukaryota > Viridiplantae > Streptophyta > Magnoliopsida > Magnoliales > Magnoliaceae > Magnolia > Magnolia officinalis. The sequence continues at coordinate 8,351,566 of JAJHSJ010000016.1, read as the reverse complement.
ATTTATGACACAAACGTCTTGGACATATACACTACCAAAATCTATATAGATTGAGCAAACGGGAACTTATAAGAGGTTTACCCAAATTACAAAAATTAGATAAAATATGTGGTGAATGCCAGATTAGCAAACAAACAAGGAACTCACACAAAAAGGTGAATTCCAATACCACATCAAGACCACTCGAGCTTCTCCATATGGATCTAGTAGGACCTACCAGGACAGAAAGTCGAGGTGACAAAAAATATATCTTGGTAATTGTAGATGACTTTACCAGATATACTTGGGTAATCTTCTTAAGGGACAAATCTGAAACCCTTGAAGAAGTAAGAAAAGTTCTCAAAAGGATTCAAACTGAAAAGAGTTCTCAAATCAGTAAGATTCATAGTAATCATGGATCTGAATTTGAGAATAGCGGTTTTGAGAAGTTCTGTAACGACCAGAGAATATTACATGAATTCTCAGCACCCAAAACTCCACAACAAAATGGTATAGTGGAAAGGAAAAACAGAGTACTTCAAGAAATGGCTAATGTTATGTTGAATAGCATGAAGCTCTCTAAGAATCTTTGGGCTGAAGCAGTCAATACAGCTTGCTATATTATTAATCAGGTTTACACTAGTAAAAGTAATAATAAAACGGCTTATGAAATGTGGTTCGATAGAAAGCCTACTGTCAAATACTTTCGAATTTTTGGCAGCAAGTGCTATATTTTACGAGATCGTGAAAATCTGGGAAAGTTTGATACGAAGAGTGATGAAGGGATATTTTTAGGATATTCTTTAAACAGTCGTGCTTATAGGGTACTGAACAAAAGGACCGGTGTGATTCAAGAGTCCATCAATGTGGTCATTGATGATCACTTAAACACACCAGTCTCAAGTTCAGATAATGATGAAATTCTTGTAATTGATAAACCTGATACTTCATCTAATCAGACTGATTCTGAACTAAGGACTGTTAAAGATCATCCAACTAAGATTCTTGAAAACCCTCTCACTGGTGTTCGTACTCGTAGACAACTTAAGGATATATGTAATTACGCATGTTTTACATCTCAGATAGAACCATCTAACGTAAAAGAAGCTCTTGCTGATGAAAACTGGATTGTTGCGATGCAAGAAGAGATTAACCAATTTGTGAGAAATGATGTTTGGTATCTCGTACCTAGACCTAAAGATAAACACATCATTGGAACCAAATGAATTTTCAAAAATAAGTCTGATGAGCTTGGTAATTAGAAATAAGGCTAGGTTAGTGGTACAAGGTTACACTCAAATTGAAGGTATTGACTATGATGAAACCTTTGCACCAGTAGCCGGTCTTGAATTAATTGGACTCTTTATATCCGTTGCATGTTTTAGAAAGTTCAAGATTTACCAAATGGATGTAAAAAGTGCGTTTTTAAGTGGCAATTTGCATGAGGAAGTCTATGTTGAACAACCAATGGGTTTTGAAGACCCCAAGAATGCCGATCATGTTTATCGACTTAAAAAAGGCTTTTACGGTTTAAAACAAGCTCCTAGGGCATGGTACAAGAAACTAACAAAGTTTCTATTAAGCCATAATTTTCAAATGGGATGTGTTGATAAAACTCTGTTTATTAGAAAACATAATGAGCACATCTTATTAGTACAAATCTATGTTGATGATATCATTTATGGATCTACCTGTACTGACATGACTATTGAGTTTGCAGATTTGATGAAATCTCGGTTTGAAATGAGCATGGTTGGGGAATTGAATTATTTCCTTGGGTTGCAAGTAAAGCAACAACCTGATGGAATGTTCATATCTCAATCTAAGTATGCTATGAATCTAATTAAGAGATTTGGATTTGAGAATGGTAAGAATTTCGATATTCTTATGAGTACAACTTTGAAACTCTCAAAAGATTCTGCGGGTAAAAATGTAGATCCGAAATTATATCGAAGTATAATTGGTAGTTTACTATATTTAACTGCTAGTAGACCTAATATTTCTCTAAGTGTTGGTATTTACGCAAGATATCAATCTAATCCAAAAGAATCGCACTTGACTGCTGTCAAGCGGATTATTAGATATGTCACAAGTACTGTTAATCTCGGTCTCTGGTATCCTCATGAGACTAATGTTCAATTAGCTGGATACTCGGATGTTGACTGGGCTGGTAATCTAGATGATAGAAAATCAACTAGTGGTGGTTGCTTTTATATCGAAAATTGTTTAGTTTCCTGGTTTAGCAAGAAACAAAATTCTATATCACTTTCAACAGCTGAAGCTAAGTATATCGTAGCTGGTAATGCATGTACGCAGCTTGTTTGGATGTAACGATTGCTAAGTGATTATGGAATTAAACAGGATTCTATGTTATTACATTGTGATAATTCCAGTGCCATAAATATTTTGAAAAATCCTATTCAGCATTCTCGTACTAAGCATATTGACATTAGATTTCATTATATTAGGGAATTAGTAGAAGAAAAAGTTATATCTCTGGAATATATCCCTACCGAGGATCAACGAGCTGACATTTTCACTAAACCACTCGACAAAAGCAGGTTTAATAAGATGAAATTTGATCTTGGCATGTGCATTTTAAAATAATTATTTATGCACACTTGTATCATAGTGTATATATTTGCTAGTTTGAATTTCAATTTTTTGGTTATTATGCAAGAAATCTGAATTTTTGGCCGGTACTCGACCAGTCGTAAGTATACACGACGAGTCGTACTTCGACCGGTCGTGCATATCTACGACCAGTCGTAGATCACGGTGAATTTCTTAAAAATTGGGGATTTCACTTTCTTCCTCATTCCATTTTCACTCTCTAAGGAGCCGAGCCTCGACTAGTTGAACCCATTGTTACATTTCTTCAAGGTTAGTGCTCCATTTACGTTTTTCTTGCAGATCTGTGTCTAGATTGCTTCCTTTTCTCTCTTGGAGCTTTCTATTTTGGATTTCGTTGTGATTTGAGGTTTTTCGTTTGTAAAATCTGATTTGAGCAAACCCTCTTCTCAAACCTTTGCAAGAAATCTTTTTTGCAAATGGGTTCTAAAGGAAAGAAAACAACAACCCGTGGTCCGTCTTCTTCTTCCAGATCAGCCCCGATTACTAAACGTCATCTTCGGCCTCCCGATGATGATCCATCTTATGTTCGGGGCATCAGATTACGCAATGTTATTGTTGATCACCCTGTTTTCATTAATCATGTTGCACCTTTTAACATCCTTCCTATGCTTAAATCTATAGGTTGGGATAACTTATTACATTGGGGTGGGCCAGTGTAAGACCCGTATCCTAGTCCGTACTGTTCTGTCGACTACAGCGATCCTTTCTGACGAAGTCCGACAATCCGCGACTGATAACTGACGTTGCACACGACCGTAAGTCATTTTCTTTAGATTCGAGTTGGTTTAATCCGAGACCTGTATCATTGCGACCGCACCGTCGCCGCGGTTCTAACGCCGTGACTCACGCACCGATCCGATACCCTGACTAGAAGATGTGAGTCGGCGTTTATTTCGAAGAAACACCGCCCTTTCTCGATCCCAAGAGAATCTCTACACAATGTCAAATCAATCCCATCAATCAATCAATCACATCAATCAATCAATCACTTCAATGTCAAGTACAAGCAACCCATGCTTTCTCTTTCCAAAGTCAACTCTTTCTTACCCTCTCTCTTACACCACCATACATGTCAAGTACACATCACACATCACTCACCCTTTCACCCATCACACCCATCTCTCACATCTCCTTACAACCCTCTCTCTCTTTCTCATTTCTCACCACAATCCTAAGCAACCAAAAAAAATCCCACGTTGGGAGCTCTTCCATGGGAGAAAACAAACAAGTGTGAGGCCCGCCTTTTCCATTCCAAAACCCTTCATCCTAGCCATCCATTTCTCATCTCCACCATCAAAGAGGAGCACAAGGAGATAGGCTTCCCAACGGACCAAGAAGATCAAGTGGTGGGTGCTTTGATAGGGTAGTTTTCTATGTTTTCATGATGGGCCAAGTGAGGCCTACCGATCAATGGTATGGATCTCACTTGGGACCCTAAGATATGGCCAATGGCCCACTATGATTATCTTTTGATGTATGATGGAATGCAAGGGAGGGCCCATAGTGTCGGGGTCCCTCCATCACACGTATGTCCCACTTCTCTCTCTCTCTCTCTTCCATTTTCCTTGATTGTGATGATATGATGGTGTGGCCCACTTGAAGGGACCCCACCTTAATGCATGTGTTATACATGTCATTCATCCATTTGGTGATCCACCTAAGCGGGGCCCACCTCAATGCATGTGATGGCCATACGTCCAGGGACGTCCTGGACGTGGACGTGGGAGGGAAAACACAAATAATGGCTTGATTTTCAAGCCTTGGAGGGTGGCCACTCACATAGGCCTCCCCTTGATATATGTATTCAATCCAAGCCATCCATCCCCTTCCCCAACTCATTTTAGGCGTTGAGGCGAAAAATGAGACTGGTCTGAGAAATGGGTGGGCCCTACCTTAGCAAAGATCAATTGCTACCGTTTAGAAGTACCTTAACCGTTCTAGACGCCAAAACGTACCCAATATTGGGCTTGTTATCCTTGTTATGAGCCATGGGGACCAATGGCTGAGGCGGATTTAACCGACGCGGGCCCTACACCGGAAAAACCACGGAAAAGGTGATTTCAAAAAAAAAAAAAAGGTATGGGCAGCAGCTGCTGTTGCTGCCGCTGACAGCGCCAGAGGCGCAGGCCGCGTGTAGCAGGCGGACAGGGTCCCACGGCCCTCAGCCGTGGGCCCCACCATGATGTATTTATTATATCCACTCCGTCCATTTGGTGGGCCACATCTTGAAATGGGTCCCCTCCAAATTTCAGGCCCGTCCATGTCTCAGGTGGCCCACATTATAGGAAACAGTGTGAATTGAACTCTACCGTTGAAACCCATTTCTGGGTCCACAAAAGTTTCGGATCAAGCTAAAATTTGTTTTTCCTCTTCTTCCAGGCCCGTGCGACCTTATGGATGGCTGGATGGAAGATAAACGTTATGGTGGGCCCCACATGGGACCCACAGAGATGTATGTGTTGTGCGCCCACTGTCCAGACGGACGGTGGGGCCTACCTTGATGTATGTGTTCGTCCGCACCGTCCACCTTGGACGGTGGGACCCCTGCTGTGCGAGTGAGTGTTGTGCGCGTGTGTGTGCGCGTGTGTGCGTGCTTGCTGTGTGCGTGCATGCATATGGTGTGTGTGTGTGTGTGTATATATATATATATTATATTATCTATATATACATATATATCATATATTATATATATATATATATGTTATATTGTATATATTATACATATTATATTATATAATATATATTTGTTGGTGGGCCTTAGGGATTTTTTTTATGGTGGAAATCATCCTCACCACTTGTATTTTGGTGTAGCCCACCTTGGTGTATATATAAGGCCCAAGTGATCAGGCCCATTATGTCCTGCTTATGGCCCATTGTTGAGGCCCACATTTGATGTATTTGTGGCCCGTTGTAGAGGCCCACCTTGATAATTATAAGGCCCATGTGATGGGGCCCATTCAATGTATCTGAGGCCCATGTTACAAGGCCCATTGTGATGTATTCAAAGGCCCGTGGTATATGGCCCATTGCAATGTACATAAGGCCCCTTTAATGTGGCCCACTTGATTTATAAAAGGCCCATATGATGCGGCCCATTTGATGAATATAAGGCCCATGGGTCGAGACCCAATAGGACGTCCTTAGGGTCCATTGCAATGAGGGATTCCTCCATAGTGTGTGTAATAATGTTTGATGACAGGTTATGCCTTGGGAGAAATGTTGGTTTGACGTCCACGTTGTAAGAATAATGTTGGTTAAATGTCTGCATTATAACTCTCCCTAGGGCCCATTAGTAGGCCCACATTTGTTGATAGTTCACCACTTTATAACATGCTTAGTATAGCTCCATGATTCATACCCATACGCATCATTTTTATGCTTGATATGAGGAATGTTTGATCATAGCATAAGCCGTTAGACTGAGACATTTACGGGACTCCTTATGAGACGAGTGCCCCACATGATCACGTGGTACGCGTGAGATTGCTGCATGATTGTACGGTGTGAATCATGCATCTCGCATATGTGTGACTTGATTACTGCACGCCCTAGCGACATCAGGGTCGTGGCTCCACAGGCACATCGTGGATGGCCGTATCGGATACCGAAAATACTTTGTTCTAGCACTGTGGGCACTTAGGATGTCCTTGGGTGAAAGTCCCAGAACCTTTTTGGTACCAGGAGGTGCTCCAATGTCTAGATCGAGTGGATACACGAGCGCCCGAGTGCCGAATACCAGTAGGCCGCGTCTCCCACTGTGTCGTGGTCGGTTGGAAGGGGGTGTGGCCTTATCCGCCTGAGTGAGGGGGCTATAAGCTAGGCTGAGTTTGACCAGCTCGCAAATGTGTCCGCTATCGACGAGCCGGGTAGGTATTGGCAGACTACTGGTCAGGCGGATAGTGTGGTCTCTTCTACTTGCTTGACTATGCACCTAAGGAGGAGGCAGTCAGTGTGGGGTGTATTAGACCCCGGTGATATCCAGAGAGGAACTGTACTGATATGTGAACATGATGAGGGCTTACATGCTTGTATTGCATCTCACATATGGCATTCGGCTACGTAGGCCTTGCATTGCGTCGGTGTGGCCGATAGCATTCATGTTTCGCATCGCATGGCATTGGTATGGCCGATATCATTCATGCCTTACATTACATAGTTCTGGTACAGCTGATAGCATTCATGGACTTACCGCATATTTTTGCATTACTCTGATATTGTACACTTGGCGTTTGCCTTGTACACACACTTACACCACCCTCTAAGCTTTTGTAAGCTTATGCACGACCGTTGCGTGCAGGTAGCGTTGGACAGCAGCTGCACTGAGGCAGGAGCGCGTATCAGATCTTTTTTGGAGCTTTTTGATCACCTTGTATTTCCCTTTCTGTATTGTACTTCAAAGTTTTGATATAGTGGATATGTGGTGATGTTGTTTTGTGACTTGGTTATGCTTTTGGTTATGCTCCATTACATTACAAAAAAAAATTCATACTGAAAATCCTCCTTGTAGGATCCCAGGATCGGAATCTGGCGTATGGGCGCTGGAAGCCGAGAATGGGATACTACGGAGGCTGTCGGCACCAGATTCGGCGATCGGGAATTTTGTGAGCCCGGTTTCCGAGTTTGGGGCATGACAGCCAGCATATCGGTCCATTGCCCAATCCATGTTTGCATGTATTAGTGCTTTTTCATTGGATGAGTTAACATTTAAAATATCTACTAGAGAAGGGCCTTTTGATGTTGATCGTCATTTGACTTCAGCTCTTATGGACATTCCAGTGAATGATGAGGGTATTCCTATCCATAATTTGACTGATAAACCCTCAGTTTCTGAAAAACGTATGCTCACTAGAGACTTGTGCAACATGGATGTTCAATAGACACATAAAGGGAATGCGCTTCCCGCAAGGTATTTGTTACTTAGATACAGAGTTCTTCACAAAATCTTTGTGTCTAATCTGTATTGTCGTTCGGGTAATAAAACTGATTTGACTTCATATATAGTTCTTGTTATCCATGCTGTTGTCAGTGGTACTCAGATTTGTTTACCATCCTTAATCTGTCATTTCATTCTTCAGTTTAGACTCCATCCTTGTCACAGTGACATTCCTTTTGCCTATTTGATAATTGTGTTGGCTACACATATGTTAGTCGATATGCCGGTTGGAGAGGCACCTATCCATCATCTGATTTTCAATAATTTTAATATCAATAAGATGAAGCTGGATTTCCATCCTGACCAAGGTGATGGTGGTGGTCATGCTAAACATGAGGGAGAAGCTGGTGATCTTCCTTCTGATGACATAAATATGGATGACATCTTTGAAGAACTTGAATCTGATTCTACGAATGATTCAGATTTTGTACCATCTGATGTTGATGCACATTTGAGTGCATTGGAGGATAAAGTTGATAATATAAATGTTAAGATGGAAAACATGTCTGTTGCTCATGATTTACAATTCAAGTTCATGCGCAAATATCTTAGGCGCTTGAACAAGGGGATGCATAAACTTGATCCATCTATCCCTGCGCTTTCTTCTGGTTCAGATTAGTGTTTAAGTTGTTCAAGTTGTAATAACTTTACTACTATGGTGTTAGCTTTGCTTAAACTCAGTATTTGATTTCTGTGAGTTAATTATGCTTTTATCTCATATCTTGTCTATCTGTTCCTTGTTTTCCTTTGTCCTCTTATGATAAAAAGGGGGAGACTGGATATGTTTCACTCATTTGGATATGTTTTATTTAGGGGGAGTTTTGTATGTCTTATAAAGACATGTATGGAGAATGGATATGTTGAACATTTGCATATTTGCAGGTTCATATTAACTATGCCAGTTGATGACAACTGGTGCATGATTCGTTAGTCAAATATTCTGTATTCTATGCATGATTTGTTACTCAGATATTCTGTGTTCTGTAAACATATCTTGGTAGTGTGTTTTGTCACTAATTTGACAAAGGGGGAGATTGTAAGTGCTATAGTTTATATCCCTTTTTGTTGTCAAATTTATGGTGCCAAAGACACTGGTATGTAACTTGCTATGTGAAGCTCTACTCAAGATCAAACAATGATCCACTCAAGATCAACCTCGATGAACAAGCAATACTCACAAGTGTAAAGTACAAAGATCCACTCAAGATCAACTTTGATGAACAAGCAATGCTCACAAGTGTAAAGAAGAAAGTTTTACTCAAGTTCAACTGTGATTGACAAGTATTGCTCTCAAGTCAAGACATCGCAAGATGTTAAGAAGCTTACAAGTTTGATCGTAAAGAACTCAAGATACTTTCAAGGATTAGCTACAATAAGACTTCAAGATTTACTACTTTCAAAGGTCATTTGTCCTTAAGTTTCAATGTCCTTATTTCACGATTAAGGTTTGACTGACCTTAGGTTGACCTTTAGAGTAGGCCATTTTGGATACATAAGTCATATGTTTGATTTACGTGAGTTTGGTTAGTTCTAAGACTAGTCCTAGACTTTGTTCGACTAGTCCTAGCACTGCTTCGACCTGTCTAAGAAATTCCTGAATCAGTCGTAAGTTTGTTACAAAATTTGGATATTTTTTGTTAGGCTTCGACTAGTCCTGGGGTCTGTTCGACTAGTCAAAGGAACAGTGTCGACTGCATCTAAGACCAGTCGAAAACCTACGACTCAAAGTCCAGCGCTGAAATTTGGATCCTACGACCAGTTGAAGGAAACCTACGACCAGTCGATGGAGACTTACGACCAGTCGAAGGATACCTACGACCAGTCGAAGGATACCTTCGACCAGTTGTGAAACGGTCAAATCTTATCGCACCCGAATTTTCAAATATCTGTTGGTTCTACGACCAGTCGAAGAGCTCCTTAGACCAGTCGAAGAAGTGATTTGCTCACCTATAAATAGAGCACGAATCTTAGAAGAAATAAATTAATTCAAGCTAATCTAATTCGGCCTTCTGAGAGATAGTTCTGTGCTCCATCAAAGCTAAGTGTGCTTATTTAATATTTTCTTTCTTTAGCTTTATTTGATTGATTTTGTTTCTAGCATTCCAATCTTATATGAAAAGAGGAATTGTTGTTTTCCTTCTTTTGGAATCAAAATCAATTAAAGCTAGCCCATTATTTTTAATTTAAAATCTATCAGAACCTAAAACCATTATAAAGTGAGTATTGGATATTGATCTTGGACATTCAAATTTCTACTCCAATTTGGTTCTTCCGGGCTGCTATAACGAAGGAGATAATCAGGTATTTTACATTTGTCGTAAATTCCGTTTGGTTTTCTTTTGAGATTTGCCAGAAAAATCTCATTGTATTGGTTATCTGAGGAGAACTAGAAAACTCAGAAGTGGGGTTTTTTTTTTTTTTTTTTTTATTGTGTAAGTCCACAGATAAAGACACAATTGTGAAGATTTTTAGGTGAACCTGGGAAAACCTATTTTTGTTAGTGAACGCTAATATCCCCTGTGTGAGGATATTAGGAGTGAAGTAGCTGTGTGGCTGTTGTTGAACAGTTGGTGTACACACAGGCGAACCACTATAATCCCTTGTGTTTTGTGGTTGTTTGATTTTCATTTCATATCTTTAATTATTCACTGTGGGATGTATATGTGGATGTGAATGTTGTAATCATTTCATTTCAAGCTCAGTGGTGAATGTTGTAATAGTTAGATTTATATTTCTGCAATTTATCACTTATTATTACTTTATTGGTTTGAGTTTCTGTTTCTATATTTGTTCTAGAAATAAGGTTGTCCTACCATAAACTTTGGTTTTTGGTGTAAGGTTGTCCTTAGAACAATTTTTTATTGCTTTCCATTCTTATACTGCAATTCAAGTTTAGTGATTTAAATTCTTATTCTTTATTCCGCTGTATCTTTTATTTAATTTGACATAGTCCTATTCACCCCCCCTCTAGGACATATAGCTTGGCCATTTCAGTTATAAGGGAGAAAACTGCAACGGATATGTGGTTGAAGTTAAAGGATGTTTATGCTAAAAAGTCCATTGAAAATCGCCTACACTTAAAGTTGCGGTTGTTCAACTTCAGGATGGGAGAAGGTGGAGATGTGGAAGCCCACATCAATAATTTTTATAAGTTGATTTGCAAGTTGCTAGACATGGAGGAAGTGGTCAAAGATGAAGATCAGGCATGTATTTTGCTGAATTCTCTTCCAGCATCATGTAAGTCATTCAAGGACTCATCGTGTAATGGTAATAAGTTCCTGAGTGTGGACATCGAAATCTCATCCCTTCAGGGGAAGGCTATGAGAAAGATAAATGGTAGCATAGGGAGCTCTTCTGATGCACTGCTCACGAGAGACAGGAATACTGAGCAGTATACAGATATTTAAGGTTTAGATATAAATCTAAGGGCAAGGGTAAAGGCAAGTTAAAGTACTGAAACTATAGGATGACTGAACACTTGAAGAAGGATTGTACAAATCCTAAGTTACGTTGTATGCTATGTGGTCATGATTAGCGAGCTAATTAATGAGGCAACATGCCCACCACGACTATAAAGACCCATTGAGGGAAAAGAATCCTATCATGAATCTGATTATGATACACTCGATAAGACTGTCTCTCATAGTCCTTCTAAAATGGGAGATCTTCCCAAAGATGTTTAGAAAGTTTACGATGATCACAAATATTCTAAATATCGAAAGATCATACCAATATTCAAGCAAATTTGATTGCGAATCAGACCCAAATCAGGAGAGGATGGACACCAAGTAGATTGGGTCTCCGTTTGTACATCAATCGGAATTAAAAAGATCAAGGGTCTGACCCCACCAAGACCACGATCAAAAGAGAGCGAGAGTTCAAGGTCTTGCAAGGGGTGGTTTGATCAAGTTATTTAGATGCATGAATAACCATGATCAATTTAAGGTTCGGTATCAGTGATAGATGTGCCCCTAATTGGATCCTAAATCTAGAAGCAGGATACTGAAGGTGCTAATGGGGGAGCATCTATATAAAAGCGAAGATATCATGAAAACCAATGGTTCCAGATCTACGTATATCTTCCTCTTCGGAATGCATGTTGAAAAATGGACTCCAGCCAATGTACAATCCAAAGAAGCGAGAGTCTCTCTTGTACAAGCGGTCGTACACTATAGGCTACGATGATGTGGGGAATTAAGGAGATTTACATAGCTGAACATCTAGATCCTTCACAATGCTAAAGACTACGCAAGGCAACCACCTCCCAAAAGCTTATAAAAGAAGCATGTGATGAAGAGCTCTAGGCCCATGTCAAACACAAATCCATCTTTTTTACATCTATCTTAGCGTATCCTAGTCTTAGCATAAATTGCTATTATCCAACGCCACTACTAAAGTACCGTATGTCACGCCCTGCACTTCGGATATAGAATGTGCATCCTCAAACCCGAGTTATGGTCCATGACTCATACACTAAGTGTACATAAAATCATCCATCATACGGTTATTAAGAGGCAAAATTATATGTATTCTAGATTATCATCACATTATCATTCACACACCTAACTATTTTCACTCCATTCAATAGTACTTTATCCATAACATTTTTATTCATAAAATGTAACATCCCAAAAAATCGGGGGTTGAGCACTCAACTCCCGAGTTCCAACGCATCACTTATGCAACAAAATGAATGATGATTGAATGTTGTCTGTATTAGTGTATTGAACATGAGTGAGATTAAGCCAAAACAGCATATCATACTCCAGAGACAGTTAAATTTGCAAGCGGAAGACTACGATAGATATATAAAATATATAAACTGTGGTGAGTCTCCAGAGTGTGATAATGTTACCAGGTTAATTCATTACAAGTACAATTTCAAATTATACCCAGTTGTGGAAGTGTAATGTCTTCTATCCCAAACACATAGCCCCGTCAATGCAATACCAGGTCTTCATAGATCTGTCAGAGAGTTACATGTAGGAGAACTCCTCCTCAACATCATAGTAGTAGTCCGACTCTGCTTCATAAGCATCGCCAACACCTGAAACTCAACAAATCTGGTTGTTATGTACAACACCGTCCCATAACGTGGGAGTGAGTGATTAACTCAGTGGAACAATAAAGCATAGGTTAACATGTTATCAATTCAGTCAAGCAGTAATGATAAAGCAGTACAATCAAACAATTCTAACTACTCTTATTTAATGCAAGTATGAAATGACATGATGTATGCCCTTGCCAAACCACCCTCATGCAACACCATCTTACGTTCGCGAATGCGTTCATTCCTCAGTGCTCCACATCTACCAGGCACATGCAGTGCGATGATGAGCATGATTACCGAGTAATTATTAGTCCATTTCAAACAGCAGTATTGGGAAACTAAGGTACCTCCCTTGTATAATTCCCAAACATGATCCATTCTAGGGTCGTCAGTCCTAGTTAATCTCATACGATATTATGGTTTGAGAGGCATAGTGAAGGCATCACAAAGGGCTCATCACCCATCAGCACGGATACAGATCTCACCGTATGCGACTCAATTGCTGGCAGTCAGCTCGAATACAGGTCTCACCGTACTCGGCTCAATTGCTGGCCGTCAGCTCGAATACAGATCTCACCGTACTCGGCTCAACTCATGCTCTAGTTGCTGCGAAGGGCTCATCGCCAATCACAGACCTTAGAGTATACTCGAAGACACTACGGAGGGTTCGTCGCCCGTCAGCACGAATACAGGTCTCACCGTATTTGGCTCTCGCCGTAGGTGTCGATAGCTTGAATATAGTGTCCCATACCACCATAATTGGCTCACGAGTCTGGTTGCTCACTGGTCACTACGGGGAGGCACGTGGCCCCAGCGTAGGCCGACAGCTCAACCACGGTGTCCCATACCACCATGCCCGGCTCATGAGTCTTAGCGGATCGAGGTACCATGGTTAAAAGGGATTTCACTGGTAAGTTTGGTACCCTAGGTTCAAGCAGTAGCGTCCAAACATGGTGAATATACATTAGACAGATCGGGTTACTTGATGAGCTCAGCTAGCTCGAGCACACAACAAGTTAAACGATATGAAGCGCATAACCACTTCGTGTGGCCAACCACTATCGCCAACCGAAGTACGACTCGGGTTCGTCGAACACATCTCACGTGGCAAATGAAACCTAGCCACGCATTCATTTTCGTTACCGATTGTCTCCCAATCACATTCAATTGCAGATAATTAAAGTAGTAATGAATCAAGATTCAAATCATGCAACCAAAATCTGATATTATCCGTTTAGGGCTGCCAGGGCTGTTGCACGCACTCGTTGTTCCACTCCCCCATCACCCATGACGGATCATACAACATAAACATGAATTTAAACATATGCATTACATAGATAAAATCATAAAAGCAGTTGAGCATGTTATGAAGCATAACACAAACATGAGTTTGTACATATTCAATTCCTAATCAAACGGCTATCCAAAGAAATCATACACATAGTTAAAGGAGTTGAGAATCATATCTCAACACCCTTATACATTACAATTTACTAACTACTACTCATTCAGACATTTCAACAAACACTTTAAAATACATACATCAACATGCATGACATATGTTGATCACATAGGCATTAGGCCAAATCCTTTCACTAGGGAGTTGCCCCAATCATAACACGCCTACACCCAGGACGGATAGTCATGAAAAGTAGGAATCCAAGTTCCATATTCATTTGAACATTTTCACAAACACTTGGGTTACACATTTCAACATATATAGCGTATAGTGGCCGTGGCATGATTCAGGGCAAATCCTTTCATCAAAGGTGTATCTCCAATACAACAATCATATATCCATGACAATTAGTCATGGCGAGCATGAATGAGAATTCTATACTCATTCAGTCATTTTCACAAACACTTAGAATACATTATTACAACATACATGGTGTATGTTAATAAAACATGTATTAGGGCTATCCTTTCGCTAAGCAAGTATTTTATCCATGTATAATATATTCATACAGCAAATAATCATGGCAATTACATCTCCAAAATTTATACGTATACGGTACTTTCTAGAATACACAATTTCAACATACATAGTGTATATAAGCAAAACATGTATTAGGGCGAGTCCTTTCGCCAAACAAGTAATTTATCCACTTATAATATATTCATACAACAATTAATCATGTCAAACACATTTCCAAAATTTGTACGTATACGGTACTTTCTACAAATACCTAGAGTATGTAGAATTCCATATTTTTCATCTTTAATCGAAACGGAAAACAGACAGCACTTTGTACATGTACAATTGCATGCAGATCATGAATCTATCATTATCTGACATTGAAAGCGTTGAAAACCATAACCTATACACCTAAAGTCCGCACCTTTTATCGTAGAATCGTAACGAATCCAATAGGTTTGCTAAGCCTTCGTATACGACAGTTTGGTAACCTATAGAACGAAATAGGTTAACTATTTCATAACCTACAACTATCAAAACTCCAAAACAGGTTAGGGTTAGGGTTTCTTACCTAGAAATGATGCCAGAATCGTCGGGAAAGCGACGAGAATAGTGCAGTTGAGCATGGATCGCAGTAGGGAAGAGTGGCAGGGAGATTCTCCCACTTCTCTCTCACTTTCTCTCTCTTTTCTCTCTCTAGGGTTTCTCTCAAATACGTATGACTACAATGAGAGAGGGTTTAAGGTTCTTATATAGCCTAAAAACTCACCGAAATAGACTCCAGGTCAAAGTATACTTAGGTTATAGCCAAAGCGGGTCAGTTTCAGCTCAACGGAGGACTTCTGGCGGGCCTCCTTGAGCCAAAGGTCGGACTTAAGCTCACTAACACTGGATTTACGTTTAGTTAAGTGTTTGTTTAAGTCGAGATTCCAGATCGCAAATGGCGGACCAGTTTCAGTTCAACGGTTAGCAGATCTCGATCAGAGATTCCGAGTACATGGATATGTGTATGAAATTTCTCCTGATCCGAGGGTGTAATTTGGTCTGATTCTGACGGTTTGGTTGCTTAAAACTGATCCGCAAGCGAGAGATGCCAGATTACTATTTGAGATATTTTATTTTGAATTAATTTCACATTTCTCACACTCTTCACTCCGAGCTCAAGCGAATAGCGCTGAGACACTATCTGGATTTGATTTCCGAGATGGTTGTCAAGCCCAGCAAGACGGTCCTAATTCCTTAACTTCGTGTTAATCGGACTTCCGACGTGCGGTCCAGATCTGATACGGAGTTTCGAGATTCTCCCGAGAGTAGCTGGGTAATGAGATTGATCGTAGATTTTAGGGTACCCTAGCGTCAATGATTCTACAAGTTTTGGGTCTTGCAGATCGTATTTAAAGTGATTGGTGCTAATTTCACAGGTACTCTAGTTTAACACTGGCTAATTCTCGCCTCATTTCTAAAGGATTTAGTCCTGAGTAATTTCTGTCTAAGGTGGTACCTGGGCCTTTGTAGTTTGTATATAAAGTGATCCAAGTTATACTACTTAGCTAGTTTAAGTTAGTGTCTAGGATGAAAGTACTTAGAAAGATTGAAAGAGCAAGGTGGTGAAAGGTGGGATTTGTGAAGGAAATGGGTTAAGGAGCGATTTTAGACTGTGGGATTCAGTTCTGCAAGTTAATAAGGTGTTAAGATCGACCCATTGCTTAAGGGCGTCTAATCCCAGGTTGGCAAAAATCCAGGATGTTACATAAAATAAATTCTCAAAATCGATTTAAGTCCACCCATTTGAGACTTCATCCAATTAAAATAATCAATCATAACTCAACTATATCATATTATAAACAATTCTTAATTTAATCTATATAACATTGTATATAACGAATGAAAACTAATATTCCTAAAATAAATCGCATAATAAATTCAGTCATCTAATGCAGTGAGTTTGTCTTCCGTCAAATGCGGTCATTGGCCTTGAGTTTCATCCGCCAACATGGCCTCATTTTTTAGCACTTGATTTGATCGTCCTGCAACATCCTTTTTTTGTAGAGTTGTTAATTCACAACGTTAACTGACCAGGCTAGTGAGCAAACCCAGCATAGTTCATATGTTGTAAAATATAAGATAACTTAATCAAATTGAAATAGTATGTATGCGGTATCACTACCAGAAAACTGGGCAAAGGCTACGAATTAAATCCGTAGCTATAGACATATGGCTACGGTTTTCGTCGGTAGTATGACTGATGTCGTAGGTGCTGAGCCAATAGGTTTGAAACCTGGCCATAGATGACAATATCTACAGATATAATCTGAAGCAACTATTTCTGTAGCCAAAAGTACCTACAACTACGGATAGTATTTGTAGCTAAAAGTAGTGTTGGATTCATAGCAATAGGTTTGTCAGATTACCAGCTACGGTCAATATCCGTAGCTATTGCCTACATTTTAAAAAAATTATAATCATTCATTCATTCAATTACCACCTGCATAATCATTCATTCATTCAATTACAATCATTCATTCAATAATGAATCAATTACAATCCCTCATTCAATTACAATCATTCATTCAATAATGAATCAATTACAATCGTTCATTCAATAATGAATCAATTACAATCCTTGATTCAATCAATTACAATTATAATTACAATAATGCTGAAAATACAAATCTTGGTGAGTCTGTGTGCACTCACATATGGCCAGCTGCATCCTTCATCCACCATAGATAGAAAATGGATGTGAGTATTAGTAGTCCACCTGCACATCCGATAGCTATACCGATAACTTCTCCTGTGCGTCTTCTGTAATTATTCGAGGGCGAACCACCACTAGAGGACTCTGCAACATAAAAACAAAGAATTAGTCAATTGAAGAAGGATGAAAACTAAATGCAAGGAAAATATAGAAATAGGATGGTTGAGAACCTAGAGAAACATGTATGGCTGACACTAGCGGCCCGAAAGTTGCTTGAAATGGAATGGACAGCTGGTTCCACACCTAGGCCTTACGTTATCACTATTCTACCAAAGTATTTTTACTTCCAAAACTTTAGCCTAGTGTTAATTAATTTTATTTTTTTATCTTTCCATTTTCATTATTATTTTGTGAAATATTTTCCAACAGCCATGCAATCCACATCCCAACACCACCAAGTTACTTGTTGTCATGGACACCATGCAAACCACATCCCTTAAATTGTGAACCTTATGCGGATACAACACAGGTTTGTACCAATCTGGTTTCCTAGAGTCTTTCCTAATAACAAAAGTACCTCCACTTTTCTAATTCCCTCTATATACCTCTTCCACGGTCCTCACAGCATGGTTTTACCAGCTCAAGAATGAGAATTCTACTTTGACGATAACAGAGTCTATTGATACACAATGATTGTCAAATCTAGGGTGAAGAATGCGAATCATCAGACCAATTTCCATGGTCGACGTCGACCTCTCTTCACTAGGGATGCTTGTCTCTATTATACCTTCTAATCCTGCTTTATTAACTAAGTCTCATAAAGCAGTTGAGCCATTGGAGGAAGATGGAGACAGGTCTAATCCTAAAGAAATTGATGTTTGTATCAACTAGAATATGAAGCATTTCAACATCCAAATCTAAAGAGTGATCATTTCTTCATTTTCTGCATGTTATAAAGAAAATTCAGCAATAACAGTTTTGAATGTCGCATTGCTCTTAATTTAAAGTTCTTTGTGTTCATTTCCTTCGACATGTGTGTGATGCCCACTTCCTTCAAAACTATCAAGATGGTTCAAAGTGGGCCAAAGTTGCATATACTGTTGGGGATTTGTGCTGGGGAATCACACAGATCTAGATCTAGGATAACAATCCAATAACGTCAAGCAGTCACAAGAGAACGCAAAGTTTTAACGTGGAAAACCCTTGCGGGAAAAAACCACGGCACAAAGTGACAGAAATCCACTATGAAATAGAAATTACAAGAGAGAGGACTTACCCGATTCGAACAACCTCGAATCTCACCCTTGTTACACCCTTTGATAACCCTAGAACCTTTTAGGAACCCTTAAAAAACTTTTAGAAAGCTTTAGAATATTTTAAAATAGCCCTAGGGACCCCTATTTATAGTTTAGGAAACTCTACTTATGCACCTAGTCCGAAAAAGTCTGAAAATCGCCTCAAATTTATGTAGTCCGTGGAGGATTTGCGTAACCTCGACTAGTCGAATGAGGTCCTCGACTGGTCGAGCCTGACAGACACCCAAAAAACCCAGCTCGTTGGACTTTGAGTCGAGCGGGCCTCGACCAGTCGAGTGGACCCTCGACCGGTCGAGCCATGCTCTCGACCGGTCGAGCAGACCCAAATTCAGATTTAAGGCATCTGTCTAACAACATATACGGTCAGATTTGCATCATCTACCATAAGATTTGGTTCCAAGTTACAGCCAAGTCATGCTATTCATCATCCAGTTGCATGCCAAAAGTCTAATAAAATCCTTACAATGTGGGGACCACCTAAAGTGACGCCTAGCATGGAATGTCGAATGCTTGCCTAAAACAAAAACAAATAAATTGAGAAACCAACATTAATTGGACGTTGGGATAAATGTTTGCAGCTCTGGCATTCCTCTTCACTCGATATCTTCATATCCCTACAAATGAGAGGTAGATTTTAGAAGAGATTAGATTCATGTAGAGAGAGGTTCTTCCTTTCAGGTAGCATGTAGATATATTCCAACATATTTATACATGGGCATGAAATTGTGTCCACTACCAAAAGTCCATAGGCAAAGGAGTCAATGAAGCTTATTTTACACTCATCTTTCTAGAAGAGAACCCGAGTCGAAGCCAACAACTTGCAAGGATGGTTTAGCATGAAAGATATTTGTCCATCTCCAACAAAATGTATTTAAAATAATCCAATTGGAATGAAGGATAAAAATGTTTTTTTATTTTTATTTTTATAACACAAACTCACACTTACACCCACACCACATGGGAAATCAATCTCATGACCTCCGAGTTAAACATCTTAAAATAATAAATAAATAAACAAACAACTATATTGCAGTTGTGGCTCATGACAAACAGAATTCTAGATATTAAAATAATCAGCAGCTACTTTAAATGCCAGATAAATCAAAGGATCATTGGGTTATTTATTTATTTATTTTGATAAATGAATCAACTATATTGAACATGGAGAAAAGACATTATACAAGGTGCAAATATTGCTCTATAAAAGGATTAGGTCTTTGCATATGGTATGTGATCAATGGTTAAGATCAACATCTAACGGTCTAATTTTTACAACTAAAGATTCAAGGATACCATACATCATGGATTGAGGATCATATAATTCCTTACCTTTCATCTGGAAAACATTGAAACAACAAGATCTTAGAGAAATGCTAATTGAACTTTGCAAGTCTGCTCACCTCACATGTGAAAACAACGTGCATGAGTGCAAGATTGGGTCTCCCTTCAAGAAAATTGTTGATGATCTGAAAACCAGGCAAGCACTTCTACATAAAATAAATGAAGGGCTAAGCGACATTGACTACTGGATTAAATTCTGTGAACATGGGTTGTCCACCTGATGATCATATTCGTCATATTTTAATGCTTGAGCTATATAGTCTACACAGTGAGGATCATCAAATGAGCCATTTCACTCTTACACATGTGACTTGTACATGTGAGGGGTGAATGTATTTGCATGACGTAATTAGTGTTCCTCACTGGATCACATTTCATGGCTCAGAAAAACTTGATTGTGTATCCCTGACTATACTATATTGAAAAATGAAGTGCCCGCCACCGTGAAGGTTGATAGACTTCTGGAAGTTGAAGTCCCACACTGGCCGCAGATTTCTTTATGTAGGGTAATGCGTAAGGTGAACCCTCAAGATCTGACGGTCTACACGATAATTGGGACCTTCACAAAGCTGTAGATTGATGCTCCAATGGCCCGTCTATCTACTATAGAAGTAGATTGAACTATTCACACCTCTGATCCTACAGTATATAGTGGTCCCGGATAGCGATCTATGGATCAGATCGTCCCAAGGACAAGCTTAACATGGACAGACTATGCTGCACACTATCACTCTCTGTATATCCTCGATGTTTCTTATTATCTTTACGAGAGAGGGCGTATTCCTTTTTATAGGAAAAGGAAGGAGATGGGATGAGACCAGATTATCCGGTCTTTTCCCAACCTCCTATCCTAAATCAAATTCAAATATGAATTTCAAATGTCAACTGAATGGAAAATACGCAGCGGAAAGAGTCAAACCAAATGGGACCCACCCACTAGTGATTGCTCACGAGTGGGCCCCACTGGCCTACGACCATCATCTCCCACTCAATCACATTGTGGGATAGGCACATAAATCTATCTAACTAACTTGCCTTATAACAATCAAATACAAAACATCACGATCAAAAGAATCAGAGGCGTGGGACCAGCTGGATCACCATAATCTTCTCACAGGTGCTTAAGTACTAAGTGACCACCTAACTAGTACTCAATAACCCAAGCTTTGTAATGCCTGTCCTAGTCCGCATGACCACACCGGATGGAGTTAACTCCCGATCTGGAGTACTCGGCCAACATACGCACTTATCCAACTTATCGAGTTATTCTGAAAACTTGATTTTTCACAAACTTCGACTAAAATCAATTCAAAGCAATACTTATATATACATGGTTTTTAAGAAAAATATTGTTTGCAAAAAAAGTCTAATAAAAACAATTCGATACTGCCGGCGGATAAGTCTTCAAGTGCGTATTAATAGTTCTAGAAACTTGGTGTAGCTGTCACGGGATCTTCCCCACGCAGATGTGTAATTTGGAATTAATCAAGCCGCTTTCCTAGCATAACCGAGTCTGGCCAATCAAGGATCTTTCATCATTGTACACTAAAGTAGCGACACTCAATCTCATCCTCATATACACAAGAGGAGGGTAGCTAAGGACACAAAGAGTCACCTACGGGACTGGCTACTCGCACGTTGCAATGATTAGATCGAATCAAAGCAATCTGTAGGTAATAGGTCCCAGCACGTGGCTACAACCCACGTCGTAAAGTAGACAGTACTAGGTGTATGTCGGGTCTACAATACGCAGGTTATTCTACATAAGGTATGACTTATCTCATAACCACATAACCTGGCTTTAATTTCAGGCCATAACATTGATCGCATGTATAAGAATGGTGCGATTATGTTATTCGACTTTATCAGTCTCATCTACAATCTTTATAAGATTGTAGGCGGATACGACTCACTCATATCCTCATCCTTTATTATTCACAATAAAGGGAAGTTCATACCTCAATGTATAAACATGACCCTAAATGTACCTCTCTGTACATTCAAGGTTGGTCAAACCGTGCGAGTGGGTGACGGCTTGCCGACAAAAATAGAATCCTACATGACTCAAAGGTAAATACTGATGATTTCATACTAGTTATATTAGTGTTCAATACTGAATAAATGGAATGTATTTTCATGAAAGATCAAAGGTTTACAAAATAAGTACATCAGTCAAGCTTTCCTCAATCCCATCTGCCTGACGTGAACCTGAAATAGATCTCTGGCAATAGGTTTCGTTATGGGATCAGCCATCATCTCCTTAGTAGGAATATAACTGAGGGCGACCTTCTTATCTCTCACTTGATCACAGACGTAATGATACTTGATCTCAATGTGCTTAGATTTCTGGTGGTGTTTAGGGTCCTTTGCCAAGTCAATAGCAGAAGTATTATCTATGTTCAGCGATATAGGCTGACGAACACTCGGTACAATACCCAGACTCAATAGAAATCTGCGAACCCATACACACTCCTGAACTGCAGCACAACATGCAATGTACTCGGCCTCTATTGATGAAAGAGCTATGGATGTTTGTTTCTTACTCGACCATGAGATAGCTCCTCCTCCGAGTAAGAATACATACCCTGAAGTAGACTTTCCCTCGTCGGCGTCATTGCCCTAAGCAGCATCAGAATATCCTTTGAGCTCGAGGCTTGTGCCTTCATAACACAACATTAGGTCTTTTGTTCCTCTGAGATAGCGGAATATACGTTTAACGGCTTGCCAATGTGACTGTCCCGGGTTACTCTGATAACGGCTGACTATGCCAACTGCATAGCTAATATTCGATCTGGTGCAAAGCATAGCATACATTAAGCTTCCTACTATGCTTGCATAAGGTACTGAGGACATGACCAATTTCTTGGCTTCAGTCTGGGGACACGATTTCCTGTCTAACTTGGTAGCTTTATCCATAGGGGTTTTAACAGCTTTTGAATTTTCCATCCTGAACCGCTCTAAGATCTTTTGTATATAGGTTGCTTGAGACAAGCCTAAAAATTTCTTTGGGCGATCCCTGATGATTTTTACCCAAGGATAAAATTGGCTTCACCGAGGTCTTTCATCTCAAAGTTCGAGAATAGCCAATCTTTGTCAATGTCAATAATTGCATATCATTACCAGCTAACAGGATATCGTCTACATATAAAGATAGTATCAGAAAAGATCTTCCAGACCGTTTCATGTATACACAATGATCTTCTTCACTCATTGTGAATCCAAAAATAGTGATGGCCAAGTGGAACCTCATGTACCACTGTCTTGAAGATTGCTTCAGCCCATAGATAGATCTCAACAATTTGCAGACTTTCTTTGGATGTTTTTTATCCACATAACCCATGGGCTGTTACATGTATATTTCTTCATCCAAGTCACCATTTAAGAATGCGGTCTTTACATCCATCTGATATAACTCTAAGTCTAAACTTGCGACAATGGACAAAATCATGCGGATTGAGGAGAACTTCGCAACAGGTGAAAAGGTCTCCTCGTAATCAACGCCTTCTTGTTGTGTAAAACCTTTAGCAACTAATCGTGCTTTATACTTGTCCACTGTACCATCTGCCTTTCTTTTGATCTTTAGTACCCATTTGTTACCTATCGCTTTGCGATTTAAAGGCAGATCAACAAGTTCCCAGACTTTATTTTTCTCCATGGAAGTGATCTCTTCGTCCATAGCATTCACCCAATTAGCCGAGTTAGAAGATAATAATGCATCCTGATACGAATCAGGTTCATCATCATCAACTGCAACACAAGAGAATGTTTGCCCCTCAATATCGAAGTATCTTCGGGGAATCAATCCTCTTTCACTTCGACGTAACTCAGGAGCCTGCTGAGATGTCCTCCCATTGTCCTGACGAACTATAGGAGCATCATCATCTTGAAAAGCAGAATTCCCACTCTCCTGAGATATATCGGGTATTTCAAAAAGTTGTATTGGAACCTTTTGCTTCTCTCGGCTTGGGTATCTATCTTTAACGAAGGTCACGTCTCGGGATTCTATCTCAATCCATCGTCCATGGTCCTCATAAACTAGAACGTATCCCTTTGAATGCATAGGGTACCTAATGAACACGCATTCAATGGTTTTACTATCAAATTTACCTCTATGCGGAGTAGGTAGCAAAACATATCCCAAAGATCCCCAAGGGCGTAGGTTGGCTAGAGAAGGAGTCCTCCCAGACCACATCTCATATGAAGTCTTAGGAATAGATTTGGATGAGACTCTATTTAGGACGTATACGGCTGTTAACAGTGCGTCTCCCCAGAATGTGGTAGAGAGATTGGCTTGAGCCATCATCGATCTAACCATGTCCAATAATGTCCTATTCTTTCTCTCTGCAACACCATTTTGCTGTGGTGTGTAAGCCATTGTGTACTGCCGAACAATGCCAACATTTTCGCAATATGATTTAAACATTTCAGACGTATACTCACCACCTCTATCAGATCGAAGGATTTTAATCTTTTTTCAAGCTGATTTTCCACCTCAGCTTTATATTTAAGAAAACAATCAAAAGCCTCAGATTTGTGTGGATGAGAAGATACACATATCCATAACGCGAGTAATCGTCAATGAAAGTAACAAAGTATTGACATCCGTTTCTGGCATGTACATTAAAGGGTCTACAGATATCTGAATGGATTATCTCTAGTGTGCCCTTTGACCTAGCCGCTTTGAGAAATGGTTTCTTCGAAGTCTTCCCAGACACACAATGTTTACAAAATGGCAAATCAACTTTGGATAAGGAGTCTAACAGACCAGAATGTACTAGTCTTGTCATACGATCCTTTCCGATGTGACTTAACCTCACGTGCCATTTTTGAGATTCAGATACTACAGTTTCATTCGACATAGCAGACAAAGCAAGAGGTGCATTATCACATTCTACGTCTAGAATAAATAAATCTGAAATTAAATTACCCCAAGAAAAGATGAGGTTATTCTGTCTCAAAGAAACTCTTGTCCCGGAAAATCGAATATCAAAACCATCAGCTAATAACCTAGAAACAGAAATTAAATTCCGACGCATCCCCGGTGCATATAGAATATCACGGAGTATTATTGTTCGCCCTATGCGCGTACGAAGATGGAAAACGTCAATCCCTTGTACGTCTTCAACAGCGTTATTGCCCATGTACAGCTTGTAACTCCCCTTGGCTACATGCCGGAATTCATTGAGTCCTCGACGACTACTTGTCACGTGCTTTGTTGCGCCTGAATCCAAAATCCACTCGTTAGATATAATATCAATGGAAAGGATTTCAGAACAAACGCCTACAAACAAAGTATTTAGTGATTGAGAAATTACCGTCTTTTTATGGGCGCACTGTCGAACATAATGGCCGAAATTTCCACAGACAAAGCAGACTACATTTGTCTTTTTTTACTTTTTCTTTCCGTTCCCCTTCTTAAGATTTGGAGCAGGTGCTATGGTCTTCTGTTCTTGGTAATTCTTTTTCACCTTCTTGCGAGCTTTGGACCGTTTATTGTTAGCTTTCCGCTTGTGGGTCTCTGTTACAAAGGCCTTAGCCGAACCTGGCTGAATAGCATTCATTTCAACCTCATGTACCAAGTGGCCACAAAAGTCTCTGAACGTTGTGATTGAATCAGTATGGTTCAGAATTCTTTTAATTTGGGCCCAAGATTCAGGCAAGGAACGGTGCATGGCTATAATCTTCTGATTTTCAGTCAATTTACACCCAACATTCCTAAGGGCACCTATCATTTGCTCCATCTTACGAATATGATCTTTGATGGGGCAGCCGACAGGCATCCTATACTCTTGGAATTCTAATTCCATTGCCCTAACTCTCGCATCTGACTTCTGCACATAGGCATCTTTCAGTGCTTCCCAGATTCCCTTAGCGGTTTCATGCACTTCATACGTAGGTATGAGTTCTTTGTGCATAGTGCTAAGAAGGACATTACGGGCTGAACGATTTTGTTTTCGCCACTTATTATAGCGAGTCATCGCAACCCTATGTTCTTGTAAATTCCCATTTTCATCCAAGATGGGTTCCTCTTGAGCTCCATCGAGTGTATGCGATATGTCGTCCTCGTCCAGAAGGCATCGCACCGCGCGGGACCAGTCTTCGTAGTTATTGCCGTCGAAATGTTGACCTTTCAGCTGTTCAGCGATTAACGCTTTGGTGGCCATCTCTACATTGCATGAGTATCACTACTTAGCTAAGATCTAAAGTATTGACACTAATCATCAGCATTTCTACGTGTTATACAAATTTTCATAATATAAAAGTAGTCAACACATCTTAACGAGATCTAAAAGTCCACATACCCGAATGGGCGATGTAGAACAATCAAGTTCTCAATATAAGATGAGATTGGTACTTTTATAAAATTATAATTGCATAACATGCAACCTTCCATTATTTGGTTACATGCATCATTTTGTAGAGGAGATTAAACTCCCACTCAGGTTATGCACAACCTTTAGTTTTAGGGAGGATTCTAGCACTAAGTTTTTCTATATGTTCAAATGAAAAATAAGGATGGCTTAGATCTAAACATATCAAGCCTAATTATTTTACTCATATAAACATCATCATCAGAAAGGAAAAATAAAGTGCTAAGATATCAAGAGAGTACAATCTTCACCTGTGATCATGACCATTAGTGATGGATCTGATCATTACCGTTAATGATCATTGTTGATGATGGATCCTTTCATCAACAGTGATCATCATGGTTGATAATCATTTCGATCACTAATGAGTTTTAGATCAACATGTGAAGGCAATATCATGAAGGAAACAACATCATCTCATATGTAAATCACATATAAGATGTACATATGATACTAGCAGATGTGTGGTAAATAGAGTCATTAGCAGATCATACATATACATCATACATTTATAGATACCAGGCCAACACGTGTACAGTTGACATGTTTTGTGTTATAATACATCAGCTAACGTGTACAGTAACAGATCTCGTATTATAATACAGATAGATGTTATTCGTGTACTTAAGATCTCGTGTACAGCAACACATCTCACGTACATGTACAACACGTTACATCCATTGTTGGTGTACAACACGTTACTTGTTTCATGTACAAAACCAACACATTTCATGGCGTCATTGGACACGTGTACAGGACATGTGTACAGCACATGTGTTGTAACAGATTTTATCAAAGTATCCAACATGACAGATTTTATCAATGTGTCATAACACGTGTACAGCAGATGTAATACAACACGTTTACAACACATCACCGCACATGTATATTTATATGTGATTTGTATACACGTGTACAAAAAAGCAGTACTAGAACATTATGTGTACAGCAGCCACTCGTGTACATGTGTGATTTGTGGTGTACTACAAGACAACAACTTATATTGCTGATAGTATGTATGTTGCAAATCAGCCAACGTGTGTACAAAATGTGGAAATCAACACGTATACATGTTATTTACATATAACAGCTATATATATAGTAGAAGCTATCTGTTAGAACAACCAACACGTGTACAGCCAACACATGTACATGTGCACATCATCCAACATATGTACACACGTGCACACGTTGACATCAGCCAACACGTGGATAGGTAGCCAACACGTGTACAGCTAGACAATCGTTTTACATGTGTTATGTATACGTGTTATGTACACAACAGATAGTGTTTTGTATCACACGTGTACAGATAGCCAACACTATCTGTTGTGGAACCTCATGTTATAACATTAGATAGCCGTTCATCAGCAAATTTACTTTCTCAGCAAAAACTCGAGACAAACATTAGAAGACAGAAAATAAATTAACTGTCCAGATGTTTTATATATGGTAGATGTGGTGAAGGGTGGCTTGACCTCATGTTTTATACTGTCCACTTGATTTGTGGATCTGTCTCATTTTTAACCACATATCATTACACGATACATAGAAAATAATCAACGGAACAGATCCCCAAGATAGCATCATAAGTGGACCCCGCCTTTCCAACCCAAATTGAATAGTATTCCCTTCTACGTGAATACAATTACCATCTGTTGCTTTCAATGTGAATATAAAACACAACGTGTTATAGTTTTGTACGGCACTTCATCATGTATTTTGCTGGTATGAAGTACATGGCTTACGTCAATACACACGTGTGAATATACATGTGTGTACAGCCAACATGTGTACATATTCACGTGTATAGTAGCCTGCACATGTTGATGTATATCCATAGTAGTTTGCACGTGTACAGATTGATGCATATCCACAGTAGCTTGTACGTGTACAACACATGAATTTGTGCACGTGTATAGCAGTCAGCCAACAGTTAATTTTAGTGTTGTATTTCAATACAACAACTCGATGATGGCTGATTTTTACTACAATACAACAACTTATGTAATGTATCAAAATCTATACATCTATGTCGTCTATCCGTTTCGATGGCTTATTTTAAGGCATGCAAAAAAAAATTTTAAGCTTAAAAACAAGCACACAGAATGGATGAACGTCAATGCAGAAGCAATATATTTTTTTTGACGTACAGCATAAAATCAAACATGGATTCCAATCCAAAAAAAAAGGATGGGCTACTTACCTTTTTAGTTGAATATTATCGGAGATCCGCCGTTAAATAGCTCTGATACCACTGTAGGGTAATGCGTAAGGTGAACCCTCAAGATCTGACGGTCTACACGATAATTGGGACCTTCACAAAGCTGTAGATTGATGCTCCAATAGCCCGTCTATCTACTACAGGAGCAGATTGAACTATTCACACCTCTGATCCTACGGTATATAGTTGTCCCGGATAGCGATCTATGGATCAGATCGTCCCAAGGACAAGCTTAACATGGAAAGACTATGCTGCACACTATCACTCTCTGTATACCCTCGATGTTTCTTATTATCTACGAGAGAGGGCGTATCCTTTTTATAGGAAAATGAAGGAGATGGGATGAGACCAGATTATCCGGTTTCCCAACCTCCTATCCTAAATCAAATTCAAATATGAATTGAAATTTCAACTGAATGGAAAATACGCAGCGGAAAGAGTCAAACCAAATGGGACCCACCCACTAGTGATTGCTCACGAGTAGGCCCCACTGGCCTAGACCATCACTTTAGTGTCCTCATCTGATCTGTTCACCGCTATGTTGTAAGAGAACAACAACTCCTGCATAATCACAATACCATAGAAGAGAATCTGGCAAAGAATGAAAAAACCCATATCATATATTCTTGTCATTCTTTGCTAGATGGAGTCTGGAGATGCTCCACAAAAAAAAAAAAAAAAAAAACGAAGAAGAAGAAGCCAATCGATGGTAACCAGTGATTATAGAATCATCCAACAGTGATTTTGCATGGTGGGCCATGTGGTGTGTGCTGGATGATGGTAACCAGAAGCTCCAGATCGATTTGGTGGATTGTTCACACACCAAAATGCAAGTCTGCTATAGGAAATTTCTCCGTCCCTCTATCATGGAGAACCATTCCTTGGTAAATTATTATAACAGAAAAAGAAAGACATAAAACTATCGTGTTGATAATTTGCAACTTTGTGTAAACCATAACAGATCATCCAATGTAGACTTTATGACATAAAGCGTCGGCGACTCAATATTTGGGCTAAATATCCCAAGGACATGCTAGCCGTTTCACATTAAAAGTGTTTTTCATTTGTAATTGGGTACTTCTCCAAATTCTAATTTCAAATGTCTCCTTTTGCTCCATAATGAAACTAATGAATCTTTACTTATATTCTTACACATGAGCATTTAATTTTTAATCTGTGCAACTATGTCAGCTATAATTTCAGTAAGTTGCAAAATGGATTCATTAAGTTGTGAAATTTTCTATTGGATTATGTGCTTGCACTTGAAATATAAAAAAATACATTCTTAACAGATCATTTTGTGTTCTTTCTTTCACTTTATTCAAGCATTCATGCACTTAGTTTGTTGAGAAACTGTTTTTTTTTTGCAGGCAGTGGTACAGGGACTCTGCTGAGCTGAGGGAGGCTTGGAAAAATGAATTAGAAGCATGTAGAGCATGCAACGTGTTCAGGTTTGCAGATTAAAAAGCAAACCCATTCACCTCCGGTCGCATTCCTATTAAGCTCGATGCACTGCTTCCAAGTTGGGAGTAGGAAGAAATGCAATTGCTATTAGCTGTAGAGAACATCACCCCATTTGACCATAACATTTGAGGAATTGGCATTTCACTTGCACATCTAAATCTGAATCCAATCAGAGAGGAAAGGACTCACGGTTCAATCAAAGGCACAAATGAAAGAATATAATGATGTGGTCCCACCATCCGTAGCAAGGAAGCACCACTGTTGTCTTCTTCCAAGTCCAATTCCAAAGAAGGCGATCAATTTCTTTCATTCTATCAAATTGGCAATAACAATTCAATTTGATTGTGCATCCAAACACACATCAAAGCTATTATAAAAGAGAAATGACGAGAAAAAATAACACCAGTTCATGGAGTCAGCAAAATGGGATGGCTTTCATTTTACGCATGCAGCCATAAGCAATCAAAATGGGGCAAACCCTATAGCATTACCCATAACACAATACAATGATTAGGTGAGATGAACTAAAGAAGAACACTGCATGAGTTATGGAAAATCAGCAGCTCTATACAGGAAAGAAAATGCAATATTCTATTAACATATAGAACAAATTTGCAGTCCAACACACTTCTTACAAAGTAATAATAGATGAAAGTTGTATAATGAACGAAATAATATCATGATGGTTACCCCAGGAAGCTGGCCAGCCGACACACCAAGAAAACCGGTGGTGCCCACGACTGTGAAAAGAAAAGCTGCCTGCATCACTGAAAGATATCAAATTTATGGATGGTAGTTTAAAAACAACCCCTGTGGAGGAGTGAAGCACACAGACCAGGTACCTCATCTAATGAAGACTTAGACATACAATTGATGCTATGATGCTACAACTTCAAATATCACAACAAGGCATATATGTTGTGAGCAGGAATGTAACTGGAAGAAGTAAATATTCTAAAACAATGCATAGTATATCCAAATCATAGTTCAAAATATAAGCTAACGCATCATATTTAAAACTGGCATGATGCAATTATATATATATATAATATATATATATATAATTATATATATATATAATATATATATATATATATATATAACAGATGTTGAGAAAAAGAGAGAAAAAAAAGATAGCAAGAGATCGTTGTGCACAGAAAGGAGTGCATAAAGGAAATCGCACAAAGGAGTCCGCACGAAGGAGTGCGCATAAAGGAACCCGCACAGTGAAGTCCGCACAAAGGAACCCGCACAATGAAGTCTGCACAAAGGAGACTGTACAGAGGAGAATCGGTGCATAAGGAATACCGCACAATGACTGTGTGGCATGTTCACACGTGTGAGAGGGCTATAAATACCTCATGACCCCTCTAAGGGGGTCATTAGCATCCAATCACGAAAAAGGAGAAGATTGCGAAAGAAGAGAAAGGTAAAGTCCGCACTCATTATGCGGAACAGGTGTTGTATGGCGCACAATGCTGCTGGCACACAATAGGAGACAACGCACAATGAGATAGAGCACATAACACTGCCAGCGCACAATAGGCCCAGCATACAACAGTGCTCAGCGCGCAATGGCTTCCAGTGCACAATGGCCTCTTCCAGTGCACAATGGCCTCCAGCACAGCACTTGACACAGTGTCTTAGTGCTTGATGCCCTTATGCATAATGCTGCTGCCAAATATTTGTTTTATATTATAATTCATAAACATTCTATTTTGGAATCAAAGGAGAAAAAGGATGTAAAAGAACTTAGAATGAATAAATGATGTGATTATCTTCTTTTTCTTTTGTTTATAATTAAGTGAATGAGGTTCCCAAATCAAATGCATTTGTTTCTTGTTCGAAACAAAATGGTGACTCCACTGGGATGCAACGTAGGGGTAACGTATCAAAGGGCGATGCAAAATGTGTTCCAAGATATGATGTATAAGCATGTTGAATGTTATGTGGACGATTTGGTAGTCAGGTCAAATTATCATGAAGAGCGTCGTGAGCATCTGACCTCAGTCTTCCGTCGGATCAGAAAAAGACAGTTAAAGATGAATCCAACCAAATGCGCATTTGGAGTATCGTCAGGAAAATTCCTTGGTTTCGTGGTGAGACACAGAGTCATCGAGATCGATTTGAAAAAAGTTAGAGCTATTCGAGATATGCCGCCCCCGAAAACGTTGAAAGAATTGAAGAGCTTGCAAGGCAAGTTAACATATATCCACCGCTTTATCTCAAACCTGGCAGGAAGATGTCAACCATTTTCTCATTTGATGAAGAAAGGAACAGAATTCGTATGAGACAAGTCCTGCCAGAATGCTTTTTATTCGATAAAAGAATTGAAACTGCCTCCAGTATTAACAGCCCCAGTAAAGGGAAGACCTTTCATCTTGTATATAGCAGCAGTCGAGAATTCATTGGGAGCTTTATTGGCACAAGTGAACGAAAATGGGAATGAAGCAACACTGTATTATTTAAGTCGAACTTTGATAGGTGCGGAATGCAATTATACACCAATTGAAAAAAAATACTTAGCATTGGTATTCGCAGTCCAGAAGCTAAGATATTATTGTCTATCCCATGACATAACTCTAATATCTCGAGCGGACCCCATCAAGTTTTTAATGACAAGGCCGATGTTGTCAAGAAGGCTAACAAAGTGGATGTTGCTATTGTCAAAATATGCGATTACATATGAGTTGACGAGAGCAATAAAAGGGCAGGCAATGGCAGATTTTCTGGCGACCCATCCTGTGACAGACTATGAAGCCGTCTTCGATGAATTTCTCGATGAAAAATTCATGATGATAGAATCGCCAAACGTATTGCAAATGTTCTTTGATGAAGCAGCCCAAGCGACAGGAGCAGGTGCTGGGGTGATATTCATCACTCCCTAAGGCGATTTGTTGCCTTAATCTTTCACGTTGGGCATCGCATGTACGAATAACAAAGCTGAATATAATGCCCTTATTATTGGGATGGAAATAGCCAGCGAGCTGAAGATAAAAGCGTTACGAATTTATGGGGATTCTAAGTTGGTCATAAATCAGTTGACGACTGAGTTTGAAATAAGTAAACAAGAACTTTTGCCATACTGTCGAAGGGCGCAACGTTTATTGGAACAGTTCCTAAACGTTAAAGTCAAGCATATACCACGGTACAAGAAAGTGAAGGTCGATGCTTTGGCCAGTCTAGTAGCAGCGTTATCTTGCCCAGATTGAAGCCCCCTACAAGTGACAATCGAAGAAAGAAGATTCTTATCTTTAGCAGAAATAATTGGTGAAACAATGGAAGCACTCCCTATATCATGCTTAGAAGTAACAATAGATGATTGGCGTCAGCCTTTCATTGACTATCTCAAGTACGATATCCTACTAGAAGATCTAGAGGCGAAGTTGCAGATTAAGCAGAAAGCGAAAAGATTCATTATGTGTAATGAGAAATTATACAAAAGGTCCTATAATGAAATGTTGTTGCGATGTCTACGTGAAGAAGATGCAGGTCAAGTGCTACAAGAGGATTCTGGGGAATGTGGGGCGCATCAGGCTGGGAGGAATTTGTTCCACCGAGTACACCGGATGGGATATTACTGGCCGACAATGTTTAAAGATGCAATAGACTATGCAAAGTGATGTCATGAGTGTCAAATCCACGGGGACATCATACATGTACCCCCTGAAGACCTTCATCAGTTAGTTACTTTCTGACCTTTTGCTAAATGGGGGCTCTATGTTATTGGCCCCATAAATCCACCGTCGTCTAGAGGAAAGTAGTATATACTAGCAGCAACAGACTATTTCTCTAAATGGACAGAAGCGATTGCGTTGCGAAATGTTAAAGAGAAAGATGTTAATTTCATTCGGCATGCAATAATATATCACCATGGCATCTCGAAGAAAATCATCACAGATAACGACACTCCTTTCAAGAATAGGGGTATAGAGAAGTTATGTCTTAAATTCGAAATTCACCAGTCCTTCTCAACACCCTATTATCCACCAGCCAATGGGCTCGTAGAGGCGTTCAATAAAACGCTTGTAAAAATACTGAAGAAAACGGTGAATGAGAATAGGCGTGATTGGGATGAAAAGTTACAGGAAGCTCTATGGGCCTACAGGACCACTTATCGTACAGCTACACAAGTTACCCCTTATTTGTTAGTTCATGGTGTAAAAGTCGTCCTGCCAATCGAAATAAAAGTCGCTTCACTAAGGGTAGTAGTGCATCAATCAATTACAGACGATGAGAATGCAAGAATACGACTGACAGAGTTGGATCTGCTTGATGAAAAAAATTGGAAGCTCAGTAGCGATTGCAGTTATATCAGGCTAGGATTTCTGTCGCCTTCGATAAAAAGGTTAAACACTAATCTTTCAAGAAAGGGGATATGATTTTGATGTTAAAAAGGCCAATAATAGTCACTCGGAGAACATGGGGGAAATTTGATCCCAAATGGGACGGACCGTATATCATAACTGAAGTCTATTCCAATGGGGCGTACAGAGTAACAGATCAAGATGGATGAGGTATCAGTATCCCGGTCAATGTTCACTTTATTAAGAAATATCATCCCTAACAGTGGGAGAAATTTTGATTTACAAGATTATCAAGATAATGCTTCTACATCAAAAGGGGGCAATTGCAGATGAAATGGTGAAATAGCCTTTAAAGGTGGAGCCTTGTATTCTTTCTTCACAAATGATGAATAAAAGGCGAACTTTCAAGCATATTGTCGAAGTCCCAGCCATCGTTGTCATTATTGATTATTCACACGACTGGTTACTTATCAAAATTGTTACTATCGCCAAGCTAATTGGATATAAAGAACAGATATCAACAAATTATCAAGGGAAACAACAAGTTAGAATGATATATCAATTATTGATTCACCTTCTAAGGCAGCCTAGTCAAGCCCTTATACGACCAACTACGCATAAGACCTATATATTATCCGGGATAGCAGTGTGGAGCTAGTGGCCCTAAAAACCCATATAGGCCACATCACGTGCATACCCATACAGGCAGTGGACAGAGCCAGTGATAAAAGCCTCAAAGGCCAGAAGTCCTCAATGGCCAGTCACGCGTGAGACCAATGCCGTTTGTAAGCTCTCTGATAGCTTCATAGACGAGGATGAAAATTCTCTCTTGTGAATGGGTCCGAACTTATAGATGAAGGAAAATGGGGAGTAAAATAAGACCCCCGGGTCTTTGGCTTGATTTTAATATTAACTCGTGAGGACAGGGTCTCGATAAAAACACCCCCTCATTGATGGACTGACGGCCCTGGACTTGGTATCGAAGGTGGCCTTGTGTGCCATGTAAACTCTAGAGAGTTAATGTGGCCAACCATGTGCATAAATCCCATCGAGTTCACGGCTTCGGTAACTTCACTGGGCCCCTCTGATGGACCGCGGTTTGTGAACTCCCCGGCTGCGATGAGTCTAAAGAACTCATGAGAGTTAGAGAGATCATTCGCATAAGACCTGACTCTAACTACTTATGAGTCTAAAAAACTGTGATTGCTCCACTACTCAAGAACTTAAACTGTGTGCAAAGCTAACTAAGTTAACTTTAAAATAAAATAGTTTCGCCCATTAAAATAAAACAACACATAAGATCACAGTACAATGCATAAATATAAATATAAAAAATAATGGAGTATAATTATAAAAGTATCACATCAACATATATCCCAAAATTAATGATTATGTTTTCAAGAGGATGCATTTGCTCTGAATAAAACACCATAACCTGTTAGTGCATTACAACGCAAAAGGAACTTATATGAAAATACAATCCTTACAGATCTTTAACTATGTTTAGTACTGCTACATAATGCTGTAATTCTTCTTTTAACTGAAATTGTGCTGCAGTAGTCATGTGTTCAGCCTCAAGAATGATCCTATCTTGATCAGGGACATCAACCAGTTCTGATTCCAAAAAGGCATCAGCTTCCCTATTCTTCGTTTGTTCAGCTTGCTCGATACTAATAACTTGAGAATTTGTTTCAAGCTCTTCTTTAATTTGACGAATAGTCAAATCTTCCGCTTCTTTTTTACCCTTGAGAAGCAGAATCTCTCTCTCGAGAATAGCAATTTGATCATCAATGATCGCCTTATTCCTATAAGAAACTTTCAACTTCTCGTGAAGAGATTGGTTAACAGTATTGCAATTAGCAAGGATGTCGTTTGAACGAGAGAGTTTCTCCTTAAGTAATGCCAATTCTTTTTGACGATTAAGAATTTCTGGAGCAATGACTATACTTCGTGCTGCTTCTAAGTTTTTGATAGAGTCGTAAAACTGTGACAAATAGTCGCGAAGAGACTGAACATGAACATGCGCCAGACAAGCCGAATGAGTAAGAACTGCTAAAGCATTATCCAGAAAGGGCCACTGAGCTGGATCTTTAAAAGCACTGATGATAACATAGATTGCGTTCTTGAAGAATCCCAACATAAGAGGGGACACCTTTTCCAATGAGAGTCTATCAAAAACTGTGGCTACAGAATTAGACCCTTCGGACCCACTTGGAGTTGGCACAACTAAAGCTAAAAAAAAGAAGACAGGTTATGAATTCAAAAGAAGATATACGTATAATGACATAAATAAGAGGGGAGAGGAGAAGATACACACCTTGTCTGGGAGCAACAGTGGAAGCAGCTTGAATAGAACAAGTTTCGGGTGCCGCAGATTTGGGTGCGTCTATAGTCACAGTAACGTTGAAAGAAAGCTCCTGAGCCCCTACGGTACTCGAGTCAAGAGTAGTCGGAGTTGGGTCATCGACTGGATCGGAGAAGAATTCTAAACTTCGGGCTATTGGCTGAATAGGAGGAGGACGTATAGTATGAGATTTATCAGTCTGAATGGAGGCATTAGATATTGTGGTGACAATTGACAAAGTTTCTCCTGTGCTGTGGGGAAGAAGTACATTTTCCATTGTTGCTTGAATTTCTGATGATAGAGCCTCGGTATCCCTTACTGTTGATGTTTCATGAGCAATTACAATGGCGGTTTCCACAATACATGGAGCATACGAGGTGTCAAAGGAAAGGAAGATATTCGTGCTGTGAGAATAACCGGATTCTCCATAATCAAGTTGTTCCTCTTCTAAGGAGGTCATCGCGATCAGACGAGAGGCATCTGGACAAGTGGCTAGGACATCAGGAAGCAAAGACTCGGCTCTAACATCGTCTTCCTCCCCAATATCCACTTCAACATTAGTATCTTCATTTAACAGAGCATCTCCCTCATCAGTTAAGCTCGTGGGAGAAGATGTATCGTCGCTTGCAGTATTGGCTGAATATTCTGACGAACTGTCTTCCTCCAATATAGTTTGTTTTCCTTTCTAAGTAGTCTTTACAGGAAGAAGACATGCACTCTGAGTAGGAGAAGGGACCTATTGTGCCAAAACTTCAAGAGATAACGACTTGACACGCGAACAAGTCATAGGAGATGTAGTGATAGTAATCCGATTCATGGTAGGAGAGGCTATGACTATAGCATGATCCGTTGTGGTTGTTGCATGATCCGTGGTAGAGATAACTGCTGTGGTTGTATGTTCAATAGTGGGAGGAATCATAGAAGTGACATGCTCTGTGGCAAGAGGGACAACGGGAGCATGCTGTGTGGGCTGATCTCCTCCTATGACTTATCACATCCCAAACTCGGAAACCAGGCTCACAGAATTCCCGACCGCTGAATCCGTGGCAACAGCCTCTGTAGTACCCCATTCTCGGCTCCCAGCATCCATATGCCAGATTCCGATCCTGGGATCCTACAAGGAGGATTTTCCAGTGTACATTTACCTCGTAAGAAGCATAACTACAAGTATACCCAAATCACAAAGGCAATATCATCATCACATATCCACTAAAATAATCATTTGAGTACAATGCTGAAAGAGAAATACATATATCAAATTCAAAGCTCTAGACAACCGCTTTACGCTCCAAATAAAACACTGCTACTGCGACCGAACGCTACCTGCACGCATCTATCGTGCATAAGCTTATAGAAAGCTTAGAGGGTGGTGAAAGTGTGTGTACAAGATAAGTGTCAAGTATTCAATACAATGCCTTA
This sequence comes from Magnolia officinalis, assembly GCA_021015155.1. Classification (NCBI taxonomy): domain Eukaryota; kingdom Viridiplantae; phylum Streptophyta; class Magnoliopsida; order Magnoliales; family Magnoliaceae; genus Magnolia; species Magnolia officinalis. The sequence goes on along the minus strand of JAJHSJ010000016.1, from coordinate 8,313,568 downwards.
ATCATACAATATCGAAATTACTGGCAAGATCATGAATCATACGATATTAGAGTAAGCGGAAATACTGCAAGTTTATAAATCATACAATAACAGAGTACGCAACACAGAACTATACAAATGAGGAGTCATAGAGAGCCAAATATTAGATGTCGAGGGTACAATGCAATATGTAAATCCTGCTAAGTCCGTCTAGGCTATATAAGTGTAGAAACATAACAACCCAAACTGCCATATGCCTAAGGATGTAATGCAATATGCAATATGTGGTGCGAATGAAATGATCAAGCTGCAGTGTGAAGTCGAAATGATAGTACGTAGTATCGCAGGCTACGGGGTCCACCACAAGGGACTTCTATCCAAACCAGTCCCATACTAAAATTTGGATAGTCAGACTCAATGTGGTAAACTCCTGATTTCAGATTAGTTGCGCGCCCCAACCAAAATCCTGGCCATTGCGAAAGTACGCGTAACAATTAGTTGCGCACCACCAACCCGAGTAGATAGTGAATGAATGAATGAATGAGTATGCAACTCCTGCCCAATAAGTCCACGTATCAGTACTGTTCATATCTAGGATCATCATCGGAGTCTAGTACACTCCAAACTAGCTACCGCCCCTGCAGGCCGCACAGCCCAGCGAGTGGAAAAGACCTCACTACCTGCCTGCCAGCAGTATACCAATGCCTACCCGACTCATCGATAGCGGACCCATTTAGGAGCTAGTCAGACTCAGCCTAGCTATGCCTACTCCCTCAAGCGGGTAAGGCCACACCCCCTCCCAACCGACCACGGCATAGTGGGAGACGCGGCCTCCTGGTATTCGGTACTCGGGCACTCATGTATCCACTCGGTCTCGACGTTGGGGCATCCTCTAGTACCAAGAGGGTTTATGAATTTTCACCCAGGGCCATATATGACAGCCCGATGCTCGAACCAAATGTTTTCGGTGTCCCATCTGGTCATCCACGATATGCTTGTGGAGGCTACGACCCTGATGTCGCTAGGGCATACAGTAATCACAACACACAATGTAAGATGCATGAGTCATGCAATCCAGTCATGCATTAATTCTGTGCATATCGCACTCTCATATGGGGCAACTCCGCCTATCAGGGAGTCCCATAAACAGCCTGCCCAATGACATATGTAATAGTCAATCATATCTCATAACAAACATGCAGATGATGTGTATGTGCATGTATCATGATGCTATACTGTCATATATTCATAATCGGTATTAATAATCGACATCAACAATCGACCTCGACAATGTGAACATTTAACCAACATTGCCCCAAGGAATGGCCCACATAGAGCCTAACATATAGTGGACCCATGGCCTCACACAAGGGCCTAATATACAACACCATGGGCCTCGCTCAAGAACTTAATACACATCACGATGGGCCCCTCACATGGGCCTAATACATATCACATTGGGCCTTGTCCATAGGCCACAAATACATCACAATGGGCCTTGCCCATGTGCCATAAATACATCACAATGGGCCCCATCACATAGATCTCCTATTCATCACATTAGGCCTTAAACACGGGCTGCATATACATCACATAGGCCGAATACACATCACAATGGGCCTCAACTACGGGTTGTATATACATTATATAGGTCTCGACAATCGGAATCGACAATCGGTCACGATGATCGGCCTCGATCGCTAATTGACAATCGGCCATGACAAATCAGAATCGGCAATCGGCCACGACAATAAAAAATCGATCAATAATCGGCCTCGATAATCGAAATCGCCAAATCAGCCACGTCAATAGGAATCGATAATCGGCCTAACCAAAGGCTTAAGGGAAGGTCACATGAAGACTTTTAACCGTCGTTGCCCATTAATGTGGACATTTAACCAACATTGCTCCCAAGGAGTAGTTCATATACAACATAACAGGCCATACATACATTGCATTGGGCCTCAACCATGGGCCTCGAATACATCACAATGGAACTTGCCCATAGGCCACGAATACATCACAATGGGCCTCGCCCATGGGCCTCGCCCATGGGCCTCGAATACCTCACATTGAGCCTCGCCCATGGGCCTCAAATACACCATAGGTGAGCCCTACACATGGGCCTTATATACATCAAGTGGGCTACATCAAGGGGCCGCACTAATGGGCCTCAATACATCGCAAGTGGGCCTCAAATATACATCACAGGTGGGATTTTCATGTGAACGGTACGGATATAGACACATCTCAAGGCGAGCCCCACCTGTCTAGCATATGGACGGAGTGAATATAGAATAGATACATCAAGGTAGGCCCTGCATATGAGCCCTCAAATTCACCACATGGGCCTCTCATATACATCACAGTCAGCCCACACAAAGGCTTCACATACGTCTCATTGGGCCTCATATACATCAAATGGGCCGCATCACGTGGGCTCAAAATGCATCATATCGGGCCTTATCAAGTGAGCCCCAAATATATCGAATTGGCCTCATCAAGTGGGCCCCTAATACATTAAATGGGCCATACCAATGGGCCAGACCGACTACACCCTTCAACCGTTATTAGAGATTATTTTAGAGTATTATTTTAAAAGAAAACATATCTAAAGATCATCTGGACCATACCACAAATGACAGTGGTGATAATAATTTCCATAGTGGAATTTCCAATGGGCCCACCATAGTGTTTATTTTGTTTTTCATTCAGTTCCCAAGGTCACAAGGACCTGGAGAGGGGGAAGAAACAAATATCATATTAATTCAAAACTTCCTGGAGTGGGGGAAGAAACAAATATCATATTAATTCAAAACTTCCGTGTTGCGTAAAAAATGGGATTTCAATGGTAGACGTTCAACATCACTATTTCAATGGGGTTTCAATGGTCCACATGATAACTGGATCTATCTCTTCTCCAGTCTCAAACCTGAGACAAACTAGCAAATGGGTGGACGGCTGGATGCAGCACACCCATCATGTGGTGGGTCCCACAGAACCTGTTGACGTAATGCAGCAGTGGGACTCACGGAGCTTGCTGACTTGCTGCAACGGGAACTGCAGCTGCTGGTCCCGACAAATATACGGCTCGTATATTATGAGATCCACGTCCCAACTGGAACAGCAGATGGATGGTGTGGATGGGTCCACACAGCAGCTGGGCCCCACATGCTGCTGACGTCAAACACAGGGGCTTGAAGGCTGGTGCGTGCCAACCAAAGACCCTCAAATCGGTGGGTCCCACCCGTCAGCACGTTAGACGGTGTGGATGTGAGACCCTACATCACGTGTGATTGGCCCCACACAATCTGCTGACGTCAGGTGTCAGCCTCATCCAAACCGTTCGTCAGATGGGCCACGTAGGAGTGGCCCATCATAATCACGTACGTATTATATAATATAATATTAAGGTATTATATATATATATTATATATATATATATATAATATATATATATATTATCTATATATATATATATATCATCCGGCCAGTGTCCAGCAAGGGACGCTGGACGGTCTGGATGTAACGAGGTGGGTCCACGTAGTGTGGGCCACCACCATATATATATATATATATATATATATATATATATATATATATAATATATATATATAAGTATATATATATTATATAAGTATGTACGTGTGTGTGGGGGAGGACATCAGCGTCCATACCCTCTTCTTCTTCTTTCTCACTCTTCCTTTTTTGTTAAATTGGATTAGCTTGTTAGCATACACACGTCACTACACACACTTCATATAAGCCACCCCCACTAAGACCTCAAGTGTTGAACGAGGTATCTCCACTCGGTCTGCCAGTTAAGCTATGGATCTAGGTGAGCACTTCACGGTGGAGTCCCACCGTCCATCATGGACGGTGTGAATAAAACATAAATTAGTGGGGCCCACTTCATCAAAATGGATAGAGAGAGAGGGAGAGAGACAGAGAGAGAAAGAGAGAGATCGGTGAGATAGAGGGCCCCTCTCTACATTACGTACATTAATGTGGATCCTACGACAAGTGAACCCAAAACTTGAAATCAACGGTGGATCACCCACCTATTGCACTCCTCCTAGTCCCTTTGGACTCCTATGCTCCTTGCCTTCACTTTTGATGGAGGTTGATGGGTATTAGAAGGTTAGGATTGGAGATGAGAAGGTGGGCCACACTTAATATTTGGGAGAGAGCTTGAAAAGGCTTGGACGTTGGAACTTGTTTGTTGGTTGGGAGTGAGTTTATGAGAAATGAGAGAAAGAGAAAAATAATATATTAAAGGGATGGGTGTTGTAAGGAAGGGGATGGGGAGGTATGGTTGTGTTTGAAATTTTATAAAGAGGGATGGTTAGGGGAGAGAAAGTGTTGACTTGTGGGAAAAGAGGGAGTGGTCATTTGTACTTATTGTAGAGTGAGGTGGCATTACGGTAAGGTGGTGTACTTGACTTGATTGATTGATGGGATACGTTGTAGAGATTCCCTAGAAATTAACAACGTGTGGCGTTTTCTTCGAGATGAATGCGGACCCACATCTCCTGGACCGGGTATCGGTTCATTGCGTGAGTCGCGGTGTTGGAACCGCGGCGACGACGCGGTCGCCAAGTTACAGGTTTCGGTTCAAGCCAGCTTCGGTATGCAGGACTCAGCTTAGGATCGCGCGCAAACATCGGATATGAGTCGAGGGTTGCCGAAATTCGACCGGAAGGACCGCGGAAGTCTACGGAATGATACGAACTAGGATACAGGTCTTACAATACCACTTATAGTTTCAAATTCATCGTGAGGAGTAGTTGGTCTTTCTCCCCATTTTATTAAATCCAAAAGAGAACTAAAAACAATCCATCCTTCTAGAGTATTCGACGGCTTTATTTCTTTAATGGGTTCTTCTACAGAAATTTTGCGACGAAGCTGTCCTTGAATAGCAGCCTGGTCTTTCTCGTTAAAATATCATATTCCTTGCTTCGGCCTATAGTTTCTCAGGCGTGGGGGAGGAATCCAGATAGGCCGATCTACCGAAAAACAGTTGCGCACAAATAGTACTGATGCGCCCACCACCTCATCCAGGAATATGAAGCTGTCACTCAATGATTATACCCTGGAAGAAGAAATAGAGAATTGAAATTTCTTGCTAAGAGTTGCTTTCGTATTAAAGCCCAATCATAGGGGCCAACTCCATAGCTTCTCATTGACCGCGTGACTTCCTCCCTTGCTTGGGGCATAGCTTGATCATACCCAAATTGCCTAGCAAATCGACTTGGATATTACGGTTCTCTCCAAAACTCTACTCCTTCTCATAGTGGAAGACTGCAAGAACGAATACAAAGAAAGAAGGTTCTCTCAATGGGTCATTGTTATACTTAACATCTCTGTCTTCTGCTTGATAATCCAAATAGAAAGGGAAGAAGTCAATGTATTCTATGTTGTCAATCTTATCCATTATCCAGACATACTCATTCTTTATCATCTTTCACTTCAAGAAATGCCAGAGAGGTAGATGATCAGGATGAACATAAACCTTATCCGGATCACTATAAGTCCAGGGAAAATAAATGCCAAGCCAACTGGAGAAATAGTGCCATGGAGTGAAAGAAGATGAAACCCTTACTGCTGGACTTGAGTAGTGCGCCGCGACATGACCAAAAGCTCTATATAACGAGCATAACACAGGAGGGACCAGAGAATATTTTTTCCTGCCATCCGTCATTGCGCCTGTCGCCACAAATAAAGTTAGTCAAATAGAGTCTGAGCTCTTCGAGCTGGGAAGCACAACTAAGCTTAACTAATAAGCTAAGAAAGCAGCTAATTCAGTTTCAGTGGTGAATTCAGTCGGGCGCTTTATCTTTTTGCGATAAGCTTCCAATTCAGCACAATGGTTGTTAGGGAACCTGAAAAAGAGGGAAGAAAGATGGATTAATAATTTATATTTGTAAGTAAATGATATCTGAAAGATAAGAAAAAACGTGTGTTATAACACTTACAGTAAGTATCAGGAAAAATGCGCAAGCCAATAAAGGGGGGATATTTTATGGACATCAGGGAAACAAGACATTTCACGGAAGAGTTCGATTGTTAATGCTGAAATCTTAGGCGTTCCGTTGGGAGAAACATAAGAAAATTCTTCGTTCGTAGGAACGTATTCGTTTAAGAAAGATCCGGAGATGGGTAGGCCAGCCATCCTATATAGATCCCACAAAGTGATACTTACTTCCCCTACCGGAAGGTGGAAAGAATTCGTAGTAGAAGACCAGTACTTCAGAAAGCCCTTATAAATCATCATGTCCTTTTGGAAGAACTCTGAGGTAGCTTCTATAGCATAATATATCTTTGCTGCCATGAGGACCCCTTTGTACTTCCTCAAGATCGCCTTGGTCCTTGCGGTATAATACGGGCAATCAGTCTAAAGACCTCGTGTCCTGAATTCTTCCTTACCCCACAGGGAATCGCGATCCCGATAACGCTGTTGAATTGTTTCGAAGAAATGAGTGGGGAATAAGGCATGGGGGTTGTAACATGGCGTAAGGAACCGCGTGTATGTTATCTGCCCAGTCTTTTGAACTAAGTCTTTCTCCGTGAGATAACCTTCGAGGAGTTGCGGCTCTTTGATCACCCAATTTGACACATACAGGAGTCTATTTTGCGTCATATAGTTGGTCGGTTCACTTTGGAGTATAGACCGGTGGCGCTGGAGATGCAAATGGATAGTAATAGTCTCGTCTTTATAAGGGTTGCAGAATTTGATCGCATCGGCGCTTGACTTGATTGAGTCCTAAGCATTTTGGAAACGCCTCTGGTTGTGTTCTCGAATTTTTACCAGAAGAATTTCATCTTTACTCCTCTCTTGTTCTCTTCGAAATTGTGGGAGGGGGAGAAGCTTCGGCGGCAGAAAGACGAGTGTCGTCTGTACGAATATTGGTTGTGGACTTCAACCAGTCATCCCAATCAGATTCTTGACCTGTAGTAGGGGGACCCTCGATCTCCTTCATTAGCACAATTGTACGGATGTGGTCAGATAGACGCTGGATGTGATCGGCAAAGTTGATAATGGTGGGAGTTGGTTCTTTGAAGAAGGAAGAGTAGCCTTCAGCAGACTTGGGTCTTTTCTGACTACGGGTTTCAGCTGGTTGTGAGTCGAAGGGCCCAACAGTACTTGGGGAGGCATGAGGTCTTTTGGAGCTAGCCATCGGAAATCTACAAAGGAATCAATAAACAAGTTGAAATCAGTGAAAAAGTTTGTTAAGTTCTGGAAAATTGAAGGAGAAGTGTAAAAGCTTGATGAGGAAAGGAGGGCAGTGAAAATTTAAATAAAGATTCTGAATTGTACGCAGGGCGTTGTGTGCACATCGTTGTGCGTAACTCATTGTGTGCAAATCCTTATGTGTAACTCGTTGTGCGTTACCTGTTCTTGCGCACAAAGTTCTGATTGTGCGCAGAGAAGTGTTGCGCGCTAAGTTCTGTTGTGCGCAAGGGTCCGTTGTGCGCAAGAGAGTTCAACGTGCAAAAGGGTGAGACGGGCGTAGAATAAAGTGAAGGGGACGAATGGGGATCTTGTATTTATAGATCAGCGCTGACTCGTTGTGCGGAAGTTGTTGTGTGCAACTCGTTGCACACCAGAACGTTGCGCGTAAAAATTATTTGAAGCACACAACGAAGAAAAGAAAGGCAAAATTGGTTAGAAATAATTAAAAATTGATCCTACATTGTTTATTTTATAGATAAAAATAAAAAATACAGGATTAAGGGGGCATCTGTTGAGGCATAAAAAGAGAGAAAGAAAGACAACAAGAGATCGTTGTGCGCAAATCATTGTGTGCAAAATGATCATTGCGCGCAAATGATCATTGTGCGTAAATGAACATTGTGCGCAGATGATTGTTGTGCGGTAGGAAGCATTGTGCACAGAAAGGAGTGCACAAAGGAGTCTGCACAAAGGAACCCGCATAGTAGAGTCCGCACAAAGGAACCCGTACAGTGAAGTCTTAAAAAAGAAGACCGTACAGAGGAGAATTGGCACACAAGGGATACCGCACAATGACTGCGTGACATGTTCACAAGTGTGAGAGTCTATAAATATCTCATGATCCCTCTAAGGAGGTCATTAGCATCCAATCACAAAAAAGGAGAAGATTGCGAAAGAAGAGAAAGGTAGAGTCCGCACTCATTCTGCGGAACAGGTGTTGTGCAGCGCATGATGTTGCTGGCGCACAACAGAAGACAAAACACAATGAGATGGAGTGCACAACACTGCCAGCGCACAATAGGCCCAGCGCACAACAGTGCTCAACGTGCAATGGCTTCCAGCGCACAATGACCTCTTCCAGCGCACAATGGCCTCCAGCACAACACTTGGCACAGTGTCTTAGTGCTTGATGCCCTTATGCATAATGTTGTTGCCAAATATTTGTTTTATATTACAATTCATAAACATTCTACTTTGGAATCAAAGGAGAAAAATGATATAAAAGAACTTGGAATTAATAAATGATGTGATTATCTTCTTTATCTTCTTTTATTTATAATTAAGTGAATGAGGTTCCCAAATCAAATGCATTTGTTTCTTGTTCAAAACAACGGATCCATTTCATGATTAAATCAATTAAAATTCACACCGAGACAGGTTACATGTAGATCTTGTTGGCCGATATGTAACGATTTGGAAGCCAGATGATAAGTGATCTGATAGTGATACTTGAACCGTGATTCCAAATAACATTAAATATTTATTCTAGCCAGATATTAAACTAAAGAAATGAGTTTTGAATACTAAACAAATAGAAGTAATTTCTTTATGTATGTGCGAGTTTGTGAATGTAGTTACTGTTTGAGTAGCACTTGTCCAAAACTTCACATTATTGTCACGCCCCAAACTCGAAAAACGGGCTCACAAAATTTTCGATTGCCGAATCCGGCGCCGACAGCCTCCATAGTGCCCCATTCTTGGCTCTCGGCACTCATGTGCCAGATTTCGATCTTGGGATCCTACAAGGAGGATTTTCAGTGTGAATTTTTTTTTTTTTTTTTTGTAATGGAGCATAACCACAAGCATTACCAAATCACAAACAACATCACCATATATCCACTAATATAAACATTTGAATACAATGCTGAAAGGGAAATACACAAGTATCAAAATCAAGGCTCCAGAAGTCCACTGCACGCTCCAAGTTCAACACTGCTGCTACCTAACGCCACCTGAACGCATCTATCACGCATAAGCTTATAGAAAGCTTAGAGGGTGGTGAAAGTGTGTGTAAGGTAAGTGCCAAGTATACAATAAAGCTCATAAATTATACATCATCAGAATAAGCGAAAATACTGACAAGATCATGAAACTTACGATATCAGAGTAAGCAGAAATATACTGGTAAGTCCATGAATCATATAATATCAGAGTACGCAATGCATATCATAATGAGCCAAATATCATATACTGCGGATGCAATGCAATATGCAAATCTTGCCAAGTCCGTCTAAGCCATATAAGTGCAGAAACGTAGCAATCCAAAATGCCATATGCCGTGGATGAAATACAATATGCGATGCAAATGAAATGACCAAGCTGGAGTGAAGTCGGGATGATAATACGTAGTATCGCAGGCTATGGGGTCCATCACAGGGGAATTCTATCCAAATGTAACGCCCTAAAAATCTGGGGTCGAGTAGCAACTCAACTCCCAAGTTCTAAAACATCACTAATGCAACATATATGCTTATGATTAAATATTGTCTGTGTCAGTGCATTAATCATGAGTGGGGTTATACCAAAACAGTAATTCATACTCCAGATCAGTTTATACAACGCAAGCGGAAGACTAAAAGATGTATATATGTACATGTATGAGTTAAAAAATCTATGATCGGTCTCCAGAGTACGAATACATCACTGAGTCACCATATACATGTAATACTTTCAATCAAAATATCAAAAATATAGTTCAACTATTGTAATGACCCGTAAATTTTCGTACTATGGCTCGAGTACCACCTCGACCAGAAATCAATTAGGATTAAATCCTTTAGAAATTTAACAAAGTTAACTAAGTGCAAAACTCGATTAGCCATGAAATCCGTTGGAATCGCTTTAAATACGATCTGCAAGACCCAAAACCTGCAAAATCATTGACTCTAGGTTACCCTAAAGTTTAGGATCAAACTCATTACCCGACTACTCTCGGGAATGACTTGAAACTTCGTATTAGGTCTAGACCGCACATCGGAAGTCCGATTAACACGAAATTAAGGATCTAGGACCGCCTCGCTGGGCTTGACAACCATCTCGGAAATCAGGTCCAGATGACGTCCCACGGCCATTCGCTTGGATCCGGAGCGAGGGAGTGTGAAAACCACTCTTTTCTTTACAAAATAAATATCTTGAATAGTGATCTGGCACCACTCGCTTGCGGATCAGTATTAAGCAACCAGACCGTCAGAATCAGACCAAATTACACCCTCGGATCAGGAAAAATTTCAGGAACATTTACATGTACTTGGAATTTCGGATCGTGGCCCACTGACCGTTGAACTGAAAATGGTCCGCCATGTGTGATCTGGGAACCCGACCGAGATGAAATCGTAATCCCACGTAGATCCATGAGTTGTGAGCTTAAGTTGGACGTTTGGCTCAAGGAAGGCCGCCAGAAACCCTCTTTTGAGCTGGAACAACGCCGAAATGCCTATAATAGACTTACCCCTTGAACATGAGTCTATTCCGGAGAGGTTTTAGGCTATATAAAGGCCTTAGAACAGCCCCTCTCACAGCCATACGAATTTGGGATAAAACCCTAAGGAGAGAGAGAGAGAGAGAAAAGGGAGAGAAAGCTTGGGATTTGTGGGAGCACCTTCCTCCTACTGCTTTCGATCATCACACGGGCTGCACCGCCTCTTTCCAGACACTTTCCCGGCGATACCGGTTCCTTTTAAGGTGAGAAACCCTAACCCTAGATCTGTTTTGAGGTGTATAGGCTATAGGTTATGAAATAGCTAACCGATTTCACTCTTTAGGTAGAAAACTCCCGAATACGGAAGCTCATCAAACCTTGCTGATCCGTTGAGATTCCAAGGAGCAAGGTGAGGACTTTAGGTGTATAAGTTACGGTTTTCAACGCTTTCAATGGATAATGATAGATTCATGATCTGCATGCAATTGCACATGTACAAAGTGCTTTCCGTTTTCTGTTTCGATTAAAGTTGTAGAATATGGAATTTCACATACTCTAGGTATACGTAGAAATACCGTATACGTATTTTTTTTTGGAAAGTGTTTGACATGTTTATTTAATGTATGGTTATACAATATATGGATAAAATACTTGTTTGGCGAAAGGAATCGCCGTAATACATGTTTGCTTATAAACACTATGTATGTTGAAATTGGGTATTCTAGAAGATACCGTATATGTATAAATTTTGGAAATGCAATTGTCATGATTATTTGCTGTATGATTATGATATACACGGATAAATTACTCGCTTGGCAAAGGATAGCCCTAATACATATTTTACTAACATACGTCATGTATGTTGAAATAGTGTACTCTAAGTGTTAGTGTAAATGCTTGTGAGAGTAAATGCTTAGGTGTTAGTACCGTAGGTCGGTGCTGAGATGGAATTCTCAACTACCTTAGAGACATGTATGATTCCCTCCATGTGGTTGTTTACTCTAACCACTCACTTATGATGTATATGTATTTGTATCCCTATTTGTATAGTGCTCTATAACATGCTTTACAACATGCTTTATATCATGCTTTATAACATGCCTTATGACATGCCTACTAGCATGCTTGTATTACTTTGTTTATCATGCTTTACTCCACATGCTATGGATGAGAATTGATTGAGTTTGGGACTATGTCTATAGTCCAGACATTCGGTACCAGACTTGAGATTGTGGCTGAGATTCATGTCGCCACAAGGGATGTGTCTGACGAACCCGAGTCGTACTTCGGTTGGCGATAGTGGTTGGCCACACGGAGTGCTTTTGCGCTTCATATCGCCCAACTTGTTGTGCGCTCGAGCTAGTCAGGCTCGTCAAGTAACCCGATATGTCGAATGTGTGTTCACCATGTTTGGTCATTACTGTTTGAACCTAGGGTACCAAACTTACCAGTGGCAATCCTGTTAACCATGGTACCTCGATCCGCTAAGACTCATGAGCCGGACATGGTGGTATGGGACACCGTGGCCGAGCTATCGGCCTATGCTGGGGCCACGTGCCTCCCCGTAGTGACCATTGAGCAACCCAAACTCGTGAGCCGAATACGGTGGTATGGGACACTGTATTCGAGCTGTCGATACTTACGGCGAGAGCCGAGTACGGTGAGACCTGTACTCATGCTGACGGGTGACGAGTCCTCTGTAGTATCTTCGAGTATACTCAAAGGTCTGTGATTGGCGACAAGCCTTTCACAGCAACTAGAGTATGAGTTGAGCCGAGTACGGTGAGACCTGTATTCTAGCTGACGGCCAGCGATTGAGCCGAGTACGGTGAGACCTGTACTCGAGCTGACGGTCAGCAATTGAGCCGCATACGGTGAGATCTGTATCCGTGCTGAAGGGTGACGAGCCCTTTGCGACGCCTTCGCGATGCCTCTAAAACGATAATATCGTATGAGATTAACTAGGATTGACGACCCTAGAATGGATCATGTTTGGGAATGATACAAGGGAGGTACCTTAGTTTCCCAATACTACTGTTTGAAATGGACTAATAATAACTCGGTAATCATGCTCATCATCGCACCGCATGTGCCTAGTAGATGTGGAGCACTGAGGGAGGTATGCATTCGCGAACGTAAGATGATGTCACATGAGGGTGGTTTGGCAAGGGCATACATCATCATGTCATTTCATACTTGTACTTAATAAGAGTAGTTAAACTTGTTTGATTGTACTGCTTTATCATTACTGCTTGATTGAATTGATAACATGTTAACCTATGCTTTATTGTTCCACTGAGTTAGCTACTCACTCCCACGTTACGGGACGGTGTTGTACACACCAACCAGACTCTATCACAGGTATAAACGGTTCAGGAGGCGGAGCTCGATTTCGACGAGGACCAGGATGAGTTCTCATTCATGCAGTACTCTGACGGCTTTGCTTAGGCCGACTGCATCGCGGGGATTTCAGGACTCATCTTTTAGATTGTATTTTGATTTTTGACTCAGAAACAGTACATGTATATGGGTACTCAGTTAGTGTTCATACTCTGATGTTCATAAAAATTTTGTTTCTTTACATACCTTATATATACAATTTCAGTCTTCCGCTTGCCTTTATACAATTGAACTGGAGTATGAATTACTGTTTTGGTATAATCTCACTCATGTTTATTGCTCTAACTCAGACAACATTTAACCATCATTATTTATGTTGCATAAGTGAGGCGTTGGAACTCGGGAGTTGAGTTCATACTCGACCCCCGAATTTCAGGGCGTTACAAGTTGGTATCAGAGCATGATTTTGATTAAACCGGACCTGAGTTATGTTCCCACGACGTACGTTGACGCATTACAACCTAGGAGGGTGCGAGAAAATTTTAGAAACAGTTCTAGGATTTCCGATTTCGCCATTTGACGAAGTTCGTCGAAAACGCGCGTTTTGATCGAGTCCGTGCTCGATCCTGATTGCACGAGTCTATTCCAAATCACTTCTAGACCGTCTATTGACGTGTCTAGATCGCTATCCACCTAAAACCAGTCGTTAAAAATCAGAAATGATCAGTGGGTGTCCGGAATTGCCTGAAAGTGCCCGATCTGGAACCGAATCGAGTCGGGGGCCTCCTCACTTAAATCCAATTGGACCCAGGGTCTAACCAAGGTGCATTTGGCACCTTGGGACCATGGAGAACACGGCCCCACCGCGGCGGCACGGCGCCGGCCAAGGAGGACCTCGGTGGAACCGCGGTCACCGCGGCGCGCCGCGGTCGGGTGAGGTTTCGGATGGTGGGCAGGGCCTGGGAATGGTCGGCCCGACCTCCCCAAGCACGTGGTGGGTGCAAAATGTGATGGGGTTTAGGAGTTTTAGGGCTGGAGCCACCCTCTCTCTCACATCTTCCCTTCCAAACGCCCATCCTCTCCATTTTCGATTTTTCTCTCAACCCATCCCCCTAAATCTTTCAATCCCCCATTTTCATCCATAACTCACCCTCTCCCATCGATCACAACAGCCCTAGCCACCTACCCTACCCCTCCCTTTCACGTTGAGCTCTCACATCCCCCATTTGGAGCTCAAAATCGGGTAACCTCCTAACCCATCCCAATTTCCTCTTGTTCCTTCTTCATTTCCTGCTCCTAGTGTCTCTTCTACACCTATTGGGGTTGTTGCTCGTGGAGAATCAAAGGAATCAGCCCCTTTTCTCTCTCATTCCTTCATTCCATGGTGCTTTTCGAGTTGGTTACGGCTATTTTCTCAATTTCCTCTATCTTATCTCTCATGGGAAAGAGGAAGACCACAGCTGCTGACGCTGGCCCAAGTAGCCCAGCCCATTCCAGAAGAAGAGCTGACGAGGGGGCCGGCACTAGCACCGTTCGGGAGTTTAGGTCGAAGTGAGACCTGGATCCTCACCATCCCGTCAGAAATGCCTATCCGATAGGCGTTGAATATGGGCATTTTGCTGGCCGTAAAGTCGTGTTTGAAGCTCACGTGGATGAGAGGATGTTTGGGTTACACCCAATGATGGACTACTTGGTGGATATCGGATGGAATTCTATGATTGACGGTGAGTCCCCTGCATGTGAGAACACGGTTCGTGCTTTCTACGCCCACATCATACACCCATCATTAGAGCCTCTTCAATTCACTGTCTCTGTGAGGGGCATAAGGCGCACAATTACGGTGGATGAGGTGGCTCAGATCACGAAGATCCCACGTGGTCAAGTGATTCCTAGTGACGACTTCTCCAGAAGTGCACGGGAAAGGGATCGCCGCACGCGATACCTTTGTGGTCGTCGGGTTGCTTGGACGCGAGGAAATTGTATTGCGGCGACAAAGATGGCCGAGGACTTCCGTTTACTCCACATTTTCACATACAATGTGTACCCACGATCGGGAAACCGCACGGAGTGTACTCGGTTGATGGTGGATTTTCTGTACAAAATGGGACACGGGGACAACATATGCCTGCCCACATTCATCCTATTTCAGATAGTTCAGGTAGTTGATCTGCCAGGAACGACCTTTCGCTCCCATTTGGCCTCCTGATCTGCAGGATGGCTCATAATATCGGTTATAGGTTGAACATGGAGGACCTTGCACCAGTCCGAGTCATAAGCGAGGCGACACTTAAGAATATGAAGATCGGCCCTCAACAGCGGTAAGCCTGACTCGACGAGTTTGGAGATGAGTCGGATAGCGCCGGTGTGGAGAGTGTTGACCTTGAGGCAGGAAGTGATGAGGAGGGCGGTGATGACGTACAAGAAGAGGAAGATGAGGCTCAGGATACTGAGGAGAGCCCTCCTCCTGGTGCACCTGAGTCGGACGCTGCTCAGGCAGCGAGGGAGGCTCATATGGTTCGCATTAAGGAGAACCAGGCTGCCCTGCAGCAAGAGGTTGGACAAGTTCGGGCTGAGCTTGGTGAGACCCGAGCCAAGCTTGAAGAGACCGAAGCCTACATGAAGAGGAGCTTTAAGAACGTGTCTCGTACGTTGAAGGCCATTCTGTGCTGTGTGCAGGACAAGAATGCTCCTCCTCCATCGCCTGACTCGGATGCCTAGGCATCCACGTTATTGTGTGTGGTTGTTTATTTTTGGTTACCGCGATAGGTGGTTTATGTTTTCATGTAGATGATGTAGTAGATAGTAGCATGTTCTAAGTGTTTTATGTTGTGGATGTATTGGCTATCATGTGATTTCTGTCATGATTCATGTAACTCTGTATTCCATGTATTATGACAATTTTGGGTAAATGAAAGGCATGTAGCCTCTTTTGTTTTGATGATGTGTGGAATGCTTAAAGTGCTTTATGAATGCTTTATCTCACAAATGTTGTACCCTATGTTGTATAGGGCATGCCGCGACAGTACACGCGGAGCACGACACACCTCCGTCTGACTGGCTCTATGGACCAGACACCTTCTGGTAGTGGCGGTCTTGCGGACCGAGGGTTAGGTTCTGATCAGCCTCCTGCTGGTCCTACCGGTGGATTGCCACCTTACACGCCCCCGGTTCGTGAGCAGTACCGGCCGTCTTCATCTGCGCAGTATGACTCTCAGGCTGCTCCGCCGACTGATAGGATCGAGCAGCTGATGTTGATGATGCATCAACAGCAGATGCAGCAGCAGCAGCACCAGCAGCTTATGGCCACTATTGCTGATGCCTTATCCCAGGGTGGTAGTGCGATTTCACCTACGACATCCGCACATCCTGCTGAGCATTCTGAGCCTCCTGCTCGGTTTGAGGATGTGCCTCTGCCCACACCCATCGCACCTCCTACTGGAGATGTTGGTACACGCGGTTTACTCGAGCGATTTCAGCGCTTGAGGCCTCCCTCATTTATGGGTTCTCACAGACCCGAGGAGGCAGAGTTTTGGCTTGACCGCATCTCCAAGATGCTACGGATGCTGCACTGTACAGAGGCAAAGCAGGTCGAGTTGACTTCTTTCATGTTTGAGAGGGAGGCCAGTTTATGGTGGGATAGTGTGCTGCGGACGGTCGCAGAGGATTACGTGTGGACCTGAGAGGCTTTCGAGTTCCGATTCCACGAGAAATACTACCCACAGACTTACCGACATGAGCGGGAAGATGAGTTCCTACGCCTCAGGCAGGGAGGCATGACGGTTACGGAGTATGAGCACCGCTTCACTGAGCTGGGCCGTTTTGTCCCAACTATCCTCGTCAATGAGCAGATGTGGATGCGTCGCTTCTCTAGAGGCTTGCGACCTGACATACGGTCGAAGATATGTTGTCTCAGTATACCCACCTACGCGGCACTGGTCCACGTGTCTATGACGGCCGAGCAGGAAGTGGACCGGTTGGCCCGATCGCGTGGCGTTATGGTTGCGAGGCCACGACAGGAGTTACAGAGCAGGCCTATTCTAGGCAAGAGGCCTCGTGTTGATTCGCCTCCCATGGCCGCGGCACCAGTAGTTCCTATAGGCTCCCTATTGTGACCTGCACGTATTGCGGGAAACCGGGACATCCTGCTGAGAGCTGTTTCTCGCGTATGAGGGCTAGCGGATTTTCACCACCGTAGAGGTTGGATCGCCCTTACCCACAGGCCATATCAGCTCCACCTCTACAGACTGCTCCTGCACATCCTTCCTTCTAACCTCCTGTATCGCGCTTCAAGCTGCCTCAACGGCCCTTGGTTCCACAGCCGAACTGTCAGCAGCAGGCTCGAGTACACACGCTTGTTGCCGAGGCACCTGAGACGTCGATTTCGGCCCCGACGGCTTTTGAGGGTACAGCTTATATTCATGGTACTTTTGTTTCCTTATTGGTGGACACTGGGTCCACTACTTCTATTATTTCTTGTGGGGCAGTTAAACGTTTATCTTTGCATACTATTTCCACTAAGGGACTGAGACTCACTACAGCTAATGGGACCTGTTCGGATGTCACACGGTTATGCGAGGGTTGCTCTGTAGATTTGGGTAGCAGCACAGTGCTTGTCGACCTCATTGTTGCTCCACTATGGAACTACGACGTTATCCTTGGTATGGACTGGCTCGCTAAGATGAGGGCAGAGATAGATTACGATACTCGGATCGTGACAGCCTATGGAGCTGACGGCACAGCTTTCACGTTTCCAGTGCAGGTCAGTTGGTCCTGCCGTGTTGATTGTTATGCTGCTTTACTAGTGCCGATTGATGGTCTGACATTGGAGGGTACGCCGGTGGTTCGAAAATTTATAGGTGTGTTTAAGACTATTCTTGGTTTACCTCCTTGGCGCGAGATTGATTTTACAATTGATCTTACGCTTGGTGCAACGCCCATCTCATTGCCGACTTATCGTATGCCTCCATATGAGATGGAGGAGCTGCGGAGATAGATTGACGAGCTTGTAGAGAAGGGTTTTATACGACCTAGTGTGTCTCCTTGGGGAGCACCTGTGCTATTTGTGAAGAAGAAGGACGGGTCGCTATGGTTATGCATTGATTACCATAGGTTGAACCAGGTCACGGTGAAGAACAAGTATCCTTTGCCCAGGATAGATGATCATTCGATCAGTTGAGAGGGGCGAAGTATTTCTCGAAGATTGATCTTCAGTCGGGGTACCACCAGTTGCGCGTGAGAGATGAGGACGTGCAGAAGACAGCCTTCAGGACGTGCTTAGAGCACTATGAGTTCCTAGTGATGTCGTTCGGCCTTACGAACGCACTAGCCGTGTTCATGGATCTGATGAACCGGGTATTTCGGCCCTTCCTGTACCGATTCGTCATCGTCTTTATTGATGACATTTTGATATACTCTACGAGTCGGGAGGAGCACGAGGAGCACCTGAGAGCGGTGTTGGGTACACTGGAGAAGAACCAGTTGTTCGCACAATACAAGAAGTGCGACTTCTGGCAGGAGGAAGTCAAGTTCCTCGGACATGTAGTGTCCAAGGATGGGATAGTAGTGGACCTTGCTAAGGTAGCCGCGGTTCAGGATTGGCAGCAGCCTGGCTCGGTTACCAAGGTAAGGAGTTTCCTTGGTCTGGCAGGGTATTACAGGCGTTTCATTCGGGATTTCTCGAAGATTGTCAGGCCGTTGTCTCAGTTGACCCGGAAGGACCTGAAATTCGCCTGGAATGAGAAGGCGGAAAGCTTTTAAAGAGCTGAAGGATAAGTTGACGTCCGCCCCTGTGCTAGTATTGTCAGAGCAAGGGGAGAAATACACGATGTATACTGACGCGTCTCGCGTTTGTTTGGGTTGTGTTCTGATGCAGAAGGATAGGGTGATTTCGTATGCCTCGAGACAATTAAGGAAGCACGAGGAGAATTACCCTACACACGACCTAGAGTTGGCAATTATCATCTTTGCATTGAAGCTTTGGAGACATTACCTCTACGGAGAGGAGTTCGAGCTTTTCTACAACCATAAGAGCCTTAAGTACATATTCACACAGCGAGACTTGAATATGAGACAACGCCGATGGATGGAGACCTTGAAGGACTTCAAGTTCGAGGTTTCCTACCATCCTGGCAAGGCGAACCTTGTGGCAGACGTGTTGAGCCGTAAGAAGGCGATAGCTTTTACGGCACCGTTGATGATAGCTGAGTGGGACATGGTTGAGTTCGTACGAGACTTCGAGCAAAGACTCACTGTGGAGGAGCCATTTGAGTGTGTTGCGCACGTTCGCGTGCGACCACTTATTGACGACAGGATTATTGAGGCCCACGAGGGCGATATGCGGCTGTCTGAGCTTCGAGAGCAAGCTAGCGACGCCGAGGACTCCGAGTGGAGAGTTGGTTCTGATGGGGGTCTACGATTTCGTGGTCGCCTATGCGTTCCCGATATGCCTGACTTGAGACGCGAGCTTCTCGAGTCTGCCCATAACTCGAAGCTTGCGATGCATCCTAGTAGCACGAAGATGTACCGGGATATGAGACGGACGTATTGGTGGGATAACATGAAGGCCCACATCGCTGAGTATGTGTCACGATGTTTGACGTGCCAACAGGTCAAGGCAGAACATCGCCGACCTCCTGGATTGCTTCAGCCCATGCCCATAGCAGAGTGGAAGTGGGACTTCATCTCCATGAATTTCATATCAGGGCTGCCGAAGACGAGGAAGGGACACGATTCCATTTGGGTGATTGTGGACCGGTTGACCAAATCGGCCCATTTCCTCCCTATCAGAGTTACGAACTCTGCAGACGAGCTGGCTAGATTGTACATCAGAGAGATCGTCCGTCTGCACGGAGTTCCTTTGGAGATCGTGTCGGACAGAGACACTCGGTTCACATTTATCTTCTGAACTCGTATCCAGGAGGCGATAGGTGTGAAGTTGAAGTTCAGTACGGCGTTTCATCCTCAGACTGATGGGCAGACAGAGCAGGTGAACCAGATTCTGGAGGATATGTTGCGGGCATGTGTGTTGGACTTCAAGGACAACTGGGATGACTGTCTTCCGTACGCAGAGTTCGCCTACAACAACAGCTTCCAGGTGACTATTGGCATGGCGCCATATGAGGCCCTATATGGTCGTCCTTGTAGAGCACCGCATTGTTGGGCTGAGGTTGGCGAGCATAGTCTGATTGGCCCGGAGTTGGTACAGGCGACTACAGAGAAGGTTGACATTATCAGGCGTCGACTACTTACAGCACAAAGCAGGCAGAAGAGTTACGCCGATACGAGACGGCGACCGCTTGAGTTCGAGGTCGGGGATCATGTGTTCCTCCGAGTTTTCCCTATGAAGGGAGTCCTTCGGTTTGGGAAGAAGGGGAAGCTCACACCGAGGTTTATCGGTCCATTTCAGGTACTGGATCGAGTGGGTGATGTGGCGTATCGTCTCGTTTTGCCCACACCACTTGCATCTGTACACAACGTATTTCATGTATCTATGCTGAAGAAGTACGTTCCTGACCCTTCACATATCATCAGATGGGAGTAGGTACAGCTGAGCGAGGATGCTACGTATGAGTTGCGCCCAACGCGTATCCTTGACAGGAAGGAGCAGGTACTACGTAGCAAGGTCATTCCACTTGTGAAGGTACTATGGACACATCATTCCGAGGAGGAAGCTACTTGGGAGACTGAGGCTGAGGTCAGGAAGAACTACCCTCAGATTCTCGACGAATACGAAAAGGTATAAATTTCGAGGACGAAATTTTTGTTTAAGGGGGGTAGATTGTAACGACCCGTAAATTTTCGTACTATGGCTCGAGTACCACCTCGACCAGAAATCAATTAGGATTAAATCCTTTAGAAATTTAACAAAGTTAACTAAGTGCAAAACTCGATTAGCCATGAAATCCGTTGGAATCGCTTTAAATACGATCTGCAAGACCCAAAACTTGCAAAATCATTGACTCTAGGTTACCCTAAAGTTTAGGATCAAACTCATTACCCGGCTACTCTCGGGAATGACTTGAAACTTCGTATTAGGTCTAGACCGCACATCGGAAGTCCGATTAACACGAAATTAAGGATCTAGGACCGCCTCGCTGGGCTTGACAACCATCTCGGAAATCAGGTCCAGATGACGTCTCACGGCCATTCGCTTGGATCCGGAGCGAGGGAGTGTGAAAACCACTCTTTTCTTTACAAAATAAATATCTTCAATAGTGATCTGGCACCACTCGCTTGCGGATCAGTATTAAGCAACCAGACCGTCAGAATCAGACCAAATTACACCCTCGGATCAGGAAAAATTTCAGGAACATTTACATGTACTTGGAATTTCGGATCGTGGCCCACTGACCGTTGAACTGAAAATGGTCCGCCACATGTGATCTGGGAACCCGACCGAGATGAAATCGTAATCCCACGTAGATCCATGAGTTGTGAGCTTAAGTCGGACGTTTGGCTCAAGGAGGGCCGCCAGAAACCCTCTTTTGAGCTGGAACAACGCCGAAATGCCTATAATAGACGTACCCCTTGAATAGGAGTCTATTTCGGAGAGGTTTTAGGCTATATAAGGGCCTTAGAACAGCCCCTCTCACAGCCATACGAATTTGGGATAAAACCCTAAGGAGAGAGAGAGAGAAAAGGGAGAGAAAGCTTGGGATTTGTGGGAGCACCTTCCTCTTACTGCTTTCGATCATCACACGGGTTACACCGCCTCTTTCCAGACACTTTCCCGGCGATACCGGTTCCGTTTTAAGGTGAGAAACCCTAACCCTAGATCTGTTTTGAGGTGTATAGGCTATAGGTTATGAAATAGCTAACCGATTTCACTCTTTAGGTTAGAAAACTCCCGAATACGGAAGCTCATCAAACCTTGCTGATCCGTTGAGATTCCAAGGAGCAAGGTGAGGACTTTAGTTGTATAAGTTACGGTTTTCAACGCTTTCAATGGCAGATAATGATAGATTCATGATCTGCATGCAATTGCACATGTACAAAGTGCTTTCCGTTTTCTGTTTCGATTAAAGTTGTAGAATATGGAATTTCACATACTCTAGGTATACGTAGAAATACCGTATACGTATTTTTTTTTGGAAAAGTGTTTGACATGTTTATTTAATTTATGGTTATACAATATATGGATAAAATACTTGTTTGGCGAAAGGAATCGCCGTAATACATGTTTGCTTGTAAACACTATGTATGTTGAAATTGGGTATTTTAGAAGCTACTGTATATGTATAAATTTTGGAAGTGCAATTGTCATGATTATTTGCTGTATGATTATGATGTACACGGATAAATTACTCGCTTGGTGAACGGATAGCCCTAATGCATATTTTACTAACATACGTCATGTATGTTGAAATAGTGTACTCTAAGTGTTTGTGTAAATGCTTGTGAGAGTAAATGCTTAGGTGTTAGTACCGTAGGTCACTGCTGAGATGGAATTCTCAACTACCTTAGAGTCATGTATGATTCCCTCCATGTGGTTGTTTACTCTAACCACTCACTTATGATGTATATGTATTTGTATCCCTATTTGTATAGTGCTCTATAACATGCTTTACAACATGCTTTATATCATGCTTCATAACATGCCTTATGACATGCCTACTAGCATGCTTGTATTACTTTGTTTATCATGCTTTACTCCACATGCTATGGATGAGAATTGATTGAGTTTGGGACTGTCTATAGTCCAGACATTCGGTACCAGACTTGAGATTGTGGCTGAGATTCATGTCGCCACAAGGGATGTGTCAAACGAACCCGAGTCGTACTTCGGTTGGCGATAGTGGTTGGCCACACGGAGTGCTTTTGCGCTTCATATCGCCCAACTTGTTGTGCGCTCGAGCTAGTCAGGCTCTTCAAGTAACCCGATATGTCGAATGTGTGTTCACCATGTTTGGTCATTACTGTTTGAACCTAGGGTACCAAACTTACCAGTGACAATACCGTTAACCATGGTACCTCGATCCGCTAAGACTCATGAGCCGGACATGATGGTATGGGACACCGTGGCCGAGCTGTCGGCCTATGCTGGGGCCATGTGCCTCCCCGTAGTGACCATTGAGCAACCCAAACTCGTGAGCCGAATACGGTAGTATGGGACACTGTATTCGAGCTGTCGATACTTACGGTGAGAGCCGAGTACGATGAGACCTGTACTCGTGCTGACGGGCGACGAGTCCTCTGTAGTATCTTCGAGTATACTCAAACGTCTGTGATTGGCGACAAGCCTTTCACAGCAACTAGATTATGAGTTGAGCTGAGTACGGTGAGACCTGTATTCGAGCTGACGGCCAGCGATTGAGCCGAGTACGGTGAGACCTGTACTTGAGCTGACGGTCAGCAATTGAGCCGCATACGATGAGATCTGTATCCGTGCTAACGGGTAACAAGCCCTTTACGACGCCTTCGCGATGCCTCTCAAACCATAATATCGTATGAGATTAACTAGGATTGACGACCCTAGAATGGATCATGTTTGGGAATGATACAAGGGAGGTACCTTAGTTTCCCAATACTGCTATTTGAAATGGACTAATAATAACTCGGTAATTATGCTCATCATCGCACCGCATGTGCCTAGTAGATGTGGAGCACTGAGGGAAGTATGCATTCGAGAACGTAAGATGATGTCACATGAGGGTGGTTTGGCAATGGCATACATCATCATGTCATTTCATACTTGCACTTAATAAGAGTAGTTAAACTTGTTTGATTGTACTGCTTTATCATTACTGCTTAATTGAATTGATAACATGTTAACCTATGCTTTATTGTTCCACTGAGTTAGCTACTCACTCCCACGTTACGGGACGGTGTTGTACACACCAACCAGACTCTATCACAGGTATAGACGGTTCAGGAGGCGGAGCCCGATTTCGACGAGGACCAGGATGAGTTCTCATTCATACAGTACTCTGACGGCTTTGCTTAGGCCGACTGCATCGTGGGGATTTCAGGACTCATCTTTTAGATTGTATTTTGATTTTTAACTCAGAAACAGTACATGTATATAGGTACTCAGTTAGCGTTCATACTCTGATGTTCATAAAAATTTTGTTTCTTTACATACCTTATATATACAATTTCAGTCTTCCGCTTGCCTTTATACAATTGAACTGGAGTATGAATTACTGTTTTGGTATAATCTCACTCATGTTTATTGCTCTAACTCAGACAATATTTAACCATCATTATTTATGTTGCATAAGTGAAGCGTTGGAACTCGGGAGTTGAGTTCATACTCGACCTCCGAATTTCAGGGCGTTACAACTGTAATGATAAACTTTGTAGCCCCGTCGATCCAAACAGCCTAAGCAAAACTTCCGAAGAACTGCATATATGAGAACTCGTCCTGATTGCCATAGTAATCAGGCTCCGCCTCTGGGGGCACGTCGTCACTTGAAATCAAGACAGGGTCTGCTTGGTGTTTAAAACACTGTCCCGTAATGTGGGAGTGAGTGATCAACTCAGTGGAACTATACAGCAAATGTTAACATGTTATCAATTCAATCAAGCAGTAATGATTAAGTAGTAGAATCAAACATCCCTAAGTACTCTTATTAATGCAAGAATGATATGAATAATGATGCATGCCCTCGCCTATACTCCCTCGTGCGACACCATCTTACGGTCGCGACATGCTTTCTTCCCTCTGTGCTCTTCAACTTGGGGCACATGCAGTATGATGTTATGAGCGTGATTACCGAGTTCTTATTAGTCTTTTTCATACAGCAGGATTGGAAAACCAAGTACCTCCCTTATATCATTCCCAAACAAGGATCCATTCTAGGGTCGTCAGTCCTAGTAAATCTCATACGATGTTACGGTTCTAGGTCATTGCAATGAGCTCGTCGCCTAATCAGTACAGGCCTAATGTATACTCTGGTTACTACGGAAAGGCTCGTCGCTTCTACGCAGGTTCAGAGTATGCTTGAGGTCACTACAAAGGGCTCGTGACCAAATTAGTGTAGGCCGACAGCTCGAATACAGTGTCCCATACCACCGTATTAGGCTCACGAGTCTGGGTTGCTCACTGGTCACTACGGGTGGACTCATCGCCCCGGCGTAGGCCGACAGCTCGACCACGGTGTCCCATACCACCATGTCCGGCTCATGAGTCTTAGTGGATCGAGGTACCAAGGTTAAACGGGGTTCACTGGTGAGTTCGGTACCTTAGGTTCAAACAATAGTGTCCATACATGGTGAACATACAATAGGCAAATCGGGTTACTTGGTGAGCTCGACTAATACAAGTGCACCTGAAGTTGATCGACAGGGAGTGCGTAAACACTCCGTGTGGCCTAACCACTACCAACAACTCTGGTATGACTCGGGTTCGTCAAACACGTCCTACGTGGCGAATGAATCTTAGCCACGAACTCAAAGCCGGTTACCGAATGCCTGGACTATACTGTAGTCCCAAACACATTCAATCCTTAACCGGTAAGCATGTGGAGTAGTCAGAATAGAATTAACCAAGTAATTCAAACATATTAACAAGCATGTTATAAAACACAATGTAAACAGGAAATCCAAATACATACATTTCATGAGTAAGCGATTAAACTAAACAACTTGCATGGAGGAAATCATACACATCTCTAAGGTAGGTGAGAATCCTATCTCAACACCCACCTAAAGCACTATCTCCTAAGTATCTACTCATACAAGCATTTTCACAAACACTTAGCCTACACTTATCAACATACATAACGTATGTTGGCCAAAACATGTATTAGGGCGAATCCTTTCGCCGAGGAGTTGTTACACATACAACTAGCATACACACACAGTAGTTAATCATGACAAACACACTTTCATATTCGTACGTATATGGTATTTTCTACACAGACACAAAATACACTAAACTCCACATATTTTATATCTAACAGAATCACAAAACGAACATCGCATTTTGCATGTGAAATAACACCCACATCATGAATTTATCATTATCCGGCATTGAAAGCTTTGAAAACCATAACCTATACGTCTATAGTCCGCACCTTACGCCGTAGAAGCGTAACGAATTTGCTAGAAACGCTAAGGCTTCGTTAACGATGGTATATCAACCTATAGCATGAGTTAAGTCAGCTATCTCGCCACTCGAAACAATTGAAACCTTAGAACAGATTAGGGTTAGGTTTTCTTACCTAAGAACGAAGTCAGAATCGTCGGAATAGTGATGTGATAGTGATGGTCAGGCATGTGGAATGACAGGATAGAGCAATAGGAATCTCCTCCCACTTCTCTCACACTTTCTCTCTCTTTACTCTCTTCTCTCTCCTAGGGTTTTCTCAAATTCGTATGGAGTGAATGAGAGAGGGTTTAAGGTCCTTATATAGGCTTTAAACTGATGGGAATGACCCTAGGGCCAAGGTATACTTAGGTTATAGCCAAAGGGCATCTGTTTCAGCTCAACAGAGCACTTCCGGAGCCCTCCTTGAGCCAAAGGTCGGAATTAAGCTCCTTGACCATGGATTTGGGTCGAGTTAAGTTTTTGTTCCAATCGGGTTTCCAAATCGCATGTGGCGGACCAGTTTCAGTTCAACGGTCATCGAAACTCGATCAGGGTTACAAGTACACGGACATGTATATGAAATTTCTCCTGGTCCGAGGGTGTATTTGGGTCAGATTCTGACGGTCTGAATCCTTATATTCGACCCGCAAGAGACAAGTCTCAAATTACTTAAATTAGATTTAATTTCTAAAGAAAATCACTTTTTCTCACACTCTTCGCTCCGGGCTCAAGCGAATAGCCTCAAGACACTATCTGGACTTAATTTCCGAGATGGTTGTCAAGCCCAACAAGGCAGTCCTAATTATATAATTTCGTAGTAATCAGACTTTCAACGTGAGGTCCAGCTCCAATACGGAGTTTCAATGTGCTCCTGAGAGCAACTGGGTAATGAGATTGATCCTAGATTTCAAGGTAACCTAGCGTCAATGATTCTACAAGTTTTAAGTCTTGCAGATCATATTTAAAGTACTTCAAGCGAATTTCACAGCTAATCTAGTTTAGCACTTAGATAAACTCGTCTAATTTCTAAAGGAATTGGTCCTGAGTGATTTCTGTCTGAAGTGGTACTTAGGTCTTTGTACGGAATTTTCCGAGACGTTACACCAAACCAGTCCCATACCTAAACTTGGATAGTTAAACACAATGTAGTAAACTCCTGACACAGTGTGCCCGTCCACATGTTCAACAATGACGGGGTATTATAATATCATGTCAGTCCTCATATCAAGTCCACATATCAGTACAGTTCCTCTCTGGGATCATCACCGGGGTCTAGTACACACCACACTGACTGCGCCTCCCTAGCCGCACAGCCTAACGAGTGGAAGAGACCACACTATTCGCTTGACCAGTAGTCTGCCAATACCTACCCGACTCGTCGATAGCGGACTCATTTGTGAGCTGGTCAAACTCAGCCTAGTTTGAAGCCCCCTCACTTGGGCGGATAAGGCCACAGCCCCTCCCAACTGACCACGACACGGTGAGAGACGCGGCCTACTGGTATTCGGCACTCGGGCGCTCATGTATCCACTCGGTTTAGACGTTGGGGTGTCTTGTTGCCTCGGAGGTTTTGGAACTTTCATGCACGGACATCCAAAGTGCCCAGATGCTTGAACCAAACATTTATGGTATCCCATCTGGCCATCCACGACATGCCTATGGAGATTACAACCCTGATGTTGCTAAGGCGTATAGTAATCACAATCACACAATGCAAGATGCATGAGTCATGTTGTCCAATCATGCATCAATCCTGCGCATACCGTGAGCTCATGTGGGATAACTCCACCTATCAGAGAGTCTCATGAACCATCTGTACTAAGGCATATGAAGGGTCAATCACATCTCACAATAAACATGTAGATGATGCGTATGGGCATTTATCATGATGCTATACTATCACATACTCATAATCGGTATCAATAACCGGCATCAACAATCGGCCTCGACAATGTAGACATTTAACCAACATTGTCCCCAAGGAATGGCCCATATAGAGCCAAACATATAATGGGCCCACGGCCTCACACAAAGGCCAATATACAACACAATGGGCCTTACTCAAGGGCCAAATATACACAACAGGTGGGCCCTGTTCATGGGCCTAATACATATCACAATGGGTCTTGCCCATAGGCCACGAATACATCACAATGGGCCTTGCCCATGGGCTGCAAATACATGATATGTGGGTCCTACACATGGGTCTTGAATACACCAAATGGGCCATGCATCATGGGCCTAATACATATCGCAATGGGCCTTAACTACGGGTCACATGTAAATCATATAGGTCTTGACCCTCGGCCTTGGCAATTGAAATCAGCCTCGATAATCGAAGTCGGCCTCAACAATCGGAATCGACACTCGGAATCGGCCTCAACAAATCGAAATCGGCTTTGATACTCGGCCTCGACAATCGGAATCGGCCTCGACACTCGGCCTCGACAATCAGAATTTGCCTATACAATCGGCCTCGATACTCAGCCTCAACAATTGGAATCAACCTATACAATCGGCCTTGACAAATCAGAATCGGCCTCGATACTCGGCCTTGACAATCGGAATCGGCCTATACAATCAGCCTTGACAAATCAGAATTGGCCTCGATACTCGACCTCGACAATCGGAATCAACCTATACAATAGGCCTCGACAAATTAGAATCGGCTTAGATACTTGGTCTCGACAATCGGAATCGGTCTCAACAAATCAGAATTGACCTCGATACTCGGCCACGACAATCGGAATTAGCTTATACAATCGGCCTCGACAAATTGGGCCTCGAGACTCGGTCTCGATAATCGGAATCGGCCTATACAATCGGCCTCAACAAATCTGAATCGGCCTCGATACTCAGCCTCGACAATCGAAATCGGCTTATACAATCGGCCTCGACAAATTAGAATTGGCCTCGATACTCGGCCTCGACAATCGAAATAAGCCTATATAATTGGCCTCGATAAATCAGAATCGGCCTCGTTACTTGGCCTCGACAATCGGAATCGGCCTATACAATCGACCTCGACAAATCAGAATCGGCCTCTATACGGGCCTATCAAAGGGCCCTAGGGAAAGTTACAATGCGGACATTTAACTAACATTATTCTTATAATGTGGACGTCAAACCATCATTATTCCCAAGGCATAGCCCGCCATAGACATCATTACATAAACCACGGTGGAATTACACATTGCAATGGACCTTATGTACACCCCATTGGGCCTCGACCCATGGGCCTCATATATAACAAATGGGATGCATCACATGGGCCTCATATATATTAAGGTGGGCCTAATCACATGGGCCTTATATATATACCAAGGTAGGCCTCAATGGATTGGCCATAACTACATCAAGATGGGCCTAATCTATGAACCTCATATATATACCAAGGTGGGCCTCAACGGACGGCCACAAATACATCAAGATAAGCCTAATCACATGGGCCTCATAAATTCCCAAAAATGAGTCATATTGAAGGATCATTTGGACCATACCCAAAGTGACAGTGGAGATAATAATTTTCACTATTAAGACAATTCACAGGGCCCACTGTAAAGTTTATTTTCCAACCAATCTAATCATAAGGTCCTAAAGACCTGGATTAAGAGGGAGAACAATTCCCCATTAATCCAGAGCTTCCGTGACCCAAATGGGTTTCAATGATAGACGTTTAATCCTCCACTATTTCTATGGTGTGGTCCACCTGATTAAATGGCTGGTCACATCACGGTGTGGCTTGCTGTGATGTATTTGAAATCTAACCTATTCATAAGTTAACATAGTGATAGATGAAGTGAAAACAAAAATATAAGCTTGAGTGGAAACTACTATGGCTCCTAAGAAATTTGAATGGTGGAGGTCACCTTCCAGTATTTTAAATGGTGGGGTCCACTTGAACTTTAGATCTGATTCATTCTTTAGCTCATGCCATAAAATGAGCTTTCAAAATAGTTGGACGGTTTGGATGCAACACATGCACCATGGTGGGTCCCATAGATGGGCAGCGTGGATGATACAGGTGGGAACCACAAAACTTGGTGACGCCACTCTAGCACCTAGGTAGCTGGAGTGAGGTACACTTGCTGTCCCACTCCTACACACAACATCAGTGGGTCCCACCATAACGTTAATTTTCCATCCAATCTATTAATAAGGTTATACAGACCCGAATGAGAGGAAAAACAAATTTCATATCTGATCCAATACTTCTGTGACAACCCAAAAAAAGAGTGTCAATGGCAGACACTCAATCATCACTGTTCCCTGCCGTGTGGGCCACCTGAGTTCCTACATACGGCTGATTTTGAGGGGGGGTGCCCCACAATGAAAGGGGCCCATCAATGCAGGGTGTAGATGTTCTACACACATCAGGATGGGGCCCACGGCTGGGATCCATGGTCCCAGCCTCCAGCGTCCACGCAGCAGCAGGACGCTGCTGCGTTCTCTGGGTCAGTGGCAGTAGCAAGCACTGTTGCCGAATATTTATTATTATTTTGAAATCATTTTCTTGCGGTTTTTCCCATGTGGGGTCCGCATTGGGAGGATTCACTCCACCCATTGAATTCTATGGCTCAAGACAGACCAATCAAGCCCAATATTCGAGGTGTTTTGGTGTATAGAAACATCATGGTGGATTTCAACGGTAAAAACATTATTTTCTATGTTATGGCCTGCCAGAAAATCGGACCAACTTCACTTTTCGGCTCAACGCCAAAAATGAGTTGGGAAATAGGATGAACTGCGTGAATTAAATGGGGCCTACATGAGTGGCCCACCCCAAAGCTTTGAATCAAACTGATATATATTATTTTTTTTATTTTGTTGGTTGTCGTCAGTACACCACACCGTCAGCTCATACTTCACTGTGTGGCAACATCCAGCGTCCCTGGACACTGGATGGTTGCATACAACACATTTTAAGGTGGGCCCCACTTACAGATGGCTTTGATAAAATACATGCTTCATGGTGGGGTCCATCTAGGTGGGCCACATGGCCACATCATCACAACAAAGGTGAAAGAGAGAGGAGAGAGAGAGAGAGAGAGAGAGAGAGAGAGAGAGAGACGTGTGATGGAGGGACCCCGACACTATGGTCCTTCCCTTTCATGCATTCAATCATACATCAAGTAGGTCCCAATACATGTGGGCCTACCAAATCAAAATCAACGGTGGAGATTCCTTCTCCGCCAAAATGAAAGGTCTAGATGACCTCTTTTCAAATTAGAAAGTAAATATCATGATGGGGTTCATGGAGAATGGCCCCATCATGGAATGATCATAATAATCAAGGTCGGCCATTGGCCATATCTAGGGTCCAAAGTGAGATCCGTACCATCAATCGGTAGGCCTCACTTGGCCTATCATAAAAACATGAAATCTAGGCCTATAAAAACACCCACCTTTAATCTTCTTAGACATCTTCTTCCATCAACGCATCCTAGAGCTCCAAGGGATGCATTTCAACGGTGGAGATGATCATTAGATGGTGGAGATGAGAGGTAGGAAAGTGGGCCACATTAGCTTCTCTCCTCTCCCTTGGGAAGCCATGGATGATTGCTCTCTCTTGCTTGGGAGAATGGGAGAGAGAGAGATGAGAGAGAGAGAGAGAGAGGTTGTAAGAGAGAGGGATGGGTGTAATGGGTGAGAGATGGGTGATGGATGTGTACTTGACATGTATAGGTTGTAAGAGAGAGAGTTGACTTTAGGGGAGGGGTGGTTGTATTTGGGGATGATTGATTGATTGATTGATGGAACATGATGTAGAGATTCTCTTGAGATTGTAAATGCGCGATGTTTCTTCGAAATAAATGTGGGTCCACATCTCCTGGCCTGGGTATCGGATCGGTATGCAAGACGCGGCGTTGGAACCGCGGTGACAGTGTGGTCGCAATGGTACAAGTCTCGGATTGAGCTGACTCAAATCTACAGGATATGACTTAGGATCACGCGCAAACGTCGATTATAGGTCGTTAGTTGCCGGAATTCGTTGGGAAGAATCGCGGGAGTCGACGGAACAGTACGGACTAAGATACGGGCCTTATAGTTCTCTCCGCCTAATAAAAATTTCATCCTCAAAATTTAAACCACAATACAACCAATACAGAGCTCTCAAAGGGAGGAAAATCCTATCCCAAAACATACCAACATAATCGAACACCCAAGAGATGGGGATAATGCCAACGAATCTCAGCCTTATGCTCCCAAGATGCATCCTTAGCTTTATGATGACCTCACTGAACCTCGGTTCCTGGATTAGAAACGATCGAAACTGGAATACTATGCAGCCTCACAATCTCAACGGTATGGAGCTATATCAGAAAATCTCTAAGTTATTCGAACTCGGGGATCTAATCATTATAAGTTCTCAACAATCATCGAGTGAAGGGTAGCTATTAGTAGATATGTGATGTTATCTTCAGGTATTCCCAAGTTATGCTCTGATACCAACTTCTGTCACCACCAAATTTGAAAAACGGGCTCACAAAATTCTCGATTGCCGAATTTGGCGCCGACAGCTTCTGTAGTGCCCTATTCTTGGCTCTCGGCACTCATGTACCAGATTTTGATCCCGGGATCCTACAAGGAGGATTTTCAGTGCGATTTTTTTTTATATAATGGAGCATAACCAAATCACAAAACAACATCACCGCATATTCACTAATATAAATATTTGAATACAATGTTGAAAGGGAAATACATAAGTATTAAAATCTAAGCTCCAGAAGTCCGCTGTACGCTCCAAGTTCAACGCTGCTGCTACCTAACGCCACCTACACGTATCTATCACGTATATACTTATAGAAAGCTTAGAGGGTGGCGAAAGTGTGTGTAAGGTAAGTGTTAAGTATACAATAAAGCCCATAAATCATACATCATCGGAATAAGTGGAAATACTGACAAGATCATGAAACGTACAATATCAGAGTAAGCGGAAATATACTGGTAAGTCCATGAATCATATAATATTAGAGTACGCAATGCAGATCGTAATGAGCCAAATATCATATATTGCGGATGCAATGCAATATGCAGATCCTGCCAAGTCCGTCTAAGCCATATAAGTACAGAAACGTAGCAATTCAAAATGCCATATGCCGTGGATGAAATGCAATATGTGATGCGAATGAAATGACCAAGCTGGAGTCAAGTCGGGATAATAGTACGTAGTATCGCAGCCTATGGGGTCCATCATAAGGGAATTCTATCAAACCAGTCCCATACCTAAATTTGGATAGTCAAACACAATGTGGTAAACTCCTGATCTCAAGTTAGTCGTGCGCCCTAATTGAAATCCTGGCCATTGCGAAGGTACACGTAACAAATAGTTACGCACCACCAGCCCGAGTGAATAGTGGATGAATGAATAAATGAGTCGAGTGTCGAGTATGCAACTCCTACACAGTAGCCTGCCAACCACTGGTAGCTCGCCCAGGCCTCAGCACCGACCACATCAGCGCCCGCCCACGTGTGCCTGCCCACATGTACAACAGTGACGGGGTGTCGTAATATCATGCCAGTCCTCATATCAAGTCCACGTATCAGTACAGTTCCTCTCTAGGATTATCACCGGGGTCTAGTACACTTTACACTGAATGCGGCCTCCCTAACCACACAACCCAGCGAGTGGAAGAGACCACACTATCCGCCTGACCAGTAGTTTGCCAATACCTACCCGGCTCGTCGATAGCGGACTCATTTGCGAGCTAGTCAATCTTAGCCTAATTTACAGCCCCCTCACTTGAGCGGATAAGGCCACACCCCTCCCAACCGACCACGACACAGTAGGAGACCCGGTCTACTGGTATCCGGCACTCGGGCGCTCATGTTTTCACTCGGTCTAGACGTTGGGGCATCTCCTGGCTTTGGAGGTTTAGGAACTTTCACCCACGGACATCCAAAGTGCCCAGATGCTCGAACCAAACATTTCCGGTGTCCCATCTGGCCATTCATGACATGCCTATGGAGATTACAGCCCTGATGTTGCTAGGGCGTACAGTAATCACAATCACACAATGCAAGATGCATGAGTCATGTTGTCTAATCATGCATCAATCTTGCGCATACCGTGCGCTCAAGTGGAATGACTCCACCTAGCAGGGAGTCTCATAAACCATCTGTACTAAGGCATATGCAAGGGTCAATCACATCTCACAATAAACATGCAGATGATGCGTATGGGCATGTATCATGATGATATGATGTCACATACTCATAATCGGTATTAATAACCGGTATCAACAATCAGCCTCAACAATGTGGACATTTAACCAACATTTCCTCCAAGGAATGGCCCACATAGAGCCAAACATATAATGGGCCCACGGCCTCACACAAAAGCCTAATATACAACACAATGGGCCTTACTCAAGGGCCACATATACACAACAGGTGGGCCCTGTTCATGGGCCTAATACATATCATAATGGGCCTTGCTCGTAGGACACGAATACATCACAATGGGCCTTGCCCATGGGCCTCAAATACATGACATGTGGGCCCTACACATCGGTCTTGAATACACCAAATGGGCCATGCATCATGAGCCTAATACATATCGCAATGGGCTTCAACTACGGGTCGCGTGTACATCATATGGGCAATCGAAATCGGCCTCGACAATGGAAGTCATCCTCAACAATCGAAATCGACACTTGGAACCAGCATCGTCAAATCGGAATCGGCCTTGATACTCGACCTCTACAATTGGAATCGGCCTATACAATCGACCTCGATAATTGGAATTGGCCTCGATACTCGGCCTCGACAATCGGAATCAGCCTATACAATCGGCCTCGACAAATCGGAATCGGCCTCGATACTCAGCCTCGACAATCGGAATTGGCCTATACAATCGGCCTCAACAAATCAGAATTGGCCTCAATACTTGGCCTCGACAATCGGAATCGGCCTATACAATCAGCCTCGACAAATCGGAATCGGCCTCGATACTCGCCCTCGACAATCAAAATTGGCCTACATAATCAGCCTCGACAAATCAGAATCGGCCTCGATAATCGGAATCGGCCTATACAATCGGCCTCGACAAATCGGAATCGGCCTCGATAATCGACCTCGACAATCAGAATTGGCCTATACAATCGGTCTCGAAAAATCGGAATCGGCCTCAACAATCGGAATCGGCCTCGACAAATCAAAATCAGCCTCGATACTCAGCTTCGACAATCGGAATCAGCCTATACAATCGGCCTCGACAAATCGGAATCGGCCTCGATAATTGGAATCAGCCTATACAATCGACCTCGACAAATCAGAATCGGCCTCTATATGGTCCTATCAAAGGGCCCTAGGGAAAGTTACCATGCAGACATTTAACCAACACTATTCTTATAATGTGGACGTTAAACCATCATTGTTCCCAAGGCATAGCCTGCCATAGACATCATTACATGAACCATGGTGGAATTACACATTGCAATGGACCTTATGTACATCCATTGGGCCTCGACCCATGGGCCTCATATATGACAAATGGGCCACATCACATGGGCCTCGTATATATCAAGGTGGGCCTAATCACATGGGCCTTATATATACCAAGGTGGGCCTCAACGGATTGGCCATAACTACATCAAGATGGGCCTAATCATATGGGCTTCATATATATACTAAAGGTGGGCCTCAACGGACGGCCACAAATACATCAAGATGAGCCTAATCACATGGGCCTCATAAATTCCCAAAAATGAGTCATATTGAAGGATCATTTGGACCATACCCCTAGTGACAGTGGAGATAATAATTTTCACTGTTAAGACAATTCACAGGGCCCACTATAAAGTTTATTTTCCAACCAATCTAATCATAAGGTCCTAAAGACCTGGATTAAGAGGGAGAACAATTCCCCATTGATCCAGAACTTTCGTGACCCAAATGGGTTTCAATGATAGACGTTTAATCCTCCACTATTTCTATGGTGTGGTCCACCTGATTAAAGGGCTAGTCACATCACGGTGTGGCTCGCTGTGATGTATTTGAAATCTAACCTATTCATAAGTTAACATAGTGATAGATGAAGTGAAAATAAAAAAAAATAAGCTTGAGTGGAAACTGCCATGGCTCCTAAGAAGTTTGAATGGTGGAGGTCACCGTCCAGTATTTTAAATGGTGGGGTCCACTTGAACTTTAGATCTGATTCATTCTTTAGCTCATGCCATAAAATGAGCTTTCAAAATAGTTGGATGGTTTGGATGCAACACATGCACCATGGTGGGTCCCATAGATGGGAAGCATGGATGATATAGGTGGGACCCACAGAACTTAGTGATGCCCCTCCAGCAGCTAGGTAGCTGGAGTGAGGTACACCTGCCGTCCCACTCCTAGGATATGGCGAGAAGGATCGCGGGAGTCGATGGAACAGTACAGACTAGGACACGGGCCTTACACTGTAATGCATGATTGACCATACGGCGTGATACATATGGTTGAGAACTCCATTTTTTAGCCCAACCAACTTGGCTCGGCTGATTAAGTGTCTCTTTGACAGCATCACTATCTTTCTGCAACAAAACATTTTTGTCACACTAATGTTCTTTTGAGTATTGTCTTCCATAAACTTGCATCATATTTTCAAAGGCTTACCTTGATAAAACAGCACTATATGTATGAATTAGAAAAAGCCGGTAGGGGCAAGAACCATTCTCCAAATTACAGTTCTCAATTGGTCAGAAACATGAAATAAAAATGACCAAAGAACAATGTAACCATCGAAAATAAAATAGAAATTGGAGAAAAGGGGGGGAAGCTCACATGATTGAAAGTTAAAACCCTTCCTCTGTCCTCGAATAATGCAAACTGCAAATCAAAGTACCTGCTTCAAACGAATAACTAAATTGAGAAAAAATTGAAAAGGTAGGCACCATGTATCATCATCTCAAAACAAAAATCAAAAAGCAAAGCTTCAGACAATTGGATCTGAAAGCAAAACAGATCCATCAACAAGAATTAGATCAAAATCCAACGAAATCTTTCAAAATCGAGAGACAAGAGCTGGATTCAAATCAAAATAGATCGAGCACCAAAAATCGAGGAAAAAAAAACCAAAGTGGAAAAAATTGGAAAAAAGCTCAATGTCTTTTAAGGATCTAATGATTAGAGAGAGAGAGAGGAGAGAGAGAGAGAGAGAGAAACCGTGCATCTAATGATCTGACGGTTTCAAGGGTTCAGAGGATATGGTAGAGCCGGACATGGATTTTACAGGCTTCCTCTAGAGATTGAAAGCTCATGGAAGAGATGGAGGGGCGTTTCCTTTAGAGATGCAAATCTCGAAGAAGAGAAGATAGAGAGCTGATTGGAAGCGGATTGGCTGGTGTACCACACACCAACTATATAAGAGGCGACATCTAATACACTTACTCGAACACTTGGAAGGCAGTCTCAGATAGGATTTTGGTGGGGTTCTGAGAATGAATGAACCGAGGGGATCTTCCCTCCAAAAAAGGGGGCTTAGATTTTACCATTGTGCGATTATGATCGCCCAAGCAGTGAGATGTTACCACTGTGCCCAATCCACAGTGGGACCCACCTGATGAATGGTCTGGATGATGGACCACATTGCCATGCATATGATTTCTAAAAAGAGAAGTGGAAAAATATAGACTTAAACAGAGAGACCTGAGTAAGGTTGGATGTGTCACGCCCCAAACTCGGAAACCGGGCTCACAAAATTCCCGATCGCCGAATCTAGTGCCCAAAGCCTCCGTAGTACCCCATTCTCGGCTTCCAATGCCAATACACCAAATTCTGATCCTGAGATCCTATGAGGAGGATTTTTCAACATACATTTATCTCGTAAGAAGCATAACCATAAGTTTACCCAAGTCACAAAGGCAACATCATCATCACATATCCACTAGTATCAAAACTTTTAAATACAATGCATAAAAGGAAATACAATAACAATATCGGAAGCTCCAGAAGTCCACTGCACTCTCCAAGCTCAATACTGCCGCAACTTAGCACCACCTGCACGCATCTATCGTGCATAAGCTTATAGAAAGCTTAGAGGGTGGTGTAAGTGTGTGCGTAAGATAAGTACCAAACACACAATATATCAGAGCAAGTGGAAATACTAACAAGTCCATAAAATATCATCAACCTTATCTAGGATATGCGATGTAAAGACATAATAAGACAATGACATATACTGAGAAAGTAATGTAGGTCGACTATGCAATGCAGAGATATAATGAGCCAAATATCAGATACCAAGGATGCAATATAATATGCAATTCTGAAGAGCTACGAATACCTTAAGCCTCATCTAGGCCATATAAATGCAGAAACATAGCAACCCAAAATGCCATATGTTGTGGATGTAATGTAATATGCGGTGCGAATGAAATGACCAAGATAAAATGTGAAGTCAGGATGATAGTACGTAGTATGGGGTCCATCAAAAGAGACTTCTATCCAAACTAGTCCCATACCTAAATTTGGATAGTCAGACTTAATGTGGTAAACTCCTGATCTCAGGTTAGTTGCGCTCCCCAATCGAAATCCTGGCCATTAGGAAGGTACACATAACAATTAGTTGCGCACCACCAGCTCGAGTGGATAGTGAATGAATGAATGAATGGTTAAAATGTTGAGTATACAACTTCTACTCAATAAGTTCACATATCAATATTGTACATCTCTGGGATCATCAACAGGGTATAGTACACTCCAAGCTGGCTACCACCACGGCTGGCCGCGTAGCCCAGCGAGTGGAAAAGACCTCACTACCCGCCTGCTAGTAGTATACCAATGCCTACCCGGCTCGTCGATAGCGGACCCATTTGAGAGCTAGTCAAACTCAGCCTAGATTACAGCCCCCTCACTTGGGCAGATAAGGCCACACCACCTCCCAACCGACCATGACAAAGTGGGAGACACGGCTTACTGGTATTCGGCACTCGGGCGCTCATGTATCCACTCAGTTTAGACGTTGGGGTATCTCCTGGCCACGGAGATATAGGGACTTTCACACACGAACATCCAAAGTGCCCAGATATGCTCGAACCAAATATTTCTAGTGTTTCATCTAGTCATCCATGACATGCCTGTGGAGGCTACAGCCCTGATGTTTCTAGGGCTTATAGTAGTCACAACACACAATGTAAGTTGCATAAGTCATACAATCCAGTCATGCATCAATCCTGCGCATACCGTGTACTCATATGAGACAATCTGCGCCTATCGGGGCGTCTTATAACAACCTGCCTAATGACATATGCAATGGTCAACCACATCTCATAATAAACATATAGATGATGCGTATGGGCATGTACATTATGCTATGCTATCACATACTCATAATCGGTACGACAATTAGCATCGATAATCGGCATCGATAATCAACCTGATAATTGGTCTCGACAATCGGGATCAGCCTTGACAATCGGAATCGGCCTCGACAATCGGAATCAGCCTCGACAATTAGAATCGGCCTCGACAATTGAAATCGGCCTCTACAATCGGTGTCACACCCCAAAGCGGAAAATTGGGCTCACAAAATTCTCGATCGCCGAATCTAGTGCCGACAGACTCTGTAGTACCCCATTCTTGGCTCCTAGCGTACATATGCCAGATTCTGATCCTGGGATCCTACAAGGAGGATTTTTCAATGTACATTTAACTCATAATAAGCATAACCACAAGTATACCCAAATCACGAAGGCAACATCATCATCAATATCCACTAATATAAACATTTGAATACAGCGTTGAACAGGAAATACATATATCAAAATCAAAGCTCCAGAAGTTAGCTACATGGTTCAAGTTCCACGCTGCAGCAACCTAAAGCTACCTACACGCATCTATCGTGCATAAGCTTATAGAAAGTTTAGAGGGTGGTGAAAGTGTGTGTATAAGGAAGTGTCAAGTATTCAATACAATGTCAGAAATACTGTCAAGATCATGAATCATACGATATCAGAGTAAGAGGAAACATACTAATAAGTCTATGGGTCATTCAATATCAGAGTACGCAATGCAGATCATAATGAGCCAAATATCATATACTGAACCTCATCCAGGATATACGATGAAAAGACATAGTAAGCCAATATATCATATGTCGCGGATGTAATGCAATATGCAGTGCGAATGAAATGACCAAGCTGCGGTGTGAAGTCGGGATGATAGTACGTGGTATCGCAAGCTATGGGGCCTATCATAAAGGACTTTACCCAAACCAATCCCATACCTAAATTTAAATAGATAGACTCAATGTGGTAAGCTCCTGATCTCAGGTTAGTTACGCGCCCCAACCGAAATCCTGGTCATTTCGAAGGTATACGTAACAAATAGTTATGCACCAGCAGCCCGAGTGGATAGTGAATGAATGAGTGAATGAATATAATGCTAAGTATGCAACGCCTGCTCCATAAATCACTACTGTACATCTCTGGGATCATCACCGGGGTCTATTACACTCTACGCCAGCTTGTCGCCCCTATCCGAGCGCACAACTGGGTAAGTAGAAAAGACCTCACTATCTGCCTGCCAATATCGGCCCGACTCATCGATAGTGGACCCATTCCTCAAGCTGGTTAAACTCAACCTAGATATTGCCCCCTCACTCAGGCGGGTAGGGTCACGCCTCCTCCCAACCAACTACGACACAGTGGGAGACGTGGCCTACTGGTATATGACCCTCATACGTTCATATATATCCACTCGGTCTAAAAGTTGGGGCGTCCTCTGGTACCAAGAAGGTTTAGGAATTTTCATCAAGGGTCATTTATGGCAGCCGGATGCTAGTAACAGATTTCTGGTGTCCCATCTGGCCATCCATGATATGCCTGTAGAGGCTACGACCCTGATGTCACTAGGGCGTACAGTAATCACAACACACAATGTAAGATGCATGAGCCATATAATCCAGTCATGCATCATTCCTGCGCATACCGTGTGCTCATGTGAGACAATCTCCACCTATTAGAGAGTCTCATAACAACATGTCCAATGACATATGCAATGGTCAATCACATCTCATAACAAACTTACAAATGATGTGTATGGGCATGTATCATGATGCTATGCTGTCACATACTCATAATCGACATCGATAATCGACCTCAACAATTGAAATCGGCCTCGACAATCGAAATCGCCCTTGACAATCGGAATCGGCCTCAACAATCAGAATCGGCCTCGACAATCGAAATCAGCCTCGATAATCAGAATCGGCTTCGACAATCAGAACCGGCCTCGATAATCAGAATCGGCCTCGATAATCGCAATCAGCCTCAATAATCGCAATCGGCCTCGACAATTGGAATTGGCCTCGACAATCGAAATCGGCCTAACAAAGGGCCTAAGGGAAGGTCACAATGTGGACATTCCATCATCATTGCCCATCAATGTGGACATTTAACCAACATTACTCCCAAGGAGTGGCCTACATAGAGCCAAACGTATCGTGGGCCCATGGCCTCACACAAGGACCTACTACACATCACTATGGGCCTCACTCATGGGCCGCATATACATTATAATGGGCCTCATACTTGGGTCTCAAATACAACATAATGGGCTGCATCACATGGGCCAGATACATCACAATGGGCCTCATCATATGAGCCAAAAATATATCTCAATGGGCCTTATCATACGGGCCGGAAATATATCACAATGGGCCATAAGACATGGGCCTAATACATATCACAATAGGCTGCATGACGTGGGTTTAATACAGATCACAATGGACCGCATGACATGGGCCACAAATACATCCGAATGGGCCCCATGGCTAGGCCATATATACATCAGGGTGGGCCTTGCACATTCCAAATGGGCCCCACCAGATGGACAACTAGCATTAAACACGTACATCATGTGAGGGCCAAGTGAATGGATGGTGTGAATATATGATACATCCCAAGGTGGGCCGGATGGTGGGGATAAAACAGATACATTATTATGCGCCCTACACTACCCGTCCAAACGGCTGATGTGGATATAAATCACATATATCAAGGTGGGGTCCCACCTGCCCACACGTGTGGGCCCCACGCACCCAAACGGATGGACGGTTTGGAAATAACACAACCTCATGATCCGGCCCACCATCCTTGACAGATGGACGGTGCAGATATGATAAATAAATCGAGGTGGGTATCACAGCATTGTCCAGCCTTTGAGGTGTGGGTATGAAATAAATACATCAAGGTAAGGCCCACCATCACATTTATTTTCCATCCAGTCTGTTCATAAGGTCACAAAGACCTGGTTCAAGAGGAGAAACAAATATCATTTTGATCCACAACTTCTGTGACCACCAAGCAGCTTCAATAGTGGATGTTCAATCTCCACTGATTTTTGCAGTGTGGTCTATCTGATAGACGGTTGGATATAACATATACATCAAAGTGTGGCCCATCGTCCAGTCATCTGAATGGTGTGGGCTACATCATATACATCATGGCGTGGCTCACGAAACTTGATGACGTGACTACAACAGCTATCTGTTGCTCGTCCAACAAATGGACGGTTGGATGTAACACATCTCTCAAGTGGGTCACACCGTTCCCAACTGGATGGTGTGAAAGAAACAAATACATCAA
The DNA here is from genome assembly GCA_021015155.1 of Magnolia officinalis. Lineage (NCBI taxonomy): Eukaryota > Viridiplantae > Streptophyta > Magnoliopsida > Magnoliales > Magnoliaceae > Magnolia > Magnolia officinalis. The sequence goes on along the minus strand of JAJHSJ010000016.1, from coordinate 8,270,990 downwards.
GTAGGCCCACCGTTCAGCTCTGGACGGTGGGGATGAGGCATTTACATCAGGTGGGACTCCCACATGTAAGGACGGTGTGGATCAACACATCAAATCAAGGTGGGTCCCACCCGTCCAGGATGCTGGACGGTGTGGATAGGACCCTTACATCACGGTGAGGTCCACTGACCTGCTGACATCACAAGCTATATAACTAGTGAGTTACACCAGCCAATCTACTCCACATGGGTGGGTCCCACGTAGGGCCCACCATCATATATCATATATAATATATATATAGTTTTTTTTAAAACATGTCAGCGTTTGGATGCAAGGCATATACATTAAGTGCGTCCCACCATCTAGATGGTTGAATATAACAAATACATCACGGTATGGCACCACTGTCCAGATGATGGACGGTGTGATGAAACACATACCTCAAGGTGGAGCCATGTGAGTGGCCCACCAGCTGGGAGACCCAACTGTTGTTGCAGCTGGTATATCATGTGGGTCCCAACACTATACAACAACACGTAGCTGGTGTACGGTACTCCAGCCAATCAGCCTCCCACCGTCCAATCCCTGGATGGTGAGGATATAACACATCCATCATGGTAGGCCCCACACCCCACACGTGTAAAACATGCAGGGTGGGTCCCATCATCCCAGACAATGGGCGGTGTGGATAAAACTCATAAATCACGGTGGTCCCACATCCAGTGGGCCACACATTTGGATTCATCTAGGGCCTGTCCCAATGGGCAGGCAGCAAGGTGGACCTCACGATCGGGCGGTCTGGAATAGGTGGGCCACACACCATCACAAGAGAGGGAGAGAGAAAGAAATAGAGAGAGAGAGAGATCAGAAGGAGGGAGCTCCGCCACTATGAGCTCCCTTAAGGCGATACAAACCATACATTAAATGGGTCCCACCACAAGTGGGCCCTCAAATCATCAAATCCAATCAATAAAACACAAATTTAATCTTAAAAAAACACCCACCTCAAAATCAATCTTAACCATTGAATCGCCAGAAACAAGATTCAATGGTTAAGATTGATTTTGGAGGGTGGGATTGGGTGGTAGGGAGTGGGCCACACAAAGCTTTTCTCCTCTCATGGAGCTTGGATGGTTTCTTGCTTGGAGAATGAGAGAGAGAGAATGAGAGAGAGAGAGAGAGGTGATGAGAGAGAGGGATGGGTGTACTTGACATGTAAGGGAGAGAGTTGACTTTAGGGATTGCTTGGGGATGGGGCATGTATTTGACATGTGAGGTGATGTGTACTTGATTGATGGGATTGATAGGATTGATGTGATGTTCTCTTGGGTTTTGCAAAGCGTGGTATTTTCCTCGAACTGAACTTGGGCCCACATCTCTTGGCCCGGGTATCGGATCGGCGCATAATACGCAGTGTGAGACCCGTATCCTATCCCATATCGTTCCGTATGCCTCCGCGGTCCTCTCGGTCGAATTCCGGTGACCCGCGATCTGTTATCGTTGTTTGCACGTGATCTTGAGTCATGTCCCATATTTCAGAGTTGGCTCGACCCGAGACTTATACCCTTGTGACCGCATCGTCGCTACGGTTCCAATGTCGCGTCTCGCGTGCCGAGGCGACACCAGGGCCAGGAGATGTGGGCCCACATTCAGTTCGAGGAAAATATCGCCCATTGCTAATCCCAAGAGAGTCCATTACATCAATCCCATCAATCATATCAATCAAGTACACATCACTCCCATCACTCACACCCATCCCCAAGTACAACCACCTCCAAAAAGTCAACTTCCTCTTATAACAAAGTACATCCATCCATCACTCACCATCCCTCTCTCCCATCATTTCTCTCCCATCACCTCTCTCTCTCTCTCTCATTCTCTCTTTCCATTTTCGAATAACACCCATGAGAGCAATCATCCAAGCTTCCATGAGAGAAGCTAGTGTGGCCCACCTTCCTACCTCCCATCTCTACCATCCAAAGTCCATCTCGACCGTTGAATCGCACCCCTTGGAGTTCTTAGTCACATTAGCGGAAGAAGGAAGAGAAGATCAAAGGTGGGTGATTTTAGTATTTGATTTTGTGATTTTGAGGGCCCACATATGTGGGACCCATCTTGATGTATGTATTATATAGGGAGGGCCCATAGTGGTGGGGTCCCTCCCCTCCTCACCATCTCTCTCTCTCTCTCTCTCTCTCTCTCTCTCTCTCTCTCTCTCTCTCTCTCTCTCTTTTTCCCTTTGATGTCGTGTGACCCACATGATGTGTGTGATATATCCATGCCATCCATCACGTTGGGTCCACTTTGATGTGTGTGGTGTGTCCACACCATCCAGCAAGTTGGATGGTGAGACCCACCATGACAAATGTTTATCATCCACACCGTCCATCAGTTTGGAGTGCGTGGCCCACCTGACGCATGTGTCATATATCCATGCCGTCCAGCCACGTGAATGTGGGCCCCACATGATGTATTTGTTTCATCCACGCTGTCTGTCCAGCGGGCAAGATCCTCCTGCCTGTCCGTTTGGACAGGCTTGGATAGAGAGAAAATAGAAATATCAGGTTGATCTAAACAGGCAGGCCATACCATGTGGCACCACCCTGATGTATTGGTTTCATCCTCACCGTCTAGGGATGTGGGTCCCACATGATATATGTGTTTTATCTATATTGCCCAACCATCAGAAGAGATCTTTTATGACATTACAAAGAGGATGTGATAGATCTAAATTTCGAGCGGGACCCACCTTGATGTATTTATTTTATATCCACACCATCCACTGGATTGGGATGGTGGGACGCCATCCGAAATGTATATATTGTATATCTATGTCGTCCATTTGTGCGGCCCGCCATGATGTATGTTTCGTATATATATGTCAACCATTGATGCGGCCCACTTGATGTATATATTTGGCCCATTGGTGCGACCCATTGATGTGGCCCACTTGATGTATTCGAGGCCCATGTGATAGGGACCACTTATTTAAAGCCCATATGATGAGGCCCACCTGCTTGAATCTGAGGCCCATGGGCAAGGCCCATTGTGATGTTTTCGAGGCCCAAATACGTGGCCCATTTGATGTATATGAGACCCATGTTTGGGCCCACATGCTATGTATTTGAGGCCCATGTGCAGGGCCCACCTGTCGTGTATATGAGGCCCATTAATGCGGTCCACTTGATGTATATGAGACCCATTGGTGCGGCCCATTGATGTGGCCCACTCGTTGTATTTGAGGCCCATGGGTTGCGGCCCATTATGAAGTATTGGGGCCCAAGGGTCGTGGCCAATTGAAATGTACTGCCGGCCCATATGGCATGGCCATTGTGATGTTTTTGTAGCCCATTTAATGAGGCCTATTATGATGTGCATTAGGCCCATGGGTTGTGGCCCGTGCGATGTATCTTAGGCCCATGTGCAGGGCCCACCTGTTGTGTATATAAGGCCCATGAGTGAGGCCCATTATGATGTACTGAGGCCCATGGGTCGTAGCCCATTGAGATGTATTTTTAGCCCATATGATGAGGCCCGACTTAATGTATACAAGGCCCGTTGCGATGTATATAAGGTCCAATGAGATCGTATGTGACCCATCGTGATGCAGTCCATTGTGATGTATATTAGGCCCATGTGTAGGGCCCGCCTATTGTGTATTTGAAGCCCATGGGTTGTGGCCCGTTGTGATGTATTTAAGGCCCATGGACGAGGCCCATTGTGATGTATTCGAGGCCCATGGATGAGGCCCATTGTGATGTGTTCGAGGCCCACGGGCGAGGCCCATTGTGATGTGTTTCTGGCCCATTTAATGAGGCCCATTGTAGTGTATTTATGGCCCATTTGGTGAGGCCCGATGTGATGTATGTGTGGCCCGTGTGATGCTGCCCGTTGTGATGTATTTGTGGCCCTTGAATTAGGCCCATTGCGATGTATATTAGCCCTTTGTGTGAGGCCATGGGCCCACTATATGTTTGGCTCTATGTGGACCACTCATTGGGAGCAATGTTGGTTAAATGTCCACATTGATAGGAAATGATGGTTAAATGTCCACATTGTGACCTTCCCTTAGGCCTTTGTTAGGCCGATTACCGATTCCGATTGTCGAAGTCGAGGCCGATTTCGATTATTAAGGCCGATTCCGATTGTCGAGACCGATTCCGATTATTGAGGCTCATTCCGATTGTCGAGGTTGATTCCGATTATTGAGGCTGATTGTCGAGGCCGATTCCGATTGTTAAGGTGGATTCTGATTGTCGAGGCCAATTTCGATTGTCGACGCCGATTCCGATTATTGAGGCCGATTCCGATTGTCGAGGCTGATTCCGATTATGGAGGCCGATTCAGATTGTCGAGGCCGATTCTGATTGTCGAGGCCGATTCCAATTATTGAGGCCGATTCCGATTGTCGAGGTGGATTCCGATTGTCGAGGCTGATTGTATAGGCCGATTATCGGTGCCGATTGTCGATACCGATTATGAGTATAGCATCATGATACATGCCCATACGCATCATCTGCATGTTTGTTATGAGATGTGGTTGACGATTGCATATGTCACTAGGCAAGTTGTTATGAGACTCCCTAATAGGCAGAGATTGTCTCACATGAGCGCACGGTATGCGCAAGATTGATGCATGACTGGATTGTATAATTCGTGCATCTTGCATTGTGTGTTGTGATTACTGTATGCCCTAGCGACATCAAGGTCGTAACCTCCACAGGCATGTCGTGGATGGCTAGATGGGAGACCAAAAATCCGTTACTAGCATCGGGCTACCATAGATGGCCTTGGGTGAAAATTCCTAAACCCTCTTGGTACCAGAGGACGCCCCAACGTCAAGACTGAGTGGATACATGAGCGCCCGAGTGCTGAATACTAGGAGGCCGCGTTTTCCACTGTGTCGTGGTCAGTTGGGAGGGGGTGTGGCCTTACCCGCCTGAAGGAGTAGGCAATGCTAGGCCATGTTTAACCAGCTCGTGAATGGGTCCGTTATCGACATGCCGGGTAGATATTGGCTGACTACTGGTCAGGCAGATAGTGAAGTCTCTTCCACTTATTGTGCTCTTGATGGGGCGGCAAGCTAGTGTGGAGTGTGCTAGACCCCGGTGATGATCCTAGAGATGAACAATACTGATATGTGGACTTATTGGGCAGGAGTTGCATGCTCATTCATTCATTCATTATCCACTCAGGCTGATGGTGTGCAACTATTTATTACGTGTGCCTTCACAATGGTCAGGATTTTGGTTGGGGCACGCGACTAACCTGAGATTAGGAGTTTACCACATTGAGTCTGACTATCCAAATTTAGGTACGGGAATGGTTCGAATAGAAGTCCCTTGTGGTGGACCCCGTAGCCTGTGATGCTACGTACTATCATCTCGACTTCACACTCCAGCTTGGTCATTTCATTCGCATCGCATATTGCATTACATCCGCAGGCATATGACATTTTGGGTTGCTATGTTTCTGCACTTATATGGCCTAGACGGACTCAGCAGGATTTACGTATTGCATTATATCCTTGGCATCTAATATTTGGCTCTTTATGACTTCTCATTTGCATAGCTAATATGTATTGTGTACTCTAATATTGTATGATTTATAGACTTGCAGTATTTCCACTTACTCTGATATCGTATGATTCATGATCTCGCCAGTAATTCCGATATTGTATGATTAAGGCATTGTATTGAATACTTGGCACTTATCTTGTGCACACACTTACACCACCCTCTAAGCTTTCTATAAGCTTATGCACGATAGATACATGCAGGTGGCATTAGGTTGCTGCAGCATCGAGCTTGGAGCATGCAGCTGACATCTGGAGCTATGATTTTTTATATATGTATTTCCCTTTCAGCACTGTACTCAAATGAGCATATTAGTGGATATGTGGTGATAACGTTGTTCTTGTGATTCGGGTATACTTGTGGTTATGCTTCTTATGAGACAAATTCATGTTGAAAATCCTCCTTGTAGGATCCCAGGATCGGAATCTGGTGTATGGACGCCAGGAGTCGAGAATGGGGTACTACGGAGGCTATCGGCACCGGATTCGGTGATCAGGAATTTTGTGAGCCCAGTTTCTAAGTTTGAGGTGTGACACATGGCGTCGGAACCGCTGCGACGGCGCGGTCGCAAGGGTACAATCTCTGGTCGAGCTGACTCTGATATACGGGACACGACTCAGGATCGCGTGCAAGCACCGATAACAGATTGCGGGTGGCCAGAATTTCAATGGAAGGACCACTGAAGCTTATGGAACAGTACGGGCCTCACAATAGGCCTCGACAATCAGAATTGGCCTCAACAATCAGCCTCGACAATTGGAATTAGCCTCGATAATCAGAATCAGCCTCGACAAAAGAATCAGCCTCGATAATCAGAATCGGCCTCGACAATCGGAATCGGCCTTGACAATCAGAATCGGCCTCAGTAATCGAAATCGGCCTCGATAATCGGAATTGGCCTCGATAATCGGAATCGGCCTCGACAATCTGCCTTGACAATCGGAATTGGCCTCGACAATCGAAATTGGCTTTGACAATCGGCCTCGACAATCGGAATCGGCCTTGACAATCGGAATCGGCCTAGACAATCGGCCTCAACAATCGGAATCGGCCTAACAAAGGCTTAAGGGAAGGTCACGATGTAGACATTTAACCATCATTGTCCATTAATGTGGACATTTAATCAACATTGCTCCCAATGAGTGGCCCACATAGGGCCAAACATATAGTGGGGCCTATGCCTCACATAAGGGCCTCACATATCACAATGGGCCTCACATATCATAATGAGCCTCATATATCACAATGGGCCACATCTCATGGGCTTCATATATAACACATCGGGCCTTATCGTGTAGACCTCATAAACAACACACCGGGCCTTACCCATGGGCCGCATGTACATTACAATCGGCCTTGGCACATGGGCCAAATATACATTACAATGGGTCACATCTCATGGGCCTCATATAAATCGCAATGGGCCACAACAATGGGTCTCATATACATCAAGTGGGTCTCATCACATGAGCCTCATATACATCATAATGGCCGCATCCATGGGCCTCAAATACATTATAATGGGCCTTATACCTAGGCCATAATTACATCATAGTGGGCCTCGCCAAATGGGTCACAAATATATCACATTGGGCCACACATATTGGCCTGAGCCTCATATACATCAAGATGGGCCGCAACAATGGGCCGCACCAATGGGCCTCATATACATCAAGATGGGCCGCATCACATGGGTCGCACCAATGGGCCCACTGGCCTAGCCGGTCCATCTGCACCATTCATCTATTTTTAGATATTATTTTAGGGCATTACCCAACAAATAAATTACATCGAAAGATCATCTGGACCATACCACAAATAACAATGGAGATAATGATTTTTCACAGTTGAAACTTCACAGGGCTCACCATAGTGTTTATTTTCCATCCAATCTGTTCATATGGTCACAAAGACCTGGATCAAGAGGAAAAACAAATTTCATTTTGATCTAAATTTCCGTGGCCTCAAAAAGGGTTTCAATGGTAGTTGTTCAACACCCCACTGTTTTCTGCTGTGTGGTTCACCTTAATATCGGATCTGTCTCATTTTTAGTCTCAAGCCTTAAGATGAGCTCACGAGATGGATGGACAGTTGGGATGTGTCACATACACCAAGGAAGGCCCGGAAGATGGGTGGCGTTTAATCAATGTTGTCCGGCAGTGTTCAGCTACTACTGACGGTATGGATGGAACACATACTTCACAAGGGCCCCACATACATCAATGTGGTCCCTCGTCCCAGTGATGGATGGTGTGGATATCACACAAACCTAGTGATTAGCACACAGAACTTGCTGATGTAAGACAACAGCTATGTTGTTGGTGGGATGGTTGGCCCACCGTCCAGATGGATGGTCTAGACATCAAATGGAGGAACAACGTTGATGAAACACACATGCCCCGTGGGGCCTCGTCTAGATGGACAGACGGTGTGGATGTACCCGACATACATCAGCTGGGTCCCACGGCACTTTGTTGACGTCCTTCGTAACTGAAAGGAGGTGGGGTCCACATAGATGTACGGTCTGGATTATCAGACCCCACCCACTGATGTCAACACATCAGCTATATGCTGGTGTGAGGGTTGCTGACCCAGTACCGTCCAGATGATGGACAGTTTGGATCATCTGCCACGGGATGGTGGGCCACGTGGATGGGATCCACGAATGGATAAAACATATACAGTAAAGGTGGGTCCCATGTGGGCCCACCATAATATTATATATATATATATATATATATATATATTATATATATATATATATATATTATATATATATATATTACTATAATATAGTCCAGCGTCCAAGGGGGTTTGGATGTCCGTCCAACGGACGATCTGGATAACGTCCCTCCAGATAGGGCCCCACATGGCACCGTCCAGATGGACAGTGCAGATATACAGCACAACATAAAGGTGGGTCCACATGTGTGGCCCACCAACGGCTTTGAATCAAGCTGATCTTTGTGTTCTTCCTTGATCAAGGCCGGTCCAAACGGACTAGCAGTAGGGTGGGCCCCACAAGTGGACTGTGGTGTGGTTCACTAAATGGACAGTATGGATAAAATATGTAATCATAGGATGGGCCATCAATAATGAAAGAGAGAGAGATAGAGAGATGTGTGAAGGGAAAGGACCCCGCCACTATGGGCCCTCCCTATACAATTTATATATCAAGTGGGTCCCACCACAAGTGGGCCCATAAATAGAAATCAACGGTGAAAATCACAAGAACCGTAGGATCTTCTTGGTTTGATGGATGTCAAACTCCTTGGCTCTCTCTTTAACGGAGGATGATGGAGATTGGACAATTAGATTGGGTGGTAAGGAGGTGGGCCACACTAGCTTCTCCTCTCTCCTCTCTCCCATGGAAATGCTTGGACGTTGGGTGCTCATGGGGTTGCTTGGGAGAATGAGAGAGAGATGAGAGAGAGAGAGAGGTTGTAAGAGAGAGAGGGATGGGTGAGTGATGGGGTGTGATGGGTGAGTGAGTGATACGTGTACTTGGTTGTAAGAGAAAGTTGACTTTAGGGAGGGTGGTTGTACTTGGGGATGGGTGTTGTACTTTGACTAGTGATGTGATTGATGGAATTGATTTGATTAGAGATTCTCTTACGCAGAGTTTTCCTCGAAATAAATGTGGGCCCATAACTCCTGGCCAAGGTGTCGCAACGGTGCGTGAGATGCGGCGTTGGAACCGTGACAACGGCGCGGTCGCAAGGGTACAAGTCTCGGGTCAAGTCGACTTGTACGCAACTTAGGGTCATGCACAAACGCTGATTACAGATCACGGGTTGTTAGAATTCGACAGGGAGGACCGCAGGAGTCTAAAGAATGGTACGGTCTAGGATACGAGCCTTACAGGACGACCACCACATCTCAGCAGGCTCAACCAAATATTTCCTAAGCATCCCAGCCCATCCATACCCCAAAATTTGTAGCAAAACCATTCAAATCTTCAAGAGGAAAGGGGTTTCGAAAACCCTAGCATAGGATGTGCTCACAGATCAATGGAGAATTTGCAGCAAAAAGGGGGTTTTGAAAACCCCAGCGAGAGAGACAGAGAGGTTGGGAAACAGAGAGAGGGAAATGGGGCTGAGAGAGAGAGAGAGGGCGAAGGAGAGCGGGAGGTCGAGAGAGGGCGAGGGAAAAGGAGAGGCTGAGAGAGAGAGAGAGAGAGAGAGAGAGAGAGAGAGAGAGAGAGAGTGGGATTTGGTTTTGGGAAATTGGGTGCGCAGGAGAGGAGCGCGGGAGAGGAGCGCAGATGGGATTGTGTTATAAGAGTGACGAACATATCACCATCTTGATTTATTTTAGGACTTGTGGGGCTCACCGTTATGTATATTAATTATCCACTCCATCCATTCATTTTAACGACTCATTTTTAGGGTTGATCCAAAAAATCAGTCAAATCGAAGATGTAGGTGGACCACACCACATATTAATGATATAAATTTATTTTTCATTGTTTCTTATGGTGTGGTCCACTTAGACTTTTGATCTTTCTACTTTTTGGGCTCATTTACTAAAATAATATTTCAAAATTGATGGACGGATTAGATAAAACACATATATTGCAATGGGCCCCATGGAGCCCTTTAAGTATCGTTAGTCTCTAATAAGGTCCCATGGGGAGGTATGTTTTAGCTACAGATTAAGGATGTTTTAGCTACAGATTAAATCCATAGTAATATAGCTACAGTTTATATCCGTAGCGAAAAGTTTATATAGTATGTAGCCTTTGCTCATTTTTTTGGTAGTGTATGAGCATGGATGCAGAAATGTCATGATATGTGTGTTAAGTGGGATGATCATCCACTTGCTTAGGTAATATATCTGTCAACCCAAAACTATACCTATCAAACATCTACCTAGGTAGGCATGATTAACCTGTACTCGTTAAATATCCACCTTGGTATGCATGGAAAATTTATACATCTACTCCATGAGTAGGCTTCCACTATCGTGGCTTCTGGTAACGAATCTATTAGGCACAACCATCTAGGGAGATCCCTCAGGAACTCAAGGCATAAGTTGTGCATGCATTTTCAATAGATGCATGTAATGTATGCTCAATGTCTATGCATCGATATATACAGTAAACTAGATACATTTGTCTCTGAGAGGAAACATGGATTCATGATATCAATGATTAGCATATATGCATGCTTAACATTCATCAGAACCTTCGAAGGCATACATCATAAAATAAGGATCATAATTATACAACATGTCAATAGTCATACAACAACCATATCAATCCTAACAATCTCAATCATCAAATCATCTATCTTAATCATGTAGATATGAGACAGTTGAGATTCACTCACCTATTTGTGTTAGGGTCGAATCCTTTAATCAATTGAATGCTTTGTAAAATTATATTTCAAATCCCTATTAAGATGGTTTTGCATACCTCAATTCAATCATATTATTCGAACAAGTGGGGTCCACCTTTGATTCAAACAAGATGAACCATTGTAATTTTTAAAATTTAGATTTTAAAAAACACAGGAATTGTTGATTAATGTAGTTGATCGATCGAGTCAGCTCGAGGGCCATGGATCGACCATGGATCGATGAAAATTTGAATTTAGTTCATTAAGTCTCTAGACACTTTTGGCCACCTTCGATTGATCGAATCCTACTCGTCAATTGATTGGGTGTGGTCAGATTAAATCAGTTTGCTCATCAGACAAATTTGGTTGTCCTCGATCAAATGAATTCTATCGATCTGGATCTCTTGAGGATCCCCTCGATCGATCAAACCTCGAGTTTGATTAGTCGAACCAGGTTATTAATTTTAGAATTTAGTTGATGGATAAAAAAATCAACCTGTTTGGATCGATTGAACACTGACTTCAATCGATCGACCAAAGTCGGATAGGTTTTGCTACAGGATCCATTTTTTCAAAAATTCTAGGGTTTCTTCCCTTCTTCCTTAGCTTTGGTGAATTCTATTGATTTCGAAATTGAGTCTAACCATTCAATGGTTTTATTCTTTGTCAAATTTGAAATAATCAAAGGATCACTCAAATTTGAAATATCTTGAATCTATAACTGATGGTTGAAAACTATTTTTCGATATAAACTATCGTCACCTACACAGTTCGCATATCGCTACGGGAATTCCTCAATTGGATCACTCTAGAATTGATGTATTAACACGATTCAGCTTTGGAATCCTTTGATTTAAATCTCTTAGACCGATACAACCAAATTTCTCAAAGTCGATCTTCCCAATATGCAGAAATAGCGTGGAAACCGTTTCCTTTCTTTAAAAGCTTCTCCATAAATCGAAACGATGGACATAGGGTTAGCCTTCATGTCCATTGGTTAGATTTAAGGTTTTTATATAAGAATTACGAAGAAATAAGGTAAATTTGATGAAAACTTTACGACGAGGGCTCCTCTTTCACAGGGCTTATCTCTCCCACTCTCTCCATCTCTCTTTCTGTTGCCTACTCTTAGGTTTAGGGTTTTATGTAGAATTTCATGCGGTTTCTCCCTTTATATAGAGAAAGAGCCCTTGATTTAGAAGATTCCGCTAGGGTTTTGTGGATTTTTGTAAAAATATAATTCCTACGGTGTTGGGTATCAATCCACTGAGCTATTGCTTCTACTAACTGGGCTAAGTGCTTGGTTTTGTTAATGAAGGAAAAGTCAAATATTAATTTACTTAGACTAACATTTCAAGTGGGTCACAAAATTTAGGGTCGTTACACCATAAGATTAGATTAAATGTCCACAACCCTAAGGGCCCGTTTGGCCGATCGGATTGGAAGGGATTGGATGTTAAATCTCGGGATTTGTCTGGCGTGCCAAACAGAGTCGGTGATCTGATCCCAATCCCATTGATCTTAAGACAATCCACTGACAACACCATCATTACCTTTAAATCCCATCCAATCCACCCTAATCCGTTCAAATTTGCCTGGGACGTGTTTGGTTCGAGGGATTGGAAGGGATGGGAAGGTTTAATCCCGGGATTGACCGCGCATGCGCCAAACAGACTAGATATAGCAATCCAGGGATATAACAATCCCATGGATCTCAAGACAATCCACTGACAATACCATCATTACCTAGAAATCCATGCCATCCACCCTATTACCATTCAATCCCCTTCAATCCACCCGGCCAAATGGGCCCTAAGTTATTAGATCCTGATCAACTGGATTCTTACTTAGGCAATCATCTTCCTGGTCACATCCTTCTGACCATTCGCCTTGATCATTTATTTTTCCAGACCGATCAGGTATTTATCTTTTGTTTTACTTATTTCTCTAATTAACTCTGATACTCTATCCGTTGTAATGAACTCCATTAAATATTAATAAAATTGGCATTGTTTTAACCATCTTTTTATTTATTTGTCCATATTTATTCGTTTGAGAAATATCAATAATAATTATTAGTAAAAGAAAAGTCTCGAAGTCATAAGGTAAAAAGAATCCATTAGGAATGATTCACACCTGAAATTACGGATAAACCACTACTAGTCAAGTACGGAGTTATGTCCAAGTGTCCTAGAAGGAGGTGAATAGGACTTTTCAAAATTTTAATCATACTTAAAACAAATACTAACTACTAAGCATTTATAAGGCAAGATTAACTAAAAAACAATCATAATCAAAAGCTATGATAGTGAAACATATGAAAGTTGCATTTCATCAAACATATTGTATGCAGAATTTAAGCATAACGTGAATCATCACAACCACAAGCAAAAGCATGCACCACAAACACAACGATATATAGTGGTTCGGCTATATGCCCACTCCACTCCCGGTGGACCCACTCAACCCATGAGTGTACCAGATTTCACTATCCAATTTTTTTTTAAAAAAATCAGGTTAACTATAAACCTTTACAACATACACAATGTTATCGACAATGCCTACACAAGACAATAGGTCCTACATAAGGGCGTGTTTGGCCCGACGCGCTGGATGGAAATGGATGGTATTAAGTGGGATTTGATCCCGATTTCCATCTAACAGTCTGTTTGGGACGACTGATATAACTTCAGCATAGTAAGCCTCATAAACTCTAAAAAGGCTTAGCTATATGTCCTAGAGGGGGGGTGAATCGGACAATGTCAAATAAAACTTATAACAGCAGAATTAAAAAGAATATGATAGCCAAAGTAAATCACAATGCAGGAAAGTGAAACAACCTCAAAATTTAGATCTTGAGAGGTTGATACAAATGTTGTTCTAAGGACAACCTTTCACCAAAAACCAGAGTTTATGGTAGGACAACCTTATTTCTAGAAAGATCTTTGTATCAAATCTCAAACCAAAGAGGAATAAAGAAATAAATACAAACTGAATTGAAATAAATTGTAATCACAAATGTATTATTCTAGGGACAGCCATACACCATAAAAATGGCAGGGCAACCTTGCTGGAACAACTTTTAAAAGAAATTGAATATCAAGCTGATAAAGGAATTGCAGAAAATAAATTCTCAACTATTACAAAATTCTCACAATACTTGAATTAAATGATTACAACATTCACCACCATACATACATCCCACAAAAGAATAATTAAAGATTAGAAGTATAAATCATTCAACCACAACACAAGGGATTATAGTGGTTCGCCTGTGTGTTCACCAACTGTTAAACAACAGCCACACAAAATGCTACTCCACTCCTAATATCTTCACACAGAGGATATTAGCGTTCACTAACAAAATAGGTTTTCCCAGGTTCACCAAAAACCTTTACAATTGTGTCTTTGTCTGTAGGCTTACACAATTAAAAAAACTCCACTTCTGAGTTTTCCTGGCTCTCCTCAAATAACCAATACAACAAGATTTTTCTGGCAAATCTTGAAAGAAACCAAAACAGAAAGGAATTTACAATTAAATGTAAAATACCTGATTATCTCCTTCGTTGTAGCAGCCCGGTAGAACCAAATCAGAGTAGATGATTGAATGTCCAAGTTCAATGTCTAGTACTCAATTACAATGGTTCTAATTCTAATAGATTTTAAATTTAAACTAAGTAGGGCTTGCCTTAATTGATTTTGATTCCAAAGAAAGGGAATAAAAATTCCTCTTATCAAATTAGATTGGAATAGCAGAAACAAAATCAATTAAATAAAGCTAAGGAAAGAGAATATTAAATAAGCACACTTAGCTTAGATGGAGCACAGAATTATCTCTCAGAAGTTTGACGAAGATTGGCTTGAATGGATTAATTAATTCGATGATTTCTTCTGAGATTCGTGCTCTATTTATAGGTGAGCAGATCGCATGTTCGACTGGTCTAAAGAGCTCTTCGACTAGTCGAAGCAATAACAGATATTTGAAAAATCAGGCGCGATAAGCTTTAACCGTTCTACGACTGGTCGAAGGACTCCTTCGACTGGTCGTTGGTCGAAGAACTTAAAATTCATCGCTGGACTTTGAGTCGAAGACTTTCGACTGGTCGAAGATGCAGTCAACACTGTTCCTTCGACTGGTCGAACAGATTCCTGGACTAGTCGAAGCCTAACAGAAATTATCCGATTTTTGTAACAAACTTACGACTGATCGGGGAATTTCTTAGACTGGTCGAAGCAACTCTAGGACTAGTCGAAGAAGGCCTAGGACTAGTCGAAGAACAGACCAAACTTATGTAAAATAAACATTCGATTTATGTATCCAAAGTGACCTACTTCTAAGGTCAACCTAAGGTCAGTCAAACCTCAACCATGAAGTAAGGACATTGAAACATTAGGAACTAGTGACCTTGAAGTATGAGCCTTGAAGTCTTGATGTAGTTCAATCTTGAAATCTTGATGTAGCTCAATCTTGAAATCTTGATGTAGCTCAATCTTGAAAGTGTCTTGAGTTCTTTACAAACTGCCTTGTAATCTTCTTGAAGTCATGCAGCTTGAGTCATGTCTTGTGAGCAGTTCTTGCAGTCAAGGTTGATCTTTGTACTTGTGAGCTTTGCTTGTTGTGAGCTTAGCTTGTTCATGAATGTTGATCTTTGAGAGAGCTTCACTTATGCAAGATATATAACAGTTATTTTGGCACCGCAAATTTGACAACAAACAGGGATATAAAATATAGCACTTACAATCTCCCCCTTTGTCAAATTAGTGACAAAACACATAACCAAGATAAACATAAAATAAAACAACTGGTTAAAGAGATATGAACCGGTTCATATCAACTGGCTTACCTGCAAATCAATATTCAACATTCAACATTCAACCAGTTTCATTTAACTAGTTCAAACATACTCCCCCTAAGTAACATAACCAATGCTACTCCTCTCACAATCATATCGTTAAGAATAAACCATTCTCCCCCTTTTTGTCACAATATAACAAAGGAAACAACAATAAAGGAGAACTAAATAAAGGAATATATGAGAGTAAACATCAGGAGTTATGAGATTATAGCAAAACAGAGATAGAGATACTCAACATAGCTTCACATAGAATAAATATCCAGCATAAAACATAGATAATATCCAACTCAAAATCAGTCAACCATGTGCTAAGTTAAAAAGTTATTACAGACCAGAAGTCTCATATAAACTAATCAGAACTAGAACCAGATGACGGAGCAGGAATAGAGGGATCAAGTTGGTGCATGCCTTTGTTCAATCGCCTAAGATATTTGCGCATGTACTTGAATTGTAAATCATGAGCAACAGACATGTTTTCCATCTTTACATTGATATTCTCAACTTTGTCCTCTAATGCACTTAAACAAGCATCAACATCAAATGGTTCAAAATCTGGATCATTTGTTGAGTCAGAATCCAGTTCCTCAAAAATGTCATCCATATTAATGTCCTCACCAACTTCTTCATGACCACCACCACCACCACCACCTTGTTCAGGAAGTAGATCCAGCTTCATCTTATTGATATTAGTATTGTTGAAGATCAGATGATGGATTGGTGCCTCATCAACCGGCATATCGACTAACATGTGTGTAGCCAATACAGTCATTAAATAGGCAAAAGGAATGTCACTATGACCAGGATGGAGTCTAAACTGAAGAATGAAATGACGGATTAAGGATGGTAAACAAATCTGAGTACCTTTGGAGATAGCATGGATAACACGAACCATAAATGAAGTCAAGTCAGTTTTATTACCCGAACGAGGATACAGATTAGACACAAAGATTTTGTGGAGAACTCTGTACTTGGGTAACAAATACCTTGTGGGAAGTGCATTCCCTTTTTGTGTTCATTGAACATCCATGTTGCACAAGTCTCTAGTGAGCATGCGTTTTTCAGACATTGAGGGTTTATCAGTTAAGTTATGGATAGGAATACCCTCATCATTCACAGGAATGTCCATAAGGGCTGAAATTAAATGACGATCAATGTCAAAAGGCCCTTCTCTAGTAGATATTTTAAAAGTTAAATTATCCTGTGAAAAAGCACTAATACATGTAAACATGGATTGGGCAATGTACCGGTATGCAGGCCCACCCCAATGTAATAAGTTAACCCAACCTACAGCTTCAAGCATAGGAAGGATGTCAAAAGGTGCAATATGATTAACATCAACAGGATATTCAACAATAACATTTCGTAATCTAATGTCCCTAACATAAGATGGATCATCATTGGGAACAAGAAGATGGCACTTAGAGATAATGGTCGATCTGGAGGAAGAAGAAGGACCACGGGAAGTAGTTTTTCTACCTCTAGAAGCCATTTGCAACAAGGATATCAAGGAAATAAGAAGTTGCAAAGGATTGAGAAGTGGGTTTACTCAAAACAGATTTTTCAAAATCCAAACCCCAAATCTCAATGAAATCCAAAATACAAAGCTTAAATCTTGAAAAGTAAACAATCTAGACACAAATCTGCAAGAAAAACGTGATTTGGAACACTAACCTTGAAGAACATGAAAGATGGGTTCGACAAGTCGAAGCTCGGCTCCTTAGAGAGGAAAAACGAAATGAGGAAGAAAGCAAAAATCCCCAAATTTTAAGTGATTCCCAAGATCTACGACTGGTCGTGGATATCTACGACCGGTCGAAGGTCGACTGGTCGAGTATACTCACGACTGGTCGAAGAAAGTCCAAAAATTCATATTTCTTGCAAATTATTCAAAAATTAGAATTCAATCTAGCAAATATATATACTATGATACAAGTAGGCATAAATAATCATTTCAAAATGCACATGCCAAGATCAAATTTCATCTTTTTGAACCTGCTTTTATCGAGAGGTTTTGTGAAAATGTCAGCTCGTTGATCTTTGGTAGGAATATATTCTAGAGATATAACTTTTTCTTCTACTAATTCCCTTATATAATGAAATCTAATGTCAATGTGCTTAGTACGAGAATGCTGAATAGGATTTTTTGAAATATTTATCGCACTGAAATTATCACAATGTAATAACATAGAATCCTGTTTAATTCCATAATCACTTAGCATTCGTTGCATCCAAACAAGCTGTATACATGCATTACCAGCTGCGATATACTCAGCTTCAGCTGTTGAAAGTGATATAGAATTTTATTTCTTACTAAACCAGGAAACTAGACAATTTCCAATGTAAAAACAACCACCACTGGTTGATTTTCTATCATCTAGATTACCAGCCCAGTCAGCATCCGAGTACCCAGCTAATTGGACACTAGTCTCATGAGGATACCAGAGACCGAGATTTACAGTACTTGCGACATATCTAATAATTCACTTGCCAGCAATCAAGTGAGATTCTTTTGGATTAGATTGATATCTTGCGCAAATACCAACACTTAGAGAAATATCAGGTCTACTAGCAATTAAATATAACAAACTACCAATCATACTCCGATAAAGTTTTGAGTCAACATTTTTACCATTAGAGTTTTTTGAGAGTTTCAGGGTAGTACTCATAGGAGTATCGAAATATTTGCCATTCTCAAATTCAAATCTCTTGATTAGATTCAAAGCATACTTAGATTGAGAAATGAATATTCCTTCAGGTTGTTGTTTTACTTGTAATCCAAGGAAATAAGTCAATTCCCCAACCATGCTCATTTTGAATCTGCAAACTCAGTAGTCAAGTCAGTACAAGTTGATCCATAAATGATATCATCAACATAAATCTGCACCATTAAGATATGATCATTATGTTTTTTAACAAATAGAGTTTTATCAACAGATCCCATTTGAAAATTATGACTTAAAAGAAATTTCGTTAGTTTCTCATACCATGCCCTAGGTGCTTGTTTTAATCCATAATGTGCCTTTTAAAGCCGATACACATAATCAGTATTTTTGGGATCTTCAAAACCCATTGGCTGTTCAACATAGACTTCTTCATGTAAATCGCCATTTAGAAAAGCACTTTTCACATCCATCTGATAGATCTTTATCTTTCTAAAACATGCAATGGATATAAATAGTCTGATAGATTCAAGACGTGCTACTGGTGCAAAAGTTTCATCGAAATCAATCCCTTCAATTTGAGTATAACCTTGTACCACTAGTCTAGCCTTGTTTCTAATTATATTTCCACATTCGTCAGACTTACTTTTGAAAATCTATTTTGTTCCAATGATGTGTTTATCTTTAGGTCTTGGTACGAGATACCAAACATCATTTCTTACGAATTGGTTAAGTTCTTCTTGCATCGCAACAATCCAGTTCTCATCAGCAAGAGCATCTTTTACGTTAGATGGTTCTATTTGGGATGTAAAACATACATAATTACATATATCCTCAAGTTGTCTACGGGTACGAACACCGATGAGAGGATTTCCAAGAATTTGTGTGGTTGGATGATCTTTAACAGTCCTTAACTCAGAATCAGTCTGATTCGATGAAGTATCGGGTTTATCAATGATTAGAACTTCATCATTATCTGAATTAGAGATTGGCGTGTTTAAGTGATCATCAATGACAACATTAATGGACTCTTGAATCATACCAGTTCTTTTGTTCAGAACCCTATAAGCTCGACTGTTTAAGGAATATCCTAGAAAAATCCCTTCATCACTTTTCATATCGAATTTTCCCAAATTTTCACGATCTCGTAAAATATAGCACTTGCTGCCAAAAACTCGAAAGTATTTAACAGTAGGCTTTTTATTGAACCACAATTCGTAAGCTATTTTATTATTATCTTTGCTAGTGTAGACTCGGTTAATAATATAGCAAGTTGTGTTGACTGATTCAACCCAAAGATTTTTAGAGAGTTTCATGCTATTCAACATGACATTAGCCATTTCTTGAAGCACCCTATTCTTTCTTTCTACAATTCCATTTTGTTGTGGAGTTTTGGGAGCAGAGAATTCATGTAATATTCCTTGGTCAGTACAAAACTTCTCAAAATTGCTATTCTCAAATTCAGATCCATGATCACTACAAATTTTACTGATTTGAGAAGATTTTTCAGTTTGAATCCTTTTGAAAACTTTTCTCACTTCTTCAAGGGTTTCAGATTTATCCCTTAAGAAGACTACCCAAGTGAATCTGGTAAAATCATCAACTATTACCAGGATATACTTTTTCTCACCACGACTTTCTGTTCTGGTAGGTCCTATCAGATCCATATGGAGGAGTTCGAGTGGTCTTGATGTGGTATTTGAATTCACCTTTTTGTGTGAGTTTCTTGTTTGTTTGCCTATCTGGCACTCACCACATATCTTATCTAATTTCTAAAGTTTGGGTAAACCTCTTATAAGTTCTTGTTTGCTCAATCTATATAAATTTCGATAATGTACATGTCCAAGATGTTTGTGCCATAAATCAGTCTCGTCTGTATGGACCATGTAACATGTTTGATTAGATGAGCTGGATTCACTAATAATATAACAATTTTCAGACGTTCTACGTACAATTAATATTATAGAACCCTTATTGTTTAGAATCTCATAGCTTTGATTAGAAAACCGAACACTATGATTATTATCACATATTTGAGATATACTAAGCAAGTTATGTTTTAAGCCTTCAACATATAAGACATTTTTAAACACAGGAAGATTAAAAAGTTGAACCGTACCTTGGCCTATAATCTTGCAGTTGCTACCATCACCAAATGTGACTGAACCATCAGTCATATCTTTCAGATCCGTGAATAAAGCTTTGTCACCTGTCATATGCTTGGAGCATCCACTGTCTAGGTACCACTTTGAATGACTTATTGCTTTGAAAGCAGTGTGAGCAACCAAGCAGGCAACTTTAGGAACCCATTTCAAAACAGTTTTGGGTTTAGGAACATAGTTGGTCTTCTTTGGTTTATAGTTGTAAGAATGACCTATAGAGTTAGATTTTAAGAGCTCCTTGAGTAAATCAACTATCTTTTCAGCTAGTGGATTTCGTTTCTGATTAAAGTTGACATGTCTGCTTCTAGGTTTTTCAAAAGTTTTTGAATTTCTAGAAAAATCTTGATAAGTACTTTTCCCTTTTGAGTTTGAGGACTCTCATTTAACAAACATACACTACCAAAAAACAGGGCAACGCCGACGGCTAAAAGCCGTCGGCAATGACTTTCTCCGACGGGTTTTAGCCGTCGCAAGGTCCGTCGGTAAAGGGTGCGTCGGCGTTGCTCGCCGACGGTTAAAATCCGTCGGCGATATCGACGGCTAAAATCCGTCGGCATTGTCAGCGGCTAAACTCCGTCGGAGATGTCGGCGGCTAAAAACCGTCGGTGTTATCGGCGGCTAAAATCCGTTGGAGTTATCGGCGGCTAAAATCCGTCGGTATTATCGGCGGCTAAAATCCGTCGGATATGTCGGTGGCTAAAAACCGTCGGTGTTGTCGGCGGCTAAAATCCGTTGGAGTTATCGGCGGCTAAAATCCGTCGGCATTTTCAGCGGCTAAAATCCGTCAGCGTTCTCGGCGGCTAAAAACCGTCGGCGATTCTCATTAATTAAAAAAAAAAATAGAGAATTGAGATAATATATTTGATTTTGATTTCTTCCTTTTCGTGTAGACTTTTCCTTCTCAAATAAGTTGGTTCATTAGGCTTTGGAGAAATTGGTATATTTAGTTATGGATTTTAATCAACGCACACATCCAAAACTAAATATACCCATTTCTCCAAAGCTCTGAACGAACCAACCTATTTGAGAAGGTAAGTCTACACATTAGAAAAGGAAGAAATCAAAATCAAATATATCATCCAAATTCCAAATATTTAGATTGGATATATGCGTTAAAAAAAAAAAGAAGAGAGAGACCACATCATTTAAGTCTGTTTATTTTGCTGCTTAACCTGTGGGGGTTTTCTTGAAGTCCTTGGCTTTAAATCTAGAAATGCAGTCCACATTCAACTATTCAGATTTGGGTTGCATTTGCACGTGATTATGTTGAAGACAAACAATCACATGATTAAGCACATTTATTTATGAAACACTGTTACAAGAGGGAACTTCACGACCAAAGACATTTATTTAAGGTCCGTCGCCAAACAAAAAAGCCAATGACTGTTCATCTAAATTTTCTATTGTTCTCATTTTATTCAACATATTAGCAAAGTCCAGCTACACCATGAAAATCAAAGAACTCTTTTAAAGGCAACAGGCTCAAGCAAGCAGAGGTTGATCCTCGATAAACCAAGTGATATGCAAGGTTGTAGTGTTTTAATAGTTCTTGCTAACAGTTCTAATAGCTGTGAATTCAAATTGGGAAAAGAAAGAAACCTTGAAATAGGAACTGTCTCTGGACAAGTACAACCTGTTGTAATTGCTGCTGCTGCTGTAGCTAGTCTTGTTGTTGCTAAGCAGAGGACTGATTCATCTGGGAGATGTTCATCTAAAAAGAATCATCAGCAGGTCAGAAAAATGTCAAACCAAACAGCAGACGCCCTATTGATGATGAAGCGAGCAAAAATCATCATCATCATATCATCATCATCTTAACTTTCTCCCAGCAATTTGGCGTTGTCATTAAAATTGTATACTGGCGAAAGTTTTACCATCAGCTCCCCACCTGACATCCACCTTCCTCTTTCACCTAGGCTCTTGGAACCAGCCATGGCAGAGGTTCACATTGACACCACTCCCATGGATTCCCACCCTGATCTGAACCCCATTCCAACCATTACGTGCACACCCCAAAGGGCGAGAAAGCAAAATAGGGTCATGGCTAAATTGATAAATGTTAGAAAAAACTAATGATAAATATTAAAGCAGGTTCCAGAATTTTCATGCTAAATTAATACTATTGATTGACAAGGCTGAGAATCTAAGATGGGCATACACTGTTGAAGAACGCACATAAGGACATGAGTATGTTTATGCATGGCCACTTTGATAGAAACTCATGCTATTAAAAAATAGCCACATTGATACATACATATGGAAGTAGGTAGATTTGCAGATAAACCATGAAGTATATGCTGCGGGTTCGGTTCTACCAGCAGTTGTATGGAGGACGAGAAACTGATTTTTCTTTCAATTAATTTATCTCTTAGTTTCCAGTATATTTTGATTGATTATGACACGTTGATACAAGGCAACTAGATTCTCACTTGTATTTATTTTTTTTCATTTGACTAAGCAATGGCTACAGTCATATGGCTTAGTAAAACTAACCTTCACGAGAAATTCTGCTTGATCCTATGGACTTAATCTGACCTTTGGTGAACTTGATTGAATTGGGGAGCCTACAGAGCCATCATTTCCTGTGGGCTGACCATCTTTCCCATTCAAGTTACCCCTAGCTAAAACCCTAAATATTCGAGGATCCAAATCTCCATAATTAGGTGAGCTCCCAAGACTTCCCTGCGCCTGAGCCTGTGCCAGGAGCTGCTGCTGCTGCTGTGGTGTCAAAATCTGAAACTGATTTGATGACTGTAGAAAAGGCTTCTGTACTTGTGGGCCTAAATTTTGCCATAGTTGGTCAATGCCCTGGGAAAATAGAAGTAATTCAATGTCAGGAAAGATGTGCATGTCCAAACTAAATACCAACACCAAAACCCATACTGCAGATGAATTTAGTATATGACTTACAGTTAAAGGCCAACCCTTTAATGGAAGACCACTGACACCTTGGTTCAACCCTGAATAGAAAGGCACAACAAATATATAAGGGAACTCTGCAAGAAAATTCCCAAATAACAAATCCTAATAATATAACCAATTTTCTGGTACTTATCAACATATTTCATTAACAATTTCCAGGGAACTCTGCAAGAAAAAGGTGGAATTTTTCACTCTACTGATAATTTGAACATTGTTCCTATCAAACTGAATGGGGTAAAAAAATTTAGAAAGCTTTTAAAATGTCTAGTGCTTGTAAGCTAAAACTAGGATACAATAATAGGTCACACGAAATTTTGGTGTGATTGTGTAAATAAAAGTTGAAAGACTGTAGAAATGAAACTGATCTAGGAATTTGGTGCTTTGGCAATTTACTAGACGTCAACAAAAATACCATATTTGAAAAGCTGCATGGTAAACAATACCAGTTTGAATTTTCCATTTTTCTGTGCACCTGCAGTAGTAGTTGGCAGCACATTTGCTGGTTTTCTCCCAACTGTGGCAAAGCTCAAGCTCAGTACTTGCTTACCCAGTTTTACATTGCCCCCAAACCCAACTCACCAGGTTCTTTGGCAGGTATGTCTGATATCTATGCTATGCAAGATAATTTATTTTGCTTTGTAGTAAGAAACTGATCCAGTTTCAGTGTCACAGTCCTCTGGCCAGGTAGTAAGCTGAACCTCCATTAGCTAGTCAATGGTATCACCAAGAAGACGGGGTGTTCACGCCATTTAGTAGTAGGCTGGACTGGAGAAATAACATGGATGGCATCTCCTCCTCCAAAGTTCTAAGAGGTTACAGACACATATTGGGAAGTAGCATTGTGGATCTCAGGAGATTGTTCAAACATCTTCCTTGACATGGCTATGAAAAGCATTTTCTTTGAGGACGAGGGAACATATATGAAAGATTTCTCTCCAGAGCAGTTATCTTTCTTTCTTTTTTTCAGCATGCATGTGATGGGGGTGCTAAAATTTTACTGCCAGATGTGGGACATAATGAGCATACAATCTACCTCCTTCATCCAGAAGCACATATGCATTAGATGATTTTAACATCTAGTGAGATTTTAAAAGAGCTTAAAATCTCAGTGAAGCTTATTTTGCACAACTACCTGGCACAACTCATCTTCCTAGAAGAGAACACGAGTCAAAGCCAACAACTTGCAAGGATGATTTTAACATGAATATAGCAATTAGTTTGGACAATGCTTGGATGATTTTAACATCTAATGGAACCACGTGAATAACCCCTCCAAAACAATAAACATATCTTTGAATAATTCAATGGAACCAAAAATGAATGAAATAAATGGAATGTAATATTATATATCCAAAACCCATAAGCAGACTTTTCAACAGCAATGACCAAGATGCATCTAGATGAGTTGCATATGCTCTGGTCCACTAGGGCCACAATTTTGATAGGCTGAACATAAGTGCCACATGTACAGTAGATGAGTTGCAACAACAGAAACAACACAGTCTAACACATTTAAAAGTAAGATAATTGATCGCCAATTACTGTTAGTTGGGTTTTAGGAGCTCACCTTGCTAGTTCTAAGTTCTGGCCTTGTAACATGAGCGACGACTTCAATTTAGGAATGCTCACCTCGCTAGTTCTAAAATTTCATGATAAATGCAGTCTTTGTTTTTTTTTTTGCTGCTTGACTTGTGGGGGTTTTCTTGAAGTCTTTGGCATTAGATCTAGAAATGCAGTCCACATTCAACTATTCAGATATGGGTTGCATTTGCACGTGATTATGTTGAAGACAAACAATCACATGATTAAGCACATTAGAACAGAGATAATGCAAAAAGATAAAAGACAAATATGGTAATGAAATTGATGAAATGAAAAGGAAAAAGATCCCTTAGCAAGATGAAATGCGAAAACAACACAACCTGCAGAAATTGACGACTTATGCAAGCCTTTATATGTGAATGACAAATTGTGAGACCTAATAACCAACACAAAATTTATAAGGATACGAAAATTTGCTGACAAGAAAACCAACATTGTTTTATTGTGTAAAAGAGCACTAAAACTGTAAAAAGAAAAACAAGAGCCAGCCAATAATCTTTAGGGCCCGTTTGGCCGGATGGATTGGAAGGGAGTGAATGGTATTATGGTGGATGGCATGGATTTCTAGGTAATGATGCTGCTGTCAGCGGATTGTCTTGAGGTCCATCGGATTGATATATCCCTGGATTCATACATCCAGTCCGTTTGGCATGCCAGGCCAATCCGGCGATTAAAGCTTCCGATCCCTTCCAATCCCACGAACCAAATACGTCGCAGGCTAATTTGAACGGATTAGGATGGATTGGATGGGATTTAAAGGTAATGATGGTGTTGTCAGTGGATTGTCTGAAGATCCATCGGATTTGGATCAGTTCACCTACACTGTTTGGCACACCCGACCATTCCCGGGATTTATCATCCAATCCCTTCCACTACCATCTAATCCCTTCCAATCCAATCGGCCAAACGGGCCCTCAATGCATTATGAAATCCAGCTCATAGATAAGAAATTGCATATGTAAGTAATAAAGAAGTTACAAATGGTTCTAACTCTTGGTCACAAAGCATCTAATGGCCATGCTCGATCCACATTGGGGTCCATAATTTGGACGATCTTGACTGACATGCATGTATGTAAATGTATAGTGGATGAGTTGTTGCACCTGAGTTAAGGTGCATTTTGCCTGAATTATACCTTTACCTTTACCTTATTGCTAAATCTATGGAAGCCATTTCACATAGGGCTGTCATTGGGCTAGGCCTGGGGTCATCTTATGTACAAATACCTGCAGATGAGTGCACAAAGGTACCATGTACTTCAGAGCATTTCAAAAATATGCCATTCTTGAAATTATATTGGTCAGGAAAACATACAACCAAGAGGAGATTCTGACCAGGTAGAAGAGTAAGATCATTCGAGCAATCGGATATTGCCAGAGAAATCTAGTGGCACACGGACAGCCCCTGAATCTAAAAGCTTTGCTGCTCTTTGCAACTGCAAGAAATAATTGTCAGCACAGCACAACAGGCATTGGGATGGGGAGGGAGAGGATTGATAGGGAGAGGGAAAGATACCTGCATTCTTGCTCCAGCAATATGGCGGTGGTGCAAGGGGAGAGGCCTGCAATTTATACTTTTTATTAGAAAACACTAGTGCTTTTGCTGACTGCATAGAAAAAGAAATGAGAAACAGAGTTGCAAAGTGAAATGAATGATAGATTTCACAGACGTTCTCAAAATTCTATTGCATATCAATTAAAAGCAAAGTTACCCTCCCTCTTTGCATGTGTGGATAGGGAGCTGATACTCACACCCTTTTTTTTTTATGCATACACCTTTTTTTCCACTTTTAGAGTTAGAATAGCAATAGATGTGTACTATTCTAACACTAAAGCCAAAAATGGTGCACCAGTGTATGCATAAGATAGATAGGGTGTAAAACTGCAAATACCTTTTACTCTTGATGTTCTTGTATGCTAAATATGATGAAGTTGGGATGGTAAAATTGAAGGCATGTAAACAATTTTGTCCCCAGAAAAAAAGTGTCAGATATTCCATGATTTTTTAGCTAGAAAATATGTTGGTTTGAAACTTTTTAAACTAATGCTTTCCAGAATATTTGTACGTTCATCTAACTTTCCTCATGTATTAGAAGAAACTCTTCAGAAATTAGACCCTAAGTAGGGCAGTGAATGGAGGCAAGAAATAAGATTTCGCCTACCACCACCAGTGAGACCACAATGTAAACAGGGAATATAACTATACGATGCAACCATTTATTTCAACCATTTTGTCATGACATACAACTGTTAACAAAATCCAACTAACAATTGGTTTTGATGAGTTTCAGAAAATTCAATTAAAAGGTTTACCATTGGCATCAAATGAGGAGTGAAGATGACTGTCACTTTTGAATGTGAAGCATCAGAGAGTCCTTGCTCAATTTCTGGAACTACAAATGAAGGATCAAAATTAGCAACTCCCAAGTCATTTCGGATGTTTGAAACACAAATAAAGATATTGATGCTAGTAAGTGCCAAGATACTCAGGCTATGCATGACACTTGATACTCAGGCACTCAGAAATTGTACACGTGCCATATATTAACTCAAATAAAACCGACTAGACTGTGCAGCCCACTGTCCCCAAGTCACAATCCCAAGGTCAGATTGATTGAACAATCCTAACCTCTGATTTGTTTGTGGAAATAGGACTGTTGGATATTTTTCATTTTAACTGTCCAATAAATGTATACCAATCTGATAGTCTGATAAATAAGCTTAATTTTTGGTTCATGGTACATCTAAAATTAGCACTATAATTTGGACATTTTCTCTTACTACTTATATGCCACATGTTTCTAAGTAGTTTCTAAGTGCCTACATATCATTCATCGCACTCACCCAAGGTTTTCCTCTTCGACTCTAAAACCAAAATAATTTGGAAGCAATCTTTCAGGAAAAAAGAAAACAGCACAAATGAACACTAAACACTGTTACAGAATGCCATGGCTTAAAAATAATAAAATAAAAACAATGCGCAAAAGGAATTAGGCATGCCGATATGATTTGCTTTTTATCTAACCTGAAGGCATTGATAAGTGCATTCGCTATTTGCAAGAGTATCAAAGTGCATTCGCTATTAACTGAAGAAATTCACTATTGTGAAAAAACCAGCCAAAGTTTTCTAACTTGTCAACTTATTTCGAATATCATGATATCCCTACTGCACCACCTTTATCTTTGGGCAGTATCATCCACACAGTGAGGTCCAACTGAAGGATGACTTGGATATCGCACCTCCACCACACTGGCTTTGTGGTGGTGTGTGCATTAGCTGACTTGTACGTGTGTGTGGGCTGAGCAAAGCTCCAAGAAATTTCATGATATTTCATTATCAGTCCAATTTGGCGCAAAATATCTTGATATTTCATGAAATCGGGTGCAACCAAACACGCCTTGTGGCCAACTCACCTTTTTCTAAGCTGTCTGCTACTTTCTAACATTCTGGCCCACATGACAGTTTTTTTTTTTTTTGAAAGGTGACGATTTTATTAGGCAACAGCCAAAAGGGAACAAAAAACAAAAGCAACTGAAAAGAGACAAAAGACTACACTAAGCTAGAAATACAGCCAACAAGCTCAAACACAAGCCCTCCACGTCAGGAAGCCCACTCTCTGATGAAATTAGAAAGCTATCAAAGAAGTGCGTGGGTGAAAAGCAAAAACCTGCAGGAGATGTTAATGGACGAGAAAGTGCATCATTCAATACATCAAATGGGAAAGGATCCCAACCGTTGCCTAGTACAGGAAGTGAAGTTGACAAGGTGGGTCATCATCAGATCCATCGAAGAACTTGGGTCACAAGAAGAAACCACAAACGGTGTGGTAGCACAGCCAAGGAAATGTTCCCAATCTGGCCAACAAAGGCATTGGATGAAAGGGGGTAGTCGATCCCAACCGTCGATTTGTTTCAAGTGTGGGAAGGTTGGACACTCGAAGAAAGACTGCACCAACTAGACAAATATGGACTTTCACATACATCACCATAAGTAAAAAGTGGGCCACCCATGAAAATCACCTGTGGCAAATTAGGTTGGTCCCATCAATGGGTGGGCCGCATCGTTGAAATCAATCGAAAGCCAATGGTCCTACTCAATGCAGGTGTGTTGCTCACCTAGTGAGCCTGTTCGTACCAAATTTTGATGACATGAAATGATCATGGTGCGACCCACATTTTGTGCAGCTGGGATGTCTTACCAGCATGATGTATTGGCATGAAAGGTGGTGGGCCCTTATGTGATCTTTTCTCATGTTTATGGTCTATATCTATGTATGAAAGATGACTAAGCATGCTGTTAGTTTATTTACATGTATGTGTATAGATCAATAGACATTTTACCTATTCAAAAAAAAAAAAAAAAAAAAAAAAAAAAAAAAAAACAACAACAACAAAAAACTAGTGAGCTCATGATTGACTACACGCATTAAAAAAGCCACAACAATATTGTTGTAAAAGGAAACTTACAAGTTAAGCCAATACACAAAAAGGAAAATGTACTTGGGAAACAATCCTATTTTAACTCCAATAAAATAGACAATCCATAAAATCAGTGTCGTTAAGTCGCTGTCCCAAAGTCAGATTGATGGAGTAGCTCTAACCTCTGAGAGCTTGTAGTGTTTTGGTTTTGGAGATCTTCTCTTTATTACATGATTACCATTGTATTATTAAATCAAGATCTCCAATACATAATTACTGCTAACTAAAATGAGATGAACTCATTTTTGGACATCTATTGAAAAGGAAAATGGATCTGACTTGTGTTAAGTTGGTTAGTGCAAGCACCCTACAAAAGACTCGAGGCACACTGATGTACTGACTTCGGTCTGCGTAAACCAATTATGTAATCCAAACCCAAAAAAATAAGGGAAGTTCAAAGAGAAAAATGGCACATATGCAGTTTCTGAACATGGAAATCATGCCCAAATGATAGACAGAAAAAAGATCTCAAGTTTTTAGTTCATAACTCATGATTGATTTAACAAGGAATCAAGGCATGGTTTATCAGTCAAAATGCTCCTTATACAAAAGTGTTGCTTTTAACCAGAGATGCAGCCATATCATAAATAGGCCTTAAGCTACCATGACAAAAGAAACTAAGTTTAGGATTTTCAAATCTAAAATATGAATTGGCATCTATTATTTGAACATGTTATTGAGAACTACCGACTTGAAAATATCTGTTTTGATGATGTAATAGGATAAAAAGAAAAAAAAAATGTTTACTTCAAATAATAGAAAGAAAGTTAAATGTAAACAAAGATCAAGTCTTACATTGGTGCAGCAGATTCAAATCCTTTCATGAAACAAAAACTCAGCACAAAAAATAAATACGTAAATAAAATCAGCTCTCACCTCATATAGAAGGTGCTTCATGCACTCACTAATGAACCATCCTTCATCTCTCAAAGCAACGTTGATTGCGGGATGTAACCACCGAGCATTACTTAGCCATGTATTAATCAATGGATGACCTGCGATGACATGGCACCACCATGTAGGCCCTGCTAGCCCTTCCTAGCATGGAGCTACTAATCTGCAACAGTTAGATCATCCTCATCATCAGCGAACTCTATAGGCCGTGAAGACCAGTGAGCATCAACTTGCACTTTCTGGATGAGTTCTGAAATTCTATTAATAAAGGAAAATGGAAGAGAGATGTTTACAACCCTGTGCCTTTCATGCAAACACCCCATCTTTCTATTTATTGATAGTAGAGTAGTGCACTATGGGTACTGTAATAGTAACGAGACTAGACGAAAATGGTGTGTGCATGAAAAAGATGGGTGTAAATGACACATAGATAAGAAAATGGTATCTCTTAATGAAAAGGATCTGAAATATGATTGGAAGTACCTGAACAGCTCTTGTATATGGAGTGCCTGGAATATATAGTGGAAAGGAGATGAGTCCTTTCATGAAAGTGAGGAAATCTTCCAGTATTTTTGAAGTTTGTGGCTCTTCTGGTGTCAATCCCAAGAACTTGTTTTACTATTACATTGAATGTGAACTGAAGAAAGGAACCAAAATAAAAATAAAAATTTGGTGACTTGAATTTTATTATAATCACATAAGAGGAGAGGAATTGTACATCCACCACCAAAAGTTGATAGCTCACCCCAATATGAATCATTTGACCACATAAGGTTTTGGAAAATGGGATGTACACACCATGCTTCTGATATATATACAAATATCCTTTTTCTATTTTTGGCATATGAATAGTACGACTAACTACCATTCTTATACCATAAGCATGAGAATAGTAATTTGGCCATTGTAAGTTTTGGAACATGACATGCTCACCCTATGTTTCTGATATATATACAACCTAGTGTCTACTTTTGTATATGAATAGTAAAGATTTGTACTGCTCTTATACCCAAAGTACAAAAATGGTGTTTTCATTCAAAAGGAGTGTGGACATCAGTTCCCTATTTTCTTTTGTTTGAGTGGCTTTCACAGTGTGGTATCAAAATTAATATTCGTGATTTGGACACTCAATTTTAGGGGGTGGAAATATCAATGTCATTGAAAGAACAAAAAATCTTATTTATAATCATGTCTTTAATGATATTTTATACTCTCTCTCTCTCTCTCTCTCTCTCTCTCTCTCTCTCTCTCTCTCTCTCTCTCATCTCATACCTTTCTAGCTCTTCACAGAAGATAACTTCTTTTTTGTCTTTCCATGCATCCATTATCTGGATTGCTATTCTTCCTATATCATTGAGGTACTCAGGCTTTGATTTTGTGGTGCTGACTAGTGTCAGTGCCAAGCTTCTCAGCCTCGTGTGTGTCTCCAACGACTACAAACATGGAGGATGTTCCTAATATCCCATGGATGGGATGTGGATAGCTGCATTGCAATGATTCAAATTCATGAATTGAATAATATCATGCATCCAAACATGTCCTTGGGCCTGGCCGCACTAGGTCAGATTTTCAGGCCCAATTAATAAATGGGCCCACTCCATTATCACCTACAAATTAAACCCCACATAAAGGAGCTCCATTGCATGATTCAGACTTTAAAATCTTACCCAAAAAAGGGGATCTTGGGTCCAAGACCCTTCTTGCAAACGGCCCACCATCCTGCCAGTATATTTTTCTTTAACCAAAATACCCTTTCAAGCATTTGATGCATGGTCGCGAGATCTGGTCCACCATTGGCGAACCCTCTCACTTATGTTCCCTGGTCCAAGATCCAGTTGTAAGATGAACGTGGATCATTCCTCAATCATTTTTAACCGTCCGTTTCTTTCATGCATGTGGCCCACCTGATTGAAGGCACTGGTCCAATTTTCGGATCATTACAACATTTTTTATTTTTATTTTTATTTTTATTTTTTATTTTTTAAAAAAAAAAAAAAAAAAAGGAAAAAAAACATAGTTCCAAAATCCTGCCCCCAAACAACTACTACATGTTTCGACAAGAGGATCCGTAGATCCGATTATAAAAGAAACCACATCGCAACCGACCATCCCTAACAACCTAAGAAAAAGCCAAAGTCAAGAAATGGCAGGACAAGTATACCAGATTCAAACACAAAAAAAAAAAAAAGACACATTCCAAAAGCACAGAAAACGGCAGGCCTAAACACCTAGAAAGGAACGGAACCGAGATTCCTAGGATCAGCGACCACGAAGAGAGGATTCTTCATCTCACAAGACAATTTCAACACCTCGCTCAGGTCAACAGGCTTCCCCTCAGCTGGGCCCCACTTGAAGTGGTGGGCCAGCTTGGCTACCCAGAGGCTAACAGTCACGAGGCCCAGGTTCTTGCCCGGGCAGACCCGGCGACCGGCACCAAATGTGGCCAGCCTTAGGTCGTTGCCCCTCACGTCAACGTTGGCACCGCTGGAGGACTCTAAGAACCTCTCGGGCTTGAACTTGTTCGCCTCATCCCACACGCTCGCGTCGTGGGTGATGGCCCACATGTTGACCATGGCAGTTGCTGAGGACTCTGTGTCTGAGCGGGTGATGGCCCACATGTTGACCATGGCAGTTGTCTGAGCGGATCATTACAACATACACACCCATGACCCACATGAATAACAACTCAGATCTCGAACATGCATGCAGCATGGGGACATGAGTCCGGGAAGAGTAGGACTCTGTGTCGCTATTATAGAGAAGATACATATGATGCATATGTAAAAACTCAAAAATAAGGAAAATACAGACATAAAAGGCGAACGTGCGAGAGGAAGGAGGAATATACCTGCAGAAAGAGCTGAAGAGAAATGAGTTCTCGGTCCTTTTCGCTGATGAGGATGTTGTGGAGATGCTTCTCTCTGCCACTGCTCGATGGCGATGGAAGACGCCGCGGCTTGAAAATGGGAGGAGAAATGGCGCTCGATATTCCTCTTCTAAATCAGATAACCCTTTCAAATCCGAAACAGTGTTTGTTTACCATTGTTTATAACAAAACAATCTGTTAACTGTCGTACATGCAAGAGGGACCATTTTCTGGATGGTTAAGATTATATTATATAAGAAAATTATAAATATTAAATATTGACAACTAGACTGATTATTTAAATGGTCTGGATGACTCTATATCATTGCCATTAGTTTCAAAAATGAGTCACCACTATTTTACATTCTATACAAACCTCACAGTTTTATAGAGTGGAAAAAAGCGGTAAACATGACTTTGGAAAGGGGAGGGCTCAATGGGCCCCACCATGATGGATATGTTTCATCCACGCCGTCCATCCATTTCTCAACATTATTTTAAGATCGATCTCAAAATATGAGCCCAAAATACGTTAAGAATAGACCACAAAATAATAAAACGTTAGACGGTTGGACGTCCACCATTCAAAATGGTAGCTATGGCGACGGATTACAAACTTTCAGCGGCGGCTTTTAGCCGTCGGATATAACGACGGATTTTAGCCGTAGCAAAAACTCTCCCAAGTCCGTCGGCTTTGCCCCTTTTTTTGGTAGTGATAGGAGTATACTTTTGTTTAGGAGGTAGATTTTTATCGTAGACCAACCCGGATAGATCGCCACGTTTTCTTGATCAGGATAAAAGTTTTTCTAACTTTGGATCTCCTTGGGCATATTTCCATGTGTCCTTTAGACTCAGAAGAGAAGATACTTCAGTTTTGAGTTTCTCAATTTCAGATTTCAAATCAATAATTAGGGAGTTCTTGAATTCCAAATCGCATTTTGATTTTTCAAAACAATCTGAAATTTGTGATTTTTCTAAGACAAGTGATTCAAAACATTCTTTGAGTTTAGAAAACTTTTCTTTTTGAAGTTTAAGTTTGACAGCAATTTTACAACTTTCCTTATATAGGGCATTATAAGCGTCTTGAAGATCATCTTCATTTTCACATTCACTACTCAGATTTTCTTCACTTGTTGAGTCATTATCTGAAAATGTGGATTTGGCTAGAGTCATAAGAGATTTAACCTCATTGCCCAACTCAGTTTCAGAATCTTCTGATTCAGAAGAAGCTTCAGAATCAGATGATTCATCCCATGTAGCCAACATACCCTTCTTCTTGGGTTTGTCCTTTTTAGGACATCTATTTGCTAAGTGCCCATATTCTTGACAGTTGTAACATTGACTATCTTTCAAAGATTTTCGAGATTTGGGTCTAAACTTCTTTTTATCATTCGATTTTTGAAAATCAACCCTTTTCTTGCTTTTGAAAATCTTGTAAAATTTCTTAGCTAAAAGAGCCATATCATCTTCTGAATCAGAATTTTCTTCTGAATTATATTTAGAAGATTTTAGTGCGATAGATTTACCTTTAGGAGCTTTAAAGTTTAACTCGTAGGTTTGTAGAGAACCAACTAGTTCTTCTACCCTCATATTATCCGTATCACGAAGTTCCTGGATTGCAGTTACTTTAGAATTGAACCGTTCAGGAAGTGAGCGTAATATCTTTGTACACACTTTACTTTCTGGGATTTTATCGCCAAGACCCCACATTGAGTTTACAATGTCATTCAATCTAGTGTAAAAGTCCATAAACATTTCATTTTCCTCCATATGAATTTCTTCAAATCTGGTTGTGAGGAGTTGGACTTTAGATTTTTTTACAATTGTAGTACCCTCGTGTGTCATTTCTAATATATCCCAAGCTTGCTTTGCAGTATCACAGGAAATGATTCTTTTGAACTCATCCGGTGATAGTGCGCAAGTGATTGCATTTAGTGCTTTAGCATTTGTACTACTCTCACTTTTCTGAAGAGTGGTCCATTGGTAATATGGTGTGACTTTCATAGATTTTGAACCATCAACCCCAGTAACTTCCATGATAGGAGGTTTCCATTTAGTCACTGTGGCTTGCCACACATTTTCATCCATTGATTTGAGGAAGATCCTCATTCTGGCTTTCCAATAGGCATAGTTGGAGCCATCAAAGGGTGGAGGCCTTGTGACTGAAAGGCTATCAAATTTGACATTTTAAATAGATTAAATCGTTA
Organism: Magnolia officinalis; assembly: GCA_021015155.1. Taxonomy (NCBI): domain Eukaryota; kingdom Viridiplantae; phylum Streptophyta; class Magnoliopsida; order Magnoliales; family Magnoliaceae; genus Magnolia; species Magnolia officinalis. Next base: position 8,235,449 of record JAJHSJ010000016.1, on the reverse strand, counting down.
GCTCAGGAATTAAATTCAAGAATTAAAAAAGAGCTATCAGGCTTTTATACCACTTGAAAAGGCCTAGCTATGTCCTAGAGGGGGGTGAATAGGAGAATGCCAAATAAAACTTATAACAGCGGAATTAAAAAGAATATGATAGCCAAAGCAAATCACAATGCAGGAAAGTGAAACAACCTCAAAATTTAGATCTTGAGAGGTTGATACAAATGTTGTTCTAAGGACAACCTTTCACCAAAAACCAGAGTTTATGGTAGGACAACCTTATTTCTAGAAAGATCTTTGTATCCAATCGCAAACCAAAGAGGAATAAAGAAATAAATACAAACTGAATTGAAATAAATTGTAATCACAAATGTATTGTTCTAGGGACAGCCATACACCATAAAAATGGCAGGGCAACCTTGCTGGAACAACTTTTAAAAGAAATTGAATATCAAGCTGATAAAGGAATAGCAGAAAATAAATTCTCAACTATTACAAAATTCTCACAATGCTTGAATTAAATGATTACAACAATCACCACCATACATACATCCCACAAAAGAATAATTAAAGATTAGAAGTATAAATCATTCAACCACAATACAAGGGATTATAGTGGTTCACCTGTGTGTTCACCAACTGTTAAACAACAGCCACACAAAATGCTACTCCACTCCTAATATCCTCACACAGGGGATATTAGCGTTCACTAACAAAATAGGTTTTCCTAGGTTCACCACAAACCTTTACAATTGTGTCTTTGTCTGTAGGCTTACACAATTAAAAAAAACCCCACTTCTGAGTTTTTCTGGCTCTCCTCAGATAACCAATACAACAAGATTTTTCTGACAAATCTTGAAAGAAACCAAAACAGAAAGGAATTTACAATTAAATGTAAAATACCTGATTATCTCCTTCGTTGTAACAGCCCGGTAGAACCAAATCAGAGTAGATGATTGAATGTCCAAGTTCAATGTCCAGTACTCAATTACAATGGTTTTAATTCTAATGGATTTTAAATTTAAACCCAGTAGGGCTTGCCTTAATTGATTTTGATTCCAAAGAAAGGGAATAAAAATTCCTCTTATCAAATTAGATTGGAATAGCAGAAACGAAATCAATTAAATAAAGCTAAGGAAAGAATATTAAATAAGCACACTTAGCTTAGATGGAGCACAGAATTATCTCTTAGAAGTTCGACGAAGATTGACTTGAATGGATTAATTAATTCGATGATTTCTTCTGAGATTTGTGCTCTATTTATAGGTGAGCAGATCGCATGTTCGACTGGTCTAGAGAGCTCTTCGACTAGTCGAAGCAATAACAGATATTTGAAAAATCAGGCGCGATAAGCTTTGACCGTTCTACGACTGGTCGAAGGACTCCTTCGACTGGTCGTAGGTCACCTTCGACTGGTCGAAGGTCTCATTCGACTGGTCGAAGAACTTAAAATTTATCGCTGGACTTTGAGTCGAAGACTTTCGACTGGTCGAAGATGCAGTCGACACTGTTCCTTCGACTGGTCGAACAGATTCCTGGACTAGTCGAAGCCTAACAGAAATTATCCGATTTTTGTACCAAACTTACGACTGATCGAGGAATTTCTTAGACTGGTCGAAGCAACTCTAGGACTAGTCGAAGAAGGCCTAGGACTAGTCGAAGAACAGACCAAACTTATGTAAAATAAACATTCGATTTTATGTATCCAAAGTGACCTACTTCTAAGGTCAACCTAAGGTCAGTCAAACCTCAACCATGAAGTAAGGACATTGAAACATTAGGAACTAGTGACCTTGAAGTATGAGCCTTGAAGTCTTGATGTAGTTCAATCTTGAAATCTTGATGTAGCTCAATCTTGAAATCTTGATGTAGCTCAATCTTGAAAGTGTCTTGAGTTCTTTACAAACTGCCTTGTACTCTTCTTGAAGTCATGCAGCTTGAGTCATGTCTTGTGAGCAGTTCTTGCAGTTAAGGTTGATCTTTGTACTTGTGAGTTTTGCTTGTTGTGAGCTTAGCTTGTTCATGAATGTTGATCTTTGAGAGAGCTTCACTTATGCAAGATATATAACAGTGATTTTAGCACCACAAATTTGACAACAAACAGGGATATAAAATATAGCACTTACAAACTCCACCAGCCACCACACTACGCCAAAAGTTGCAATTTGCGACGCTAAAATCTCTTGGTTTTACGACGGATTTAATCCGTCGCTAACGGAAAAGGTCCGTCGCTAAGCCCGCGTTGGTCGAAAATCCGGTCTAAACGTCGCTGAATTTAGCGACGGACCAAATTCCGTCGCTAAAATCTGATTTACGACGTATTTACGACGGATTTTGGTCCGTCGTTAGTAAGCGACGAACTACATCCGTCGCAAATTTTGATTTTATGACCGTCGTAAATTCCCGCCCAGCACTAGGCGGGCTTTTCAAAGTTTTTGCGACGGATCATGTCCGTCGTAAAAGGACACTTGCCTTGACATTAATTTTTTTTTATAGGAATATGGTGGAAAATTAAGTTTTTTTTGTAGTTTAATAATTGTTTTTTAATAGAATTTCAGTGGTTTAATTATACATATTTGTATCTAAGATTATTTTTTAACAATTGATTGAACGCAAAAGGAAAATTTATTTTGTTTTTATATCAAATGAGTGAAATTTTTATTTTTATTTTTTATTTAGAATTAATATTTACATGATTTGTAATATCACATGAAAAAGAATATTGAGAAGTTTAAAATTTTAACAATGTTTGAGAAAAAAATTAGATTTTGAAAAAATAAAAATAGTGATTTAATAAAAATCTATTGTGGGAAAAAAGAATTTTGAATAAAGTTGATAAATCTGAAAAAAGAAAAAAAAAAGCATTTGATTTTGATAAAAAAATAATATCCTGAAAAAGAAAATAATTTTTTTTTTAAATGTGAAAATTTTCACAATGTGGGCCCCACCATAATATTTTATAAAAACAATGAGATTTTGAAATAAAAAACTATCATTTTAAAAAAGAAAATTGAAAAGTTGAAAACAAAACGATGCTTTTAAAGGAAAAAAAAAAAATCGGCATTTTGGAATTTTTGGGAAAAAAAATAAAATTTGGGAAATTTTTTGAGATTTTGAAAATAAAATTTCAGAATTTATATTTTAATTTTTTTGAAATATTTCATAATAAAAATGATATTTTGTTAAAAGTTTTCAAAAAATTAAGAGTACAAAAATATTCATTTTGAAAAAAAATGTTATTTTTAAATAAAAATTGAAATTTATCTCTGAAATAAAAAATATTTGTTAATAAATTATTAGGTACATCCACTAATTGAACCTCTAAACGTTAAAATCAAATTTCGCTCAAATTGTTGATCAATCTTGTATGCCCAATATCTTCCTCATATGTAGCTTGATCGATGCGAGTAACTAGTCAAATTGTGGGTATTGATCAATAAAATAGAGTGAATGGACCAGACATGTAAAATGGGCCAAATATTCTGGTCAAAATTATGACCCAACTTAGTAACATCGTGAGAACCTAAAAATTGATGATAGTAAGTTTTGTGGGCCCCATCATGATGCGTGTCGAACATCAACACCATGCATTTGATGTGTCCCCTTCAGGTTATGAGATATCTCAAAAATCATCCATATATGAAACTCAGGTGGGCCATACAATCTAAAACCATGTGAAGACATCCTAAAAAATATAAAAGCACTTGGCGGGGCCCACATGAGTTTTGGATGCTGTTGAAACTTGGTCTAACCCCTCATCCAAGTGGGACACACAAAATGAGTAGGTTGGATATGTGAATCACATTTATGCAGCCCCAATATATGATTATGAATGTTTTAAGGAAACCCCTCCCCACTACATTTAGGTGAGTTACTCATTATTCTTACCGGAGTAAACTCTATGGGGTCCACCGTTATTTATTTATTTTATGCACTCCGTTTATCCATGTTAACAGATAATTTGAGGTCTAAAGAACAAAAAGGAAGCATATACAAAGCTCAAGTGGACCACACCATAGGAAATAGTGTGATTGAACCTCTACAATTGAAAAATTCTTGAAGGCCATAGAAGTTTTAGATCAAGCTGATGTTTGTATTTTCTCTTCATTCATATCTTTTTGATATTATGAATAGGTTGGATGACAAATAAACATTACTGTTGGCCCAAGGAAGGTATCAACGGTGGAAATCATTATTTCACACTGTTTCGTGTGGCATGGTCCACTTAAATTTTGGATTTATTGAAAATTTAGGATCAACCCACATCGTTCATCCAATTTTCAAGATAATTTTAGAGAACTATCCAAAAAAATGAATCATATCCAAAGATTAAATGGACCACACACAGGTAAGGGAAACGGATTGGCTACTCCCCCTAACACCGGCCAATGGCTGGTGGTCGGTGCTCTATGGGCCCTACCATGATGTATGTGTTTCATCCATGCCGTACATCTATTTTTAAAGATCATATTACGAAATAAGACAAAAAATTAGGTATATCCCAATCTGAAATGAACCACATTACAGGAACAGTGTTGAATGAGCGTCAACCATTAAAAACATTTTGGGGGCTATAAAAGTTTTAGATCGAGATGATTTTTATTTTTCCCCTTCATCTAGGCCTGTATGACCTAATAAATAGATTGGATGTCAAATAAACAGTACAGTGGGCCTTAGGAGGATTTTAATGATGGATATCCAATCACTATTGTTTTCATGTGGTGTGGTCCACCTGAGATTTATATACCTCTCGTTTTTGGAATGAATGCTTAAAATGATCTTAAAAAATGGATGACTGTAATGGATGAAATACATACATCATGGTGGGGCCCACAGAGCACCGACCATCAGCCACGGGCTGGTGTCAGGGAGTAGCTGGTGTCGGGGAGTAGCGAGACTAGGTACTGAAGTGAAATCAGCAAGTTCTGTGGGCCCCACCATGATGTATGTTTTGTATCCGCACCTTCCATCCATTTGGAGAGATCATTTTAGGGCAATATGCAAAGAACGGGTTAAATCCAAAGTTCCAGTGGACCCCAGCACAGAAAACAATGGGACAGTGACGCCCACCATTAAAAATTTCTGAAGGCCACAAAAGTTTTGGATCAAGCTGATATTTGTGTTTTCCCTTATTTCATGTCTTTTTTAACTTTTGAACAGGTTGGATTTCAAATAAACATTATGATGGGCCTTAGGATAGCTTCAACGGTGGGAATCACTCTCTGTTTTCCCCGTGGTGTGGTACAATCGAGATTTATATAGATCTTAGTTTTTGAGATCTATCCTAAAATTATATTTAGAAATGGATAGACGGCGGGGATTAAAACATATACATCGTGGTGGGGCCCATTGAGCCCTACCAGATCCATAAAGCAAGTGACGTTATATATTGTACAATCAGTTTTGTGAGTTTTGTGTTTGACGTAAAATAGTGGTGACTCATTTATAATAACAGTGGAAATGATATATAGTTATCTAGACCATCTAAATAATGGATCTGGTTGTTAGTGGTTAATATTTATTCTTTTTACCATATAAAACTATCTTAATGATTCAATAAATGGTCCCTTAAATGTATGGCTATTAATGTAGTTGATGTGTTAAATTGTGGAAAAATCACAATTTACGGATTTGAAAGTAACATCTCATTTCAGAAGAGGATTTCTTCTTTCTAACGACGCCCCTTGCCTTTACAGCTCCCTCTTTCAAACGACGTCGTCTGCCACTACCTGCCTCTACCTGGTTTCTCATTTTCTTCTTCCGCCGGTGGGTGGGCTCCAAATCTCTGAAGGATTTCAGGCATCTCTCCTGCCGTGGGTGAGTTTCTCTCAAAATCCCTGTTTTTATTCCAAAATCCATTCCATCTGTCATTGCTTTCTCTTTTCTTCTCTCTTTTCTTATTCCAAAACCCCTGATTGTAACAATGTCGAGATTTGCCATGAACATGCCATGAAGACACGAACCTAGTTATAACGGTGTGGGTACTGTGGACATACATCCCAGTACTGATATGATGCAATCCAAGGTGCCTTTCATGAATTCTTTTCTTCTTCCAATCAAGATGCGATCCTCTTCCCACATATAATCAGTATATTCTATGCTTAAAGAGAAGGCATCATAGGACCTCTGATATGGTTGAAATGATTGTACGGCTGCATGTGTTCCACATCATTCTTGAAATTAGCAAAGGTGTGGGTATCAAAACTAGAAAATATAATTTTCTTTTTGGGTGAAAACCAACCATGGCTTCTTAGCTTAACCATGCTTCAATATTACCAAAATCTTATCCATATGAGAGTACTGCTAAAACCCATTGCTCATTTTCTGAGAAAACTCCAAAATAAAATAAATAACAACAAACAAACAGTGTACCATCACTTAAGAATGGGCGAATGGTAAACGGAGGATGACACTCCTCTACAAATCGTTCTCTTGTAAATTGGGCCTGTTTGGATAGACAAACTTATTTAATATCAAAATTTGTGAAAAAGGTAAAATCAAGCAAGTTGTTCTTCACTCGGATGTAGCAACTCATGTGCTCATATGCTTGCATGCCACTACGGATTGACTTAATCATAGCTCTCAATGTCAATAGAACATGGCCCCAAATCACACTCATCCAGACAATCTTGACCATAATTCGTGACAGTCGGACCATATTTAGAAGAAATTAATTAGGAATCCAAATCTAACTTTCAAAATCATGACAGATAGGATGGTTTAATAATTATGATTTTAAGCCTATGCTCCATCCATAATGGACAGCACAATCTCGATGGTCCAAAATTTGCATGCCTCTCCAATGTCTAAAAGATTTTTTATTTTATTTTATTTTATTTTTTATTTTTTATTTTAAAAAAAAAAAAAAAACCTTCCTCCTATTGTCCAGGTATGTTTTCCAAAGTTGATTTGGGATTATTGTCGATTATGGGATGACTCATTTGCACAAAATTATTATATATATACCAATGGGTGGTCGGTCCAACTAATGCTGCGTTCTGGACTGTTTGGTCTCGTTACGCATCTTGAGTGTATGTCTTGGTTTTGGTGTCTTGAACTGAGTATTCTGTTTGCTGTTTGTCAAATTATTTTGATAGGACGTGGAGCTTAAGATGGCTGATGACATAAGTATTGTACATAACACACATGTAAACACTTAAAAATAGATATGTACATGTGATAAATTTGGCACATGTGATACATGTGTACAGAATATTTTAATTTTACATGCATCAAATGAGTAGTAAGCTTTTCTCATCTTTACTCTACCTCATTAAGAGAAATTCTCATTGCTTAGTCTTACACATGAGAAAAGATTATTTCTTTCTTTCTCAAATGTTATATATAAATATAAATGGGTTTTAGATAGATTATTGGCAACTTGTCTACTATTAAAAGCCTAGGTTACTTTTCTTGCATCCAAATGGCCCTTGAGCTAGTGATACATCATTAACACATATGATACTAATAAAGAAATAAAAATCAAATTTCATGATACCCATTCATTCAAATAATAAGTGATAGGTAGAAAAACATAGATTCCTCAATATAGAAACCACACCAAGCGCTTGCTTATAAATCTTGATTTGAGCACAGCTAAATAGATGAATCACCATCCATCTATGGAAAAGACACGTCCGGTCTGGAAGATGTTCCTCTGAATCCATCTAAGTGGACCCCACTCATAGGACTTCCCTTACCTAAAGAAAAACCAACTTTATATAATTTGGTAGGTTTGTTTTCCTTTTAGAGGCAATCAACAACAACGCATCCTTACTTGGTGAACAGATTAGAGTGGTAACACGGGATTATGCTTGTTTGCTTTTCACCCTATTTCCAAATGAAAATTTATTAGGTTTGCTAGGCCCACATGCACCTCTCTATATATCGCCAAACACACCTACCGACATGTGTAGAACATCCAAGCCATGCATCAGGTGTGCCACACAACTTACAGTCTAGCAAAAAAAAAAAAAAAAAAAACCTCTGAGTGCCTAAATAATGGACTATTCACGAAAAAATTGCCAATGGCTTACAGTCATTCAACATGCTCGTTGCATTGCCTGGAAAGTGGACTTCCAGCCATGTCATCTAGTGGGCCCACTTGATACACGACCATGATGTCCCATACTTGGCACATGTGGCAGTATGTATATATAGAAGCATGTGAGCAACTGCCTGCATATGTATGTCATCCAATCCATTTAGTAGGGATGGTGCAAAAATCATGCCGACCTAATCATCATGTGGCCACACGATAGAAAAAAAAAAGACAATCACCCAAAAAACCTCTAAATTCACAATGGTGACCTAAGTAATGGCTGGATTGGCATGATTTTTGGGGCATCCTATTTTCATCACGGAAAGACCCTGTTAGATTAGCTGAATGATATAATGGGGCTAACTCGGTTTGTGTACACCCCTACTTGCATCATGGGGGATTAAAAGTTATTATTTTTGCAGGATTTTTTTTTAATGGCTGACAATGCCACAAAGGCACCGGGTAGGTCATTAATTTGTTTTCTAATACATCTAATCTAATTTGCAGTCTGATTTTAATAGATGAGGACATGGCTCTAATTTGACATTGTGCAGCATACATTTCAAGTGCTACCATGTAAAATCACGTTTGATCTAGCTGTTAGGTGCACCATGCATTTCATAGGCTACCATGTAAAAGACTCATGAATTAGACAAGTTAGAGCATCAGGTCAATGGCCCATAAAATGGATAGTCAGGTCAAGAAGATTAGTTATATAGCGAGCCATCTGTCTATTGTGGTTCGAGCCTCTTGCTCATTAGTAGGCAGCCTAAATTTCAACACAGATTTCCGTTGCGAGCCCAACGTAGGTAAAGGAAAAAGGTCTTTTATGTGAATTGTTTTATGAAGCTTATTATAGATCTATGATTTCAAAGAATCACTTCTATCAAATCATTCCTAGCATCCTGTCCATGGCTGGGTAAATAAACGGGCTACAAAAGAACAAGCTCAACTTAAAAATGAATGGGATTCCAGTTTGAGTTTGTATTGGTAGCCCACAAAATCTATGTTGTAAGGAATTGTATGAATACGACAACAGTGGACCGTCTAGGAGTTGGCCAAGGACTGACCTAACCCAAATGCAACCCAACGTTCAGAATACAACTCTTTAGAGAATTTGGGTAGGGTAAGGTTGGATGGCCTTGGTGCGGGTTAACTAAGAAATGATCAAACATTTGTGTTATCTACACTAATCTTTGACATTTTGAGTCACACTGATTTTCTTGTAACATGAGATTGTTTTGCCTCTGAATGCAACTCAAGCCAAGATCCAGCATGGGTCGCTGCCTAGGGGGTCCACATGCTATAAGATGGTCTGATCATTTTCCATCCATATTCTAATCTACCATAAATTTCAACAGTCATGATTCATTGATGATCCTATCCATTGATTTTTAGAGTTGAATTATCTAAAGATGGTGATTGTCACAACTTTCCGAGTAGCATTATTTTGTTATAACACAGTGCACACACATGGATGGGTCCAATCATCACATAACTCAACATGTGGGCCCTACATCAGTTCCAAATGGGACCGTTAACGGGTCAAGTTTAGGTTGGGTCCACAGTACCCACACCGTTATAACTAGGTTCGTGTCTTCTCAGTTCCGGGTCTCATCCTTGAGTTAGAATTCAAATCAAGGTTATCATTTTTAGTAGATCATGCCATGAACATGCTTACCTCCAAATCAAGGTTATCATTTTTAGTAGATTAACTTAGTATTTTCTGTCTCTTCTTTCAATTTTGTTCAGGTCTATAATGTCAAATCTATAATAATTGATAGCCCTATTAGGAATCCAGAGATCCCAGACTATATGAAGCCGTTCAGTTAGCATATCAGATCTTGTCCTTTCTCATTTTAGTTTTAAAAATTCAGTCTCTCAGTTAAGCATGCTCAGTTTGAAAATAATTGTTTGTTGAAAGGTGTAGCTAGATAATAGTCTGTTGCATATGACCAAACTAAGTCTACTTATCCCTTGTTTTGTTTCCTATCTCCCAAGCTCCCTCAAATGCATCCATTAATTCTATCCTTCCCTGTCTCGCCACTAATCCACACAAGATTCTCATTTTAGCTGCACTTATCCTCAAACATGTTCCTCAACCACCCAACAGTTTGTCCCATAACTCCAAAAACAAGGACTATATGATCTTGTTTTGAATCCAATATATGTTGAGCCCTTGCACTTCTGCAGGCGTTCCATCCTCAACCCATCATGCATCAGTCATGTGCACAGAGACTGCATGGTTCATAAAGAAATTGACGACAATCCACATTCAACATACTTGTGGCCTGCCTAATTTGTGGTTCAAATCATCTACAGAGCAGGGCCCACATGATGTTCTGGTTAGGTGTCCTCTCACGCCTGCAGAGGCGCATGTAAGCTTAGCATGAATGCTCTCACTTGGACAAAAGTCTTATTCTGGTCTTAACTGTTGTTCAGCACGGTGTGTGGGTCAACATGGGATCTGATCTGTTACATAGAGAATTTCTGTGTCGGCAATCTTCTGAAGGTGGTTGTCTTTTACATTGGTCATTTTTAAACGGTTGATAAGAAGCAAACTGCTGCTAATCATGCAAGTTTTAGAAAATTCTGATGCATAATGTTGGGTTTATCCACTGCTAATCATACATTGTTGTTGGCTCTCTTTTACTGCTCAAACTGCCAACCTATTGGAAGGATTGGGTGTCACAAGCACTTAACAGGTTGGACGTTATATCCACTGTAAATGTCATGTTCTTGACAGCCTACACTTGAAGTTTGAGCAGTAACAGTAGCAGTAACAACTCCACCAGAGATTTCCGAGTAAAGCCCTTCTCTACATGTGCTAGTGCTAGTGCTAATAGCAGTAGCAGTAACAACTCCACTAGAGATTTCCTTTCCTTAACAGACAAGCAGCTGATGGCCCAGTGCGGCATACTATTGGGATATATTTTCAGTGATTCTTGATTCTTCAGTTCTGTTGAATTCCTGCATAGTGTGTTATTTTTACTCTTTTTTACTCTTAAGAATGCAAACATGCTGCACTTATGCACATAAAACTGTATTTTGATTTCTTTTGTTTCTGCTTTATGTCCAAGCCAGAGTCCATGAAACTTTGAAGAAGCACAATCTTACAAAAGCTCTTGTAATGAAAGAGCTGGTGTGGTTTGTGGTATGTACTAATTCTATATTCTCTGTATATACCTTGACTTTTTTTTTTTTCCTTTTCCCTCTAAACTTGTGGTTTTAGTCAGTGAACAATTGTTTTGTTTTCATTTGACCAGCCATGATTAGGAGCTTACAATAGCATTCAAAAATGACACTTCTGCATAGTAAGCAAATGAAGAAACATATTACAATCTGATCTTTCTTCTATCAATTCTATTAATTGATAATGGCGGAACACTTTACCTTGGTTGTTAATAGAACACTTTCAGCCTCTTTTGGAAGTTATCAAGATTGATCGTGTAAGTACTGGGTGCCCCAGCAGCATTTTTGTCAGAAGGTTTTGCATTGCCATTTCGGTGTTCCGCCATTGAAGCTATTCGGATATCAGAACAACTGAAATCCGCAACAAACCAAACAGAAAAATGCAGAGATAACCACAAATTTCAGAGAAGGTTTGTCTCTTCTTTCCTTTCTCTTCTATTTCACGAACAGAATGTAGTTCATCTGCAAATTACAGTTTTTTTAAAGGATTTAGAACTTTCAAAAAAAATATGAAAACTACTGGTTGAAAGGAAGAAAAAATAACATTTTCATTATATATATATATATATATATATATATATAATATATAATATATAATATATATTATATATAATATATATATATATATATATATATATATATATATATATATATATATATATATATATATCAACCCACGATCCATGATCCAAACTTCGATTCCTGGTTTCCAAATTCCTATCATACAATCATCATCTGAGCCTTTCTTCCATCGATTTGGGGTTGGCTTTAAATGGTAGATTGGCAAAAAGAAATTATGTTGGCTGCCAAGTAGACATTCACCTTCCTCTTTACCAAGGTCTTGGAACCGAAAATGGCAAAGGCTCACATTGATACTGACTCACATGCCAAACATAATTCCACACTACACAATTAAGACTGCCAACAAGCTACTCGCATATTGCAACAACATTTTAAAATAGCAAAAATGCCCCTATTTCGAGTGGAGGTAAACTCCACACTGTTGATGGGGCTGACAGGTATAATCTGAAACGTTGGTTGCTAGACACGCGTATGCCTCCAAATTACCTATATACATGTTAGGTTTGTTTCAAATTCCTCCCCATGTTCCTTGAAAACCCAAAGTTCATGATCCTCTGAAAACTATTTGTATGGGAAAAATTGCCCTTGGCTGATGCATACAGAGCTTTGCTAAGCACACATGCATGTTCAAGTTAGCTAATGCACATGCCACCACATATTCTAGCAAGGCGAACGAGTGGAATGTCCAAGCCATCCATCATGATGAGATTCCCTATCCCAAGAATCAGGTCAGTCCACTAGTCAGGTGGGCCACAATCAACTGAACGAATGTACAGTTGTGAAAAAAAAATAGCCAAAAGTTTTCTAATCCGCTTGGCTTATTTCTACTACAATAGCACACCAACTGAATGGACCACCTTTATCTTTGGGCTCTACACAGTGAACTCCACCTAGTGGATGGCTTGGATGTTTCACTGGCCTACCATACTAGCATATACAGTGGGTGGTGCATTAGCTGACTTGCAGACACATGGTAGAGTGCATTGGATGAATAGTCTGAAACAAGTCCATCCCTGCATAAGTATATAATCGTATGATACATTTATGTGTATGTATTTATGAATATAACTGTATGATGGTTGAATGGATGGATGGGGGAATCAAAGATATTTTTTTGGGTCTGGTTTCATGGACCAAATGGTAATAGAGATGCAGTTTCATAAATGAAAGCAGTTACAAGCACTGACAAGTTGTTGCTATCTTCTCATTATGCAGGTGTATCTTATTGGGAAATAGGAATTTCGCAGTTCCTACACTCATTTGGTCATTTTGTTAGACACTAGTGCGTTAAATGCAGATTGCATTGCACTGTTGTGTATTGATTCCAACATCTAAAGATCTTTTCAAACTGTATTGTGCTCTCCCAGTGAATGCTATGAAGTTAAGAAACGCTCTTACCTGAACCTCTAATGGTTAGGATGAATTCTAATCTTTTATTTTGTTAATTGGTTTCAGTTGATTAAACTATTCACCTTTCATGGATTTGAGCTGGTTATTTGTAATATATGAAGGGTTGACTAAACTAGTCTTTTCTTGGATTGAATCTGGTTGTTCCTTTTGTATGTAGGAAGGGCTCAAAAGAAGGTTGAACAAGAGAAGATACTAAGTAGTTGAAGTTTCGGGTAAGAAGTGTTTAGTTAGGAGGGTTAAAAGTCAATTTTTGTTGGAGTGGGCCACTTGGGTCATTTCCTTTTTTTTTTATTAATTGAGTTGTTACCAATTTTGTGAATAGGATTCTTATCAAACAATAGTGTGAATTATTTTTTGAATGACTATCAGGTGCAAGATTAAAAAAATAATAATAATAAATTATTGATATTTTTTTTAATTTACAGATATTTTAGCGACGGACTAAATCCGTCGCTAATTTCTGAACAGAAAATCAACGACGGATTTGAAGTCCGTCGCTTACTCATATTAGCGACGGACCTTATCCGTCGCTAATGTTTTTAGTGAACTAATTTTTTGAATGTTACCGACGGATTTTTTATTTTTGACGACGGATTTTATCCGTCGTTATGATGCGACGGACCTTATCCGTCGCCGATTAAACGACGGATAAAATCCGTTGTAAAACCAAAAACGACCCAGTAAACAGCGACGGACGAAGTCCGTCGTTTATTTGGTTTTACGACGGATTTGGTCCGTCGCAAAACAGCGATTTTGGCGTAGTGCCAAGGGATACATGAAATCCCACCTTCAGACCTCACCCATCCATCGATACAGTGTGGGATACGGGATGGGATGGGCGATCTTTAGTTCAGACGTTATCTCATTACCACGCTAGATCCTCGCCCTAATGGAAGAGATGACTTGAGATGTCGATCCAAGAGATTTGTAAGGCCCACTGCCCAGGACTTCTTCATATATACTGGTAATAGGTGCGGTTCCAGACGAATGGTGTTCGGTTCTTCCTCACAGGTGGCAAGTAGGTTGGAATCTTCGTCTTTGAAAGTAAGTTATCCACCCCTACCTCCGTGAGTGTTCGATTGTGCCGCAGCGTATTTGAAAATCCCAATCATCCATTCAAATGAGTTTTTCATCTAAATGTGTGCATCACCTGAGACTGGATCTGCATCAGTTTCTTTGCTCATTTCCCACAATGATATGGAAAAATGGAAGATATGTTGCTTGAAGATCCCTTGCCTCACATGTATTCAATACATTTTTAGTTGAAAACAGACGCGCTTTGGTTGGATTCCTTAACAGCATCCAGCTGGGTGATGTCAAAGCTCTGTTTGCATCCATATAATTTCTCTGTTTTATCTACGCCGTCCACCGATTTTACCATCTCATTTGAAGGTCACAAAGCTCGGGAGGAGTCTAAACCAAAAATAGATTAGTTGATCCAAAACTTTTGTGCCAAACAAGAAGTTTTCAAATGTAAGCATTTAATCCCCACTTTTTACTATTGTATGGTCCACCTCAGCTTTGGACCTGCCTCGAATTTTATTTTATTTTTTTTTTACATTGCTTAAAATGAGTTGGATAGATTGGATGGATGGTGGGGATAAAACACATATCATGGCGGGGCCACAAAGCTTTGACAGTAGCTAGTGGCTGGTTTTGGGATGCCCAGCCAATTCGCATCCATACAGTGGGCATACTATGATCTTGTCCATCCTTTTTATCAAATTATTTTATAATATTACTGAAAAATTAGGCAGAATTAAATCTCATCTAGAGTATAACAAACAAAGCTAAATATTTGAGGGCCCTAAAAGTTTTTAATGAAGCCAATATTTGTGTTTTACTATCATTTAGGCCTTTGCCACCTATTTCACAAATCCGATGTCAGATAAACACTACGGTAGGTCCCATTAACTGTTTTAATAGTAGAGCTTCAATGATCATTACTTTCATATGGTGTGGTTCATAAGATATTTAAATCTCCCTCATTTCTGGGCTCATAAACTACAATGATATGGAAATATGAATGGACAGGATAGATAAAACACATACATTATGGGGGGACCAATAGAGCACAAACGAAGTAACATCCTCCCTATTACTCTATTTATAGGCAATCCATTTCCGCTATTTATATCTTGCGTCTAAAAAAAATCACCATATGTATTAGTGGATGGATCACATGTGCTAGCAGATGAGGGATAACTTAAATTGGCCACTAGTTCAGATTTTTATAAATGAGAGCCAGCTCATGGAATCTGCAGCATCGAATGAGGAGGCATGGGTTAACATTGTAGTAGTTTCCTTCACCATTGCCCACCTTGATGTATTTATTGTATATTCATGGATTCTAATCCTTGTTGTTTTTCAGTTTTTGGCTCATTTCAGGGCATGGTCTAAAAAAAATTAGCAGATCTGAATCCTAAGTGAACTACACAACTGAAACAGTGGTTATCGACCATTAAAAACTTCTGGTGGACCATAAAAGTTTTGGATGAAGTTGGTATTTTTGTTCTCTTCATATAAGTCTGTGATACCTTATCCATACAGTATAATCTAGTTCTAATAATACTCACAGAAATGTAATTATATTTATCTTATCCAAGTGGGTGTGTTGTAACAACTTGATCGAATTTCTTATGCTTATTAATATGCAGATCTCTTGTAGATTATCAAATCTTCTACATCTTCCTTATCCCTCATTCAGTCTATTCTCATCAAGGTAAGTTTTTACACAACTTATTTTGCTAGCTCAATTACAAGTAATAAGTTGTTATAAGGGAATATGTTAGCCCAAATAGGACATGGACACATATGATAAATGGGTTAATTGTTTTAATTAATATTACTTATACATTACTTCTCTTTTATTAACATGACTTGTCGAATGGGTTGTTATTAATATATTATTATTCCAAACTGTTTAGTAGACCTTGGAATTTTACAGATAACTTCCAGTTGTGTTGTTAATAATCAGTTACTAGTATTATTCTTTCAAGGCAAACTTTCCCCATTGCCCATGATAAGTAAACATGTTGTGATGAGGACCACATGTTACGACTTGTAATATGAGCCATTTAAAAGGGATTTAGGATTTCTTTTAAAGACACCTTCGTAAATACAAGTGTAGGTGATCAATTGGTGATAGAAAATGAAGCGGACGAAGAGATGGTGAGGTCTGTTGTTGTTTACATGATGGAAGCTTGTGTAGCAACGATTGGAGAATACTGTCGAGTATACATGTTCAAACAACCGGCACGTCATGAGGATGATGAGTGGGTGAGGTTCATCAACTATATCATTCAGGCCAATGACAAGGACTGTGTTACTCTACTCAGGATGACACAAGAAACATTTTTTCAACTATGTACTAAAATAGCGAGAAGACACATGCATGATAGTCGTAATGTCAGTCTTGAAGAACAGCTAGTCATTTTCCTATGCACAGTTAGTCATAACATTCGCAATCAGGTAATAGGATACAAATTCATTTGATCAAGTGAAACCATTAGCCGTCACTTTCACCGTGTACTAGATGCCTTTGTATCATTGTACCCCGAGTACGTAAAACAAGCCAGACAAGAAACACCCTCTAAGATTCAAACAAATTTAAATTGGCTGCATACTTTCAAGTATCATTTTCGATGAAGGCCTCTTTCTATATATCGTTGTTCATATACTCATATTCATAAGTCTTCCCCTAAATGAAATTTGATCAAATGCATTTAAGATTGTATCGGTGCAATTAACAGGACACACATTCCTACTCATGTACAAGCAACTGACCATGCGAGCTTCCGCAATAGGAAATGGGTCCTATTTTAAAATGTACTTGCGGCCTGTTCATTTGATATGGAAATTTTGTATGTATTAGCTGGTTGGGAAGGTTCTGCTTCAGATGAGAGGGTGCTACATAACCCTTTGAGCTAAACTAATGATCACTTAATTGTCTCAAATGGTACTCATTGTTGATTCGAACATTGTTCTTCCCATATTAATACTAATGAATGACTCGATTGTCTGCTTAATATAACATTCATTCAAATGTGTAGGAAAATACTATGTTGTCGACGCTGTATAGGCTCATTTACCAGGATTTATAGCTTCATACCCTGGGGTTCGATACCACTTCTAAGAATATCGATCCGTGAGAGCACCCGCAAACATGAAGGAGTTGTTTAACTATCGACGTGCACAACTGCGGAATGCTATCGAACGTTGTTTTAGTGTAATGAAAGACAGATTTCTCATATTAAAGATGGCGATGCAGTATCCATTCCAAACACAAGTAAAATTTGTGATAACTTGTTGTGTGTTACATAATTTCATACGATCGGATACTAAGTCTCATTAAGATCTCCATAATGTTGGTATACCTTTAGTTGACATGGAGAGTAACCCAACACTGCATGGGGTATCAACAAATGATGAGAGACAATGGTTACTTCGAGTTACTCAACGGGAGAAAGAAAAGTGGATTAGAGCGCGCCATGATATTGCCAAACGAATGTGGGCAGATGCGTAACAGAATAGTAAGACTAGATAGTTACATTCTACTTCTTATTTGCAATTACTTTTCCAAAATATGATATGCTTTGTTTTATGTAATGCCAAGTATGTGTTAATGGGGAACTATTTTTAAAAGTCGATGAATATATATAATTCAACCCGTACATCTAATTTGATTCTCCTAATCTCGTCACATACATTGTAACTTGATGTGTTGACATTAGATAAGCTTCATCCATAACTGTCTGTCGTATACATAGGTGGAATGTCAAACTTCTGGACAAATGATACATCGACACTAACATATTCGCCAATTAAAATTCCAGTGCTCCCAACTCGATGTTCACCACGGGAAAAGACAGTGAAATCCCTCGTAGAGCCTTTGTCCCGAGCAACAAAAATCAAATGGAGTAGACCAATGGAACATGTATTGTTCGACACGTTGCTCGAATAAATTACATTAGAACGTAAAGCTGAATATAGTTTCAAGAGAGAAGCTAACAAACAACTATTGAAGAGATGGTGAAACAGACAAAGGTTGTGGTCAATTAGCAGAACATGCAGAACTGGTTAAAGTATCACAAGAGAGAATATAATGATGTAAGGGACATGCTAGCCGCCAGCGGGTTTGAATGGGATAATGAGCGAATGGTTGTTACGACACCAGAGGTGTGGAAAGAGTATCTGAGGGTAAGAATTTCAGAAGTTGCGCATACATTATAATCTAATGAATTTTCATGTGTTAATAAATGAAATGGTCAAGCTATATGTCCTAGAGGGGGGTGAATAGGACTATGCCAAATTTAAAATATTTACAGCGGAATTAAATAACAAGATAGCCAAATACAGTAAATCAATCCACAATACTGAAATGAATAGCAGCCTCAATGAACAAGTATTGAGAGATTGATACAAAAGTTGTTCTAAGGACAACCTTACACCAAAAACCAAAGTTTATGGTAGGACAACCTGATTTCTAGAAAGGTCTTTGTATCAAGAACTCAAACCGTAGAGAAATAAATAAATTCAAACTGTATGGAAGAATAAAAAATAATTTCAAATATTGATTGTTCTCAGGACAACCATGCACCATACAAATGGCAGGGTAACCTTACAAGAACAATAAAAGAAACTAAAGCTCAAACTTAATAAAGGAATAGCTAGAAATAAATTGCTGAAATTTAAATCTAAACTATTACAACATTCCCCACACTTGCTTGAAATATAAATATTTACAACATTCACAACCACACATACATTCCACAGCTTTGAATGATAAAAGGTAAAAGATTAAGCAAGCATTCAATCCACAAGACAAAGAATTATAGTGGTTCGCCTGTGTGTTCACCAATTGTTAAACAACAGCCACACAAAATGCTACTCCACTCCTAATATCCTCACACAAGGGATATTAGCATTCACTATCAAAAATAGGTTTCACAGGTTCACCTAAAACCTTCACAATTGTGTCTTTTTAACTTGGGCTTACACAATCCAAAAACCCCTCTTTCTGAGTTTTCTGTCTCTCCTCAGATAACCACACAAATGAAATTTTTTCTGGCAAATCCCAAACAAAAACCAAAGGAATAGAAATTTTACAGAATTGTAAAATACCTGGATTTCTCCTCTTGTAGCAGCCCGGAAGAACCAATCAGAGTAGAAGTTCGAATATGGAAGTTCAATGTCCAATACTCACTTTACAATGGTTCTAAGTTCTAATTGATTTTAAATTTAATCAACTTAGGGCTAGCTGTATTTGATTTTGATTCCGTAAAGAAGGAATTAAGAATTTCCCCTTTTTCTAATCAGATTAGAATATAAATCAAAATCAAATAACAATAAGCTAACAAAAGGAAATAGAATTATGCACAATATAGCTTAAAAATAAACACAGACTTATCTCAGAGTGGAGCCTTGAATTCACTTAATTTTCAATGAAAAACTCTAAAAATTGAGTGTTATTTATAGCTGCATAAATTCGTCTTCGATTGGTTTTAGGGTCACCACGACTGGTCGAAGGATAAACAGATTTTTGAATTTTTGAGCGCGATTGGATAAAACCGTTGTACGACTGATCTTAGGCAGTCCACGACTAGTCAAAGGCAGTCCACGACCGGTTGAGACCCCTCTACGACTGGTCGTGCGACAATTGATTTAGTCACTGGAGTTTGAGTTGCAGCTTTATGACTGGTCGAAGGTCGAGTCGAGACCATCCCACGACTGGTCGAGCAGACTCCAGGACTGGTCGTAGCCAAACTAGAAAATCTGATAAATTACAACAATTTTAGGACTGGTCCTGAAACTTCTTGGACTGGTCGAACCAGTGCTAGGACTGGTCGAACAAGGTCTAGGACTAGTCTTAGAATAGACCAAATTCATGTAATAATATTCAAATGAATTATGTAGCCAAAGTGACCTACCCTAAGGTCAATCTAAGGTTTATCATACTTGGGACAAGAAGTATGGACATTGAAAACTTCATTTGCTTAGACTTTGATCATTGTGAAGCTTAAGTTCTTCTTGATGCAGCTTGACTACTTCACAAGGTTTGAAATCAATATTATTTTGAGTTGCACTTGAGTCCCAAATTATGCTTGAGTCTTGACCTTGAGTACACGTGAACTTGAGCTTGAGTTCTTACACGTGAACTTGAGCTTGAATTCTTCTTTAATATCTTCTATCTTGTAGCTTGAACTAGCTTGAGGAATTCAACTTTTTGACATGGTGTCTCGAACAATTTTATCAAGATATAAACACAAGACACATACAGAGGTTTTGACACACAAAATTTGACATCCAAAGAGGAATCAAACCATAGTACTTACAATCTTCCCCTTTGTCAAATTTGTGACAAAACATACTTCAACAAGAAAGGCACAACATGTATATTAACGAATCATGCACTAGTTGTTATGAACTAGCAACATGTATATTAACGAATCATGCACCAGTTGTCATGAACTAGCATACAACATACAAACTCATGCACCACCACTTAACTTCTCTTGTGTAACTCCCCCTTAACTCCCCCTTAATAGTATACCTCAACCATCCCATTCACATCATCAATCCAAGCATAACCCATAGAAAATTCTCAAATTTCTCCCCCTTTTTGTCAAAATATGACAAAGGAAGAAACACAAATAGGATTGAAAAGATAGGAAAGTAATGAGCAAGTCATAAAGTTAGAAAGATTGAAAGTTAAGGGTACGAAACATAGCATAAGGAGTAATAAAGTCAAGACAGATAGAGTTTAACATAACCATAGAAAGGAAAAAGTATTATAGTTATTACAAACCAAAGAGTTAAAAACTCAATCCAATCCAGAGGAAGGACCAGGAATGGTAGGATTAATTTGATGAAGGCCTTTTTGTAAGAGCCTAAATACTTGCGCATATTTTTGAATTGTTGATTGTGGCCAACATTCATATTCTCTACCTTCTCCTCTAATGCACTTAGATGAGCATTGAAATCAGATGGTTCAAACTCAGGATCATTCCCAGAGTCAGAATCCATTTCATTAAAAATATCGTCCATATTGATATCATTTGAAGGAAGATCATCACCTTCTTCATCATTCCTAGCCTCAGTAGCAACTCCATCGTCACCAGCAGCAACTCCATCGTCACCAACATCAACTTGGCCTGGAGCCAATTTCAACTTCATTTTGTTTAAGTTGGAGTTGTTAAATATGAGGTGTTGGATAGGAGCCTCTCTGACGGGCATAACGACTAACATGTGAGTAACTAATACATTCAATAGATATCCAAATGGAATATCACCATGACCAGGATGACTACGGATTTGATTGATAGAGGAACAAATCAAAGAAGGCAAACAGACATTAGCACCAGTAATGTTGAGTACAAAATACGAACCATAAACAGAGTCAACTCAGTCTTGTTTTCAGAGCGAGGATACAAATTAAAAGTGAAGATACGATGCAAAACTATGTATTTGGGTAACAAGTATCTGGTTTTGAGGGCATTCCCATTTGCAATCCATGGTGCATTCATGTTACACAATGCTCTAGTATATACACGTTTTTTCGATTCTGACACTTTCTCAGCAAGTGTGCTAGGATGAATACCTTCATCATTAAATGGTATGTCCATAAGGCCTGAAATTAAATGTCGATCAACAGGAAAAGGCCTTTCTCTAGTAGTAATAGTAAAAGTCAGTTGCTCAGTAGAAAAGTCAGTTATGCAAGCAACCATGGCCTGCGCTATGGACTGGTATGCCGGACCGCCCCAGCGTAAAATGTTTTCCCATCCTACAGATTGAAGGAGAGGAAGGAGATTGAAAGGAGCGATATGGCTTAAATCAATGACTTTTTCAACTATCACATTGCGCATACACAAATCACGCACAAATGGTGGATCATCTTCAGGAGTCCTAAGATGGCGTCTAGTGATAACATTCGATCGAGAAGAAGAAGCACCTCTAGGATTTTTCTTTTTACCCCTAGAGTCCATTTTCTTGAAGAAATACAAGAAATATCAAGAAAATAGAGATGGGTTTCTCTAGATTCAGCAAATGAGAAGAAAAACTCAAAAACTTGAAGAACGAGTTGAAATAGATAACTACAATCAAGAAATTTAATAGAAAAGACTAAGATTCTTCAAGAAATCAAGAGAAAACACTTTAACCTGAGTGAATCGAACAGTAGGGTTCGACTAGTCGAAGCTCGGCTCGTTGGAGAAGAGGAATGAAATGAAGAAGAAATGTTTTTCCCCCAAATAAAAGCAATCAGCGCGCTACACGACTGGTCGTGAGATGTCCTCGATCGGTTGTGCCACAACTGGTTGATCACGTCCTCGACTGGTCATGTGCAAAAAAAAATAATAATAAACATGCATTTTTCAAGAAATTTTGAAATATAAAACATTAAAGTATTTACACTATGATATAGAGATGCATGCTCAATCATTTTAAATTGCACATACCGAGATCGAATTTTAACTTATTAAACCTGCTTTTGTCGAGCAGTTTAGTGAAAATGTCAACAAGATGAGTCTCGGTTGGAATATATTCTAAAGATATTTCTTTTTCTTCCAGTAATTCACGGATATAATGAAATCTAATGTCAATGTGCTTAGTACGTGAATGTTGGATTAGGTTTTTCAAAATATTTATCGTACTGGAATTATCACAGTATAAAACCATCGAGTCCTGTGCGATTCCATAATCACTCAACATACGTTTCATCCAAACTAGCTGAGTACATGCATTTCTAGCACCTCAGCAGTTGAGAGTGATATGGAATTTGCTTCTTGCTAAACCAAGAAACCAAGCAATTTCCAATGTAAAAACAACCACCACTGGTTGATTTTCTGTTATTGATATTACCTGCCCAATCAGCATCTGAATACCCAGCTAATTGAACACTAGTGTCATAAGGATACCAAAGACCCAAATTAACTGAACTTGTGACATATCGAATAATTCTCGTAACAACAGTTAAGTGAGATTCTTTAGGATTAGACTAATATCTAGCACAGATTCCAACACTTAAAGCAATATCAAGTCTACTTGCAGTTAAGTAAAGCAAACTGTCTATCATGCTATGATACAATTTAGGATCTACATCTTTACCTGTAGAGTCTTTTGAGAGTCTTAGAGTTGTACTCATAGGAGTATCAAAATTATTACCATTCTCAAATCCGAACTTCTTAATCAAGTTCAAAGCATATTTAGATTATGAAATAAAAATTCCATTAGATTGCTATTTTACTTGCAATCCTGATAAATAATTTAATTCCCCAACCAAGCTCATTTCAAACTTAGATTTCATCAAATCTGCAAACTCAACAGTCATGTTA
This sequence comes from Magnolia officinalis, assembly GCA_021015155.1. Taxonomy (NCBI): domain Eukaryota; kingdom Viridiplantae; phylum Streptophyta; class Magnoliopsida; order Magnoliales; family Magnoliaceae; genus Magnolia; species Magnolia officinalis. Next base: position 8,211,908 of record JAJHSJ010000016.1, on the reverse strand, counting down.
GTACAAGTTGATCCATAAATAATATCATCAACGTAGATTTGAACCATTAAGATATCATTGTTATGTTTCTTAACAAAAAGTGTCTTATCGACACTACCCATTTGAAAATTATGATTTAGTAAAAACTTAGTCAATTTTTCGTACCATGCCTTGGGAGCTTGTTTCAAACCATAGAGAGCCTTTTTAAGGTGGTATACATGATTAATAAACTTAGGGTCTTCAAACCCTGTAGGTTGTTTAACATATACTTCTTCATGTAAATCACCATTTAAGAAGGCACTCTTCACATCCATTTAAAAAATTCTAAACTTTCTAAAGCATGCAATGGATATAAAAAGTCTAATTGATTCAAGGCGAGCAACTGGAGTAAAGGTTTCATCATAGTCAATACCTTCTATTTGAGTGTACCCTTGTACAACCAGTCTTGCCTTGTTTCGAATTATATTTCCAAGTTCATCAGACTTATTTTTAAAAATTCACTTAGTTCCTATAATGTGTTTATCTTTAGGTCTACGAACAAGATACCAAACATCATTTCGAACAAACTGATTAAGTTCTTCATGTATCGTTACTATCCAGTTTTCATCAGAAAGTGCTTCTTTTACGTTTACCGGTTTAACCTGAGATGTAAAGCACACGTAATTACATATGTCTTCTAGTTGTCTACGAGTGCGCACACCAATGAGAGGGTTTCCAAGAATTTGATCAGTTGGATGATCTTTAACAATCCTTAATTCAGAATTAATTTTACTTGATGAAGTATTTGGTTTTTCAATTACAAGAACTTCATCAATATTTGAACTAGGTGCAGGTGTATTCAGGTGATCATCAATGACCACATTAATTGATTCTTGAATCACACCGATCCTGTTGTTCAATACATGATATGCACGACTGTTTAAAGAATATCCTAAGAAGATTCCTTCATCACTCTTAGTGTCAAACTTTCCCAGATTTTCACAGTCACGCAAAATGTAGCACTTGCTGCCAAAAACTCGAAAGTATTTGACAGTCGGCTTCTTATCGAACCACATCTCATAAGCTGTTTTATTATTGGATTTACAAGTATAGATACGGTTAATAATGTAGCAGGTGGTATTCACTGCTTTTGCCCATAAAATTCTAGGGAGTTCCATGCTATTCAACATAACATTTCCCATTTCTTGGAGTACTCTATTTTTTCTTTCCACAATACCATTTTTTTTTTGGAGTTTTGGGCGCAGAGAATTCATGTGATATTCCATGATCGCTACAGAATTTCTCAAAACCGTTATTTTCAAATTCGGATCCATGATCACTTCGGATCTTACTTACTTGAGAACATTTTTCAGTTTGGATCCGTTTGTTAATCTTTTTCACTTCATCAAGGGTTTCTGATTTATCTCTTAAAAATGAAACCCAGGTGAATCTTGTAAAATCATCTACTCTAACCAAGATGTATTTTTTGTCACCTCGACTTTCCGATCTAGTTGGTCCTATAAGATCCATGTGGAGAAGTTTGAGTGGTCTTAATGTGGTATTGGAGTTCACCTTTTTGTGAGGGCTCCTAGTTTGTTTACCATACTGACATTCACCACATATCTTGTCTACTTTTTGAATCTTAGGTAGACCTCTAATAAGTTCTCCTTTGCTCAATCTATATAAATTCCGGTAGTGTACATGTCCAAGGCGTTTATGCCATAATTTTGTCTCATCGATATGGACCATGTAACACGTTTGATTAGATGAGCTACAGTTGCTTACTATATAGTAGTTTTCAGAAGTTCTGCGACTAGTTAATATTACAGAACCCTTTTTATCTATAATCTCACAACCTTGATTAGAAAATTTAACACTATGGTTGTTGTCGCATATTTGAGATATGCTTAACAGGTTGTGTTTTAGTCCCTCAACATACAAAACATTCTTAAATAAGGGAAGATTATAGAGTTGAACCGTACCTTGGCCAATAATCTTGCAGTTGCTACCATCACCAAATGTGACTGACCCATCAGTCATATCTTTTAGATCGGTGAATAAAGCCTTGTCACTTGTCATGTGCCTGGAACATCCATTGTCTAGGTACCATTTTGAATGGCTTGTTGCTTTGAAGGCAGTGTGGGCAACCAAGCAGGCAACTTTAGGAACCCATTTCAGAACTGTTTTGGGTTTAGGAACGTAGTTGGTTTTCTTCTGTTTATAGTTGTGGGAATGACCTACTGAGTTAGATTTTAAGAGCTCCTTGAGTAAATCAACTATTTTTTTCAGCCAGTGGGTTACTGTTCTGATTTTTGAAATTGATATAGCTACGTTTAGGTTTTTGAAAAGTTTTTGTATTTTTAGAAAAACCTTGACAAGTACCTTTTACTTTTGAGTTAGAGGCTTCTCCTTTCATAAAGTTGGAAGGAGTACTCTTCTGTTTATGAGGCAGGTTTTTATCATAACCCAACCCGGATCAATCGCCACATTTTCTAGATCCGGATAAAAGTTTTTCTAACTTCGAATCTCCTTGAGCATACCTCCATGTATCCTTCAAACTCATAAGAGAAGATATTTCATTCTTGAGTTTCTCAATTTCAGATTTCAAATCTTCAATCAGGGAGGTTTTGAATTCCAAATCACATTTTGATTTTTCAAAACTATCTGAAATTTGGAATTTTTCTAAAACAAGTAAGTTGAAGCATTCTTTGAGTTTAAAAAACTTTTCTTTTTGAAGTTTAAGTTTCACAGCAATTTTACAACTTTCCTTGTATAGGGCATTGTAAGCATCTTGAAGATCTTCTTCATTTTCATAATCACTATTCATATTTTCTTCACTAATTGAATCATCATGATCTAAAAAAGTGAACTTGGCTAGAGCCATAAGGGCCTTAATTTCATTGCCCGACTCGATTTCAGAATCTTCTAAATCAGAAGTAGCTTCAGACTCAGATGATTCATCCCAAGTAGCCAATATACACTTCCTTTTGGGTTTGTCCTTTTTAGGACAATTGTTTGCTAAATGCCCATATTCATGGCAGTTGTAACATTGACTGTCTTTCAAAGATTTTCGAGTTTTGGGTCTAAATTTCTTTTTATCATTTGATTGAAAATCAACTCTTTTCTTACTTTTGAAAATCTTATAAAACTTCTTTGCTAAAAGAGTCATATCATCTTCAGAATCAGAGTTTTCTTCAGAAACATTTTTTAGAAGATTTCAAAGCTATAGATTTACCTTTAGGAGCTTTAAAGTTTAATTTATAGGTTTGTAAAGAACCAACTAGTTCTTCTACCCTCATATTATCCTTATCACAAAGTTCCTGGATCGCGGTTACTTTAGAGTTGAACTGTTCAGGAAGAGAGCGTAGTATTTTTACACACACTTTACTTTCTGGGATTTTATTGCCAAGACCCCACATTGAGTTTACAACGTCATTTAATCTTGTGTAAATGTAACGCCCTGAAAATTGGGGGTCGAGCATAAACTCAACTCCTGAGTTCCAACGCATCACTTATGCAACATAATGAATGATGATTGAATGTTGTCTGTATTTAGTGCATTGAACATGAGTGAGATTAAGCCAAAATAGCATATCATACTCCAGAGACAGTTGAATTATGCAAGCGGAAGACTGTGATGGATATATAACATATATAAATTGTGGTGAGTCTCCAGAGTGTGATAATGTTACCAGGTTAACTAATTACAAGTATAGTTCCCAAATATACCAAATGTGTAAGGTCCTCTAGTCAACATCCCTGTAACCCCGTCGATCAAGTCACGGCTTACATGAAGCTGCCAGAAAATAACCTATACAAGAAAGTGTCCTCATCGTCGCAGAGGTCTGGCTCTGCCTCACAAGCATCGCCATCACCTGCAGTTACAATAGGGTCTGGTTGGTGTTTAAAAACACCGTCTCGTAACGTGGGAGTGAGTAGCTAACTCAGTGGAACAATAAAGCATAGGTTAACATGTTATCAATTCAAACAAGCAGTAATGATAAAGCAGTAAAATCAAACACTCCTAACTACTCTTATTAATGCAAGTATGAATGCAGTCATGATATATGCCCTCACCACACACCCTCGTGCAACACCATCTTACGTTCGCGGCATGCTTTCATTCCTCAGTGCTCCACATCTTCCAGGCACATGCAATGCGATGATGAGCATGATTACCGAGTTGTTATTAGTCCATTTCAAATAGCAGTATTGGGAAACTAAGGTACCTCCCTTATATCATTCCCAAACATGATCCATTCTAGGGTCGTCAGTCCTAGTTAATCTCATACGATGGTGTGTTTCTAGGTCGCTGCAAAGGTTGTCAGGGCTGTTACACACAATGGTTACACCACTCCCCCATCACCTTTTTAACGGTTCATCACTAAGCTGATAGAGGCCTAGTTCATACTCTATACACTGCGGTAAAACTCGTCGCCTCACCGCAAATTCAGAGTATGCTCGAGGTCACTACAAAGGGCTGCCAGGGCTGTTACACGCATTCTTTGCACCACTCCCCCATCACGTTATCAATGTAGGCCGACAACACGAATATAGTGTCCCATACCACCATAATCGGCTCACGAGTCTGGTTGCTCACTGGTCACTACGGGGAGGCACGTGGCCCCAGCGTAGGCCGACAGCTCGACCACGGTGTCCCATACCACCATGCCCAGCTCATGAGTCTTAGCGGATTAAAGTACCATGGTTAAAAGGGATTTCACTGGTAAGTTTGGTACCCTAGGTTCAAGCAGTAGCGTCCAAACATGGTAAACATACATAAGACAAATCGGGTTACTTGACGAGCTCGGCTAGCTCGAGCGCACAACAAGTTGGATGACATGAAGTGCATAAGCACTTCGCGTGGCTAACCACTATCGCCAACCTAAGTACGACTCGGGTTCGTCGAACACATCTCATGTGGCGAATGAATCACAGCCACGAATTCAATCCCATTACCGGTTGCCTGGACTATAATCATAGCCCCAAACACAATCAATCTTTATTCTGAAGCATGTAGAGTAAAGCAGAATATACAAAGTAATTCAAGCATGTTATAAAGCACAATATAAACAGGAAATATAAACACATATATTTCATAAGTAAGCGGTTAAACTAAACAAACAACATGGAGGAAATCATATACATCTCTAAGGTAGTTGAGAATCCTATCTCAACACCCTTATACATTACAATTTACTAATTTCTACTCATTCAGACATTTCAACAAACACTTTAAACTACATACATCAACATACATGACGTATGTTGATCACATAGGTATAAGGCCAATTCCTTTCACTAGGGAGCTGCCCCATGGATAACACGCGAGCACCCACGACGGATAGTCATGGCAAGCAGGAATCCAAGTTCCATATTCATTTAGTCATTTCCACAAACACTTGGGCCACACATTTTAATATATATAGTGTATATTGGCCGTGGCGTGATTTACGGCAAATCCTTTCGCCAAAGGGGTATCGCCAATACAATAATCATATATCCATGACAATTAGTCATGGCGAGCACGAATGAGAATTCTATACTCATTCAGTAATTTTCACAAACACTTAGAATACACTCTTTTCAACATACATAGTGTGCATTAGCAAAACATGTATTAGGGCGAGTCCTTTCGCCAAACAAGTATTTTATCCATATATAATATATCAATACAGCAAATAATCATGGCAAACACATTTCCAAAATTTATACGTATACGGTACTTTCTACAAATATCTAGAGTATGTAAAATTCCATATTCTTCATCTTTAATCGAAACGAAAAACAGACAACACTTTGTACATGTGCAATTGCATGCAGATCATGAATCTATCATTATCTGACATTGAAAGTGTTGAAAACCATAACCTATACACCTAAAGTCCGCACCTTTTATCGTAGAATCGAAACAAATCAGGTAGGTTTGTCAAGCTTCCGTATTCGGCAGTTTGGCAACCTATGGAACGAAATAGGTTAGCTATTTCATAACCTACAACTATCAAAACTCCAAATCAGGTTAGGGTTAGGTTTTCTTACCTAGAAACGGAGCCGGAATCGCCGGAAAAGCGATTAGAAGGAAGTGGTTAAGCTCGTGTAGCGGCAGGGAAGAGTGGCAGAGAGATTCTCCCACTGCTCCCACACTTTCTCCCTCTTTTCTCTCTTCTCTCCTAGGGTTTTCTCAAATTCGTATGGCTGAATGAGAGAGGGTTTTAAGGTCCTTATATAACCTAAAAGTCTCCAAAATAGACTCCAGGTCAAGGTATACTTAGGTTATAACCAAAGCGGGCTAGTTTCAGCTCAACGGAGGACTTCTGGCGGGCCCCCTTGAGCCAAAGGTCGAACTTAAGCTCACTAAACTGGATCGACATTTAGTTAAGTTTTCGTTTCGGTCAGGATTCCAGATCGCAAATGGCGGACCAGTTTCAGTTCAACGGTCAGTGGATCTCGATCGGAGATTCCGAGTACATGGATATGTTTGGGGAAATATCCCTAATCCGAGGGTGTAATTTGCACGATTCTGACGGTCTGGTTGCTTAATACTGATCCGCAAGCGAGACGTGCTAGATTTCATAAATTCATATTTTATTTTGAATTAATTTCACATTTCTCACACTCCCCGCTCCGAGCTCAAGCGAATAGCGCTGAGACACTATCTGGATTTGATTTCCGAGATGGTTGTCAACCCCAGCAAGGCGGTCCTAATTCCTTAACTTCGTGTTAATCGGACTTCCGACGTGCGGTCCAAATCTGATACGGAGTTTCGAGATGCTCCCGAGAGCAGCCGGGTAATGAGATTGATCCTAGATTTTAGGGTACCTGTAAGACCCGTAACCTAAATCGTACCGTTCAATCAGCTCCCGCGATTCTACCGGTCGAATTTCGGCAACCTTCGACCTGTATTCAACGTTGCGCATGCACCTAAGCCGAGTCCTGTATATCAGAGTCGGCTCGACCCGAAACTTGTACCTTGGCGACCGCGCCGTCGCCGCGGTTCTAACGCTGCGACTCACGCACCGACCCGATACCCAGGCTAGAAGATGTCGGCCTGCGTTCAATTTGAATAAAACACCGCACGTTGCGAACTTCGAGGGAATCTCTACGAGATGTCCCATCAATTAAATCAATCACTCATGTCAAGTACAAGTCAAGTCACACCTACCCAAGTACAACAACCCATGCCTCTCTCTTACACAAGCAAGCCCAAGTCAACTCTCTCTCTCTCTTTTTCAACTCTACCCATGCCCATGACATCATCCCTCCATCCCTCCCTCTCCTTTTATTATTTCTTTTTTTTTCTCTCTCTCTCATTCTCCCATTTTCTCCCTCTCACATGTCCAAACTCTTCTCTCCCTCCCAAACAACAAGTGTGGCCCACTTTACCCTACACTCTCACATCTCTCATCTCAACCGTTGGATCGTCATCAACCACCATTGAAAGTGGAGGCAAGGAGCTAAGGAAGCTAGGGGAGCAAGAAGAAGGAAGATAGGTGGGTGATCCACCGTTAAATTTCTTTTCTTAGGGCCACTTGTTGGTGGGACCCATTTTTTTTTATGTATAAATTGTATCATGTGGGGCCCATAGTGGCGGGGCTCCACCATCACCGCCTTTTTTCCTCTTGTCCCTTTCTCTATCTCTCTCTTTCTTTCTTTTCCCCTTGAATGTTGTGGACCCCACTAAATCATGTTTAATCCACTCCATCCATCAGACGGTGTGGTCCACCGCATTTCAGGCGAAACCTACCCTTCATATATATGTATATATCTATATGTAGTGGTATATATTATATTATATTATTATAATATATATTAATATATATATATATATATGTGCATGGTGGGCCACGTGCATGTGGGACCCACCATGAGGTCTGTGTATGTGGGACCCACCATGAGATCTGTGTACGTGGGACCCACCATGAGTTCTGTCGTCTGTGTATAACGTCCAGCGTCTCTGGACGCTGGACGTGAAGGACGTTTATATATATATATATAAAAAAAATTTGCTTTTGGGGTGGGCTGCTTATGCAGGCCCCACCCTGATGCATGACGCTGATCCACGCCGTCCATTCTGTTGTTCAGATCATTTTAGGCGTTGAGCTAAAATTGTAAGGTGATCTGATCACCAGGTGGGCCATACCCTCTAAAACCATGTGAGCACATGACTAAACATATAAAAGTACTTGGTGGGACCCACCTGAGGTTTGGATGCAGCTGAGACTCGGTCTGGACGGCCAGACTTGTGGGGCACACAGATTGGGCGGTCTAGATTCGTCCAAAATGGACCCCACTTACCACAAAAAAAGAGAGAAGAAAGCAGCACTGCTGCTGCTGCCAACGCAGGCAGCAGCGCCTGCGAGTGTGAATGAGGCAGGGACCCACGGCTCCCTGCCGTGGGCCCCACATGATGTGTGAGTTTCATCCATGCCGTCCATCTATTTGATGAGATCATTTTAAGGCACGAGCCCAAAAATGAGGTAAATCCCAATCTCAAGTGGACCACGTTACAGGAAGCAGTGTTCATGGGGCTGGCCCCCATGAACAGTTTGGACAGCAAATAAATATTACGGTGGGACCCACCTGAAATTTGGTGCGGCTGAAACTTGGTCTGAACCCTCTTTCAAGTGGGACACACATAATGGCTGGGCTGGATTTGCAAACCACATCTCGGTGGGCCCTACCCCAGGTCACGTGTGACCTTATGAATAGGTTGGTGGCAAACAAACATTACAGTGGCCCTGGTCTGCCTGACCATGTGACCTTATCAACAGGTCGGTTGGCAAATAAACATTACGGTGGGCCCTAACCATGTGACCTTATCAACAGGTCGGTTGGCAAATAAACATTATGGTGGGCCATGGTCCACATGACCTTATGAACAGATTGGAGGCAAATAAGCATTTCAATGGGCCCTACCCAAGGCCCATGAGACCTCATGAATAGGTTGGATTGAAAATAAATATTACAGTGGGCCCTAGACCCATGTGATCTTAAAAATAGTTTGAATGGAAAACAAACATTTTTGGTGACCCGTTGTTGAGGTCCACCTTGATGTGTATAGGCCCATTGTTGAGGCCTATCTTGATGTATTGGTGTCCCGTTGTTGAGGCCCACTTGGGTTTGTATAAGGCCTATGTTGTGAGGCCCATTGTGGTGAATGCAAGGCCCATGGGTGATGGCCCATTGCATTGTACCTAAGGCCCATTGGTGAGGCTCATTGAGGTGGCCCACTTGATGAACGTAAGGCCCATGTGATATGGCCCATTTGATGTATTTAGGGCCCAATGGGATGTACCTAAGGTCCATTGCAATGTGTGATCCCTCCATGATTTATTGAATGGTATTTAAAACGAGCCGAGCCTTGGGGACAATTTTGGTTTGACGTCCACATTGTACGAGTAATGTTGGTTAGATGTCCACAGTATAACTCTCCCTAAGGCCACTGATAGGCCGTATCTGTTTCATGTAGGCCATATAGGCCCATCTTCATTGAGAGGCTAAATTATTGCTTTATAACATGTTTAGCACAGCCCATGATTCATGATCATACACATCATATGTATGCTTGAGATGAGGAGTGTTTGATCATAGCATATGCCTTCGGGCAGATTGTTTACGGGCTCCCTGATAGGCGGAGTTGCCCTACATGAGCGCGTGCTTCACGCAGGATGGTTGCATGATTGGTAGTGTGGTTCATGCATTTGCATCTGTGTGATTGTGATATGCCCTAGCGACATCAGGGCCATAGCCTCCACAGATATATCGTGGGTGGCTGGTTGGATACCGAAAAAATCTTGTTCTAAGCAATTGGGGCGCCATAGATGTCCCTGGGTGAGAGTCCCTGAACCCGATGGTACCAGAGGATGACTCCAACGTCGAGACCGAGTGGATATACGAGCGCACGAGGGCCGAATACCATGAGGCCGCGTCTCCCACTGTGTCGTGGTCGGTTGGAAGGGGGTGTGGCCTTACTCGCCCAAGAGCAGGGGGCATTACTAGGCTGAGTTTGACCAGCTCGGAAATGGATTCGCTATCGACGTGCCGGATAGGTATTGGCTGACTATTGGCCAGGCGGATAGTGAGGTTTCTTATGCTCACTTGGACTGTGCTGCTTGGAGAGAGACAGTGCCATTTGGAGTGTACTGAACCCCGGTGATTATCCAGACTGAGAACTGTATTGACATAAGGATTTGGATGAGGATTGGCATGCTTGACTTACATATTGCATCGCATGGCCTTGGTATGGCCGATAGCATTCACATCTTATACTGCATAGTCTTGGTACGGCTGGTTGCATTTACGTATTCATCAGCATGATTCCGCATTACTCCGGCATTGTATTCTGAGCACGTTCGCACACACTTACACCGCCCTCTAAGCTTTTTATAAGCTTATGCACGATTGATGCATGCAGGTGACGCCAGGACGCAGCTGTAGTTTCGCCGCAGTTAGAGCGTGCCACCGAGCTTTGGGAGTTTTTGTTACTTGCACTATATTGTATTTCCCTTCATACGCACTGTATTCAAAGTTTTTGTTCATAGTGGATTTTGTGATGGTGTTCTCGTGGTTATTGTTCGTGGGTTATGCTTGGTTATGCTCATTACGAATCAAATTGATATTAGAAATCCTCCTTATAGCATCCCAGGATCGGAACCTGGTATATAGGTGTCGGGAGCCGAGAATGGGGTACTGCGGAGGCTGTCGGCGCCGGATTCGGCGATCGGGAATTTTGTGAGCCCGGTCTCCAAGTTCGGGGCGTGACAGTACCCTAGCGTCAATGATTCTACAAGTTTTGGGTCTTGTAGATCGTATTTAAAGTGATTGATGCTAATTTCATAGGTACTCTAGTTTCACACTGGCTAATTCTCGCCTAATTTCTAAAGGATTTAGTCCTGAGTAATTTCTGTCTAAGGTGGTACCTGGGCCCTTGTAGTTTGTATATAAAGTGATCCAAGTTATACTACTTAGCTAGTTTAAGATAGTGTCTAGGATGAAAGTGCTTAGAAAAATTGAAAGAACAAGGTGGTGAAGGGTGGGATTTGTGAAGGAAATGGGTTCAAACGCGGTTTTAGACTTTGGGATTCAGTTTTGACAGGTTAATAAGGTGTTAGGAGCGACCCATTGCCTAAGGACGTCTAATTCCAGGCTAGCAAAAATCTGGGATGTTACAATCTACCCCCCTTAAAACAAAATTTCGTCCCCGAAATTGCCTAAGGGTAATAAAGAAAGATTTAATTATTTCTTTGCCTAAGTTTTATTGGTTCATTTTAGTCTACCCCCTTTAAAACTTATTTCTTTATCCATTTCCCATATCCTGATGGTTTTCTACAATTTATTTCTTTACCTAGTTGGAGTCTTGACGACAATCCCCAATTATTTAGAGTAAGATAGTTGTTTTCATTGTTTGACCAACACAGAGAGATGCTTATGGTGGGTTTAATCCCGATACATTAATCATCTACCGAGCCAGGGTAGAAAGCTCATAGTATCCCTTCCGAATCCTGGTGGATCCTGGTCTTCTGCTCATCAGCAACGAGTCCATTGGTAGTCACCCAGGATTGAGAATTGGGTCAAGCCGCGAATGTTTCGCAATTGTATCTTTCAGTAACTCCGTAGACCGATCACTCTAAAAACTTAGGGAATGCCCATCACAGAAAGGTTCAAATTGTCTATCTCTAAGGTTGCCCTTGGACCCTACCCCACTGTCCAAGGAAATGGTGAATCAAGTCTTACTAGATCATCCTAAAACGGTTTCTCATAATAGAACTTGTTAGGGCTTCTATAATGTTTGCATTTAACGAGCACAGTTTCGATCCTGGGCTAGTGGGGTAGGGTCCACCACGTTTCCGCTGCGCCACCCAGATCAAGGAGGTGTATAAGTCGACCTAACTAGATTGGACTCATACTGTTCTACCCCCCTTAAAAATTATTTCTACCTCCAGGGTTCAAAATCTATGTCTTGTTCTGTATGTTGGAGCAAGGTGTAATTTAGGACCTATACTTGACACGAAATGGGACACGATCTCTCAATACATTGGTCTTCCTCTCATCGATGATGTGTGTTATGGCATTGGTACCTATGGTTATAAAAAGGAGCTAAAGATGATGGGTATTGTGGTCGATTTCAGGGGCAAGTGTGAGTTTGAGGCAAGATGCCTAATTCTACCAAGGAGTTTTGTCACGGTCCAGACTTATCCTATTTAATCATGTCTAGCTTAACAGGCAGACTCTCTTTCTAAGTCCATATGCACAATATGTATGCCGACATGGCATGTGATTTGGGACCTAATTTCTAACTGTCAGTTGCCCATTTGGGAAATTCCTGGGGCCTCAAAAGAAAATTTCTATTAGCTATATGTTTTTAACACTCCTCAAAGACGAAATCATAAACTTTGGGTGTAAATGGTAGGGCCAACACAGAAGGAAGGTTGTGTAGTAGGTCTGAGTTGGATACATAGACTTTCTGCCTCGCGAGGACAGAAAATGTGTCGTATCAATCCTTAATCCTAGTCGATCCCGACCTTCTGCTTGATCAGATCATAGAGTTCATTGGGAACTACCAAGATTGAAAGTTCAATTCAAACTGCGAATACCTCGCTTATATATAGTTCTCTATTCCATGTTCCCGCTTGTAATAAGTCTTTGGGAAGGCAATTTCTAAGGGGTGTATTGATTTGACCTAGCATTAAATCTAAGAGACATAAGTTTTCTCTGAACGTGAATAGTTTCTACGTCAAACAAGCTTCCTAAGAGTCACTAAAGAAGCCTAAAGTATTAAGGGGGTTCAACGAAAGAATGTGATTTCACTCCAACCTAATCAAGCCAACTAACCAAGTCTATCTTTGAATGGTCTTAGCGAAATCAGTGTTTTACATTCCTTAGTATAACCAAACACTAGTTACAATCCAAAGTCTATGCTTATACACTAGATAACTTTATACCCTTTCTAATATAAGAAATTATCTTATCGTTTAGGGTCAAACGTTGTCTAATTGGAATTGAGTTGCTTAAACTTGAATGTAACTGTGCTCGAGCACCACACACATGTTCATACTAGCTGAGGAAGTCCTAGGGTTCACGTTATTAATTTATTGGATTTCCCATACTATCAGATTTGTTTGTAAAATCTAGGTGTACCAACTCTAGGTCCAAAACTCTTAAGGGTCTATTTGGCCAGTGGTCTTAAGTTGTATTTAATGGGCTTGCAATGCTAATCCCTCCTCGGGATTAGGAGTGGCATGGTTTGTAGGAGGGTGGGTGGGGATTAAAATTAATAGTATAGGCTTTGGAAAATGAGCCTTGTGTGGAAAAGTGTGAGATGAGATTTCCAAATCCCAGGATAATGAATTTCTAAGTGTTATTTGAAAGAAAATCTCAGAATTTACTTTTAATTGCGTACATTCTAAACATGGTGTCGGAAAACATGGGATACACCCAATCTAGGGGCCATACCTTACACATACATTTATTGTTACTTTTACAATTCTATCCACCTATGCAGTTGGCCGAAAGGGCCCTAAACGTCCTAACAGTTGGAGGTTTGTGAAGGTTATGGGACACAAAAATGTGGATCGTTGTGCCCATATGGGTGTGACATAGTGAGGCCAAGAGGAGTAAGAGATGGGTTTAGAGATGTAATGGTGGAGGGTGGAGGAGTTCGCAATTGTCAAGTACAACTCCGGTCCATGACAGAAGATGCACGTGAGCTAATACAACCAATGCTTCAACCACTTAAAACATACTACTAACTACTACACCCATGAACATAGAAACATAACCACCCTAAGAAAGTAACCCATGCAAACTACAAGACAACATATGAATAGCTAGGCATCCGAGAAGATGACCGTACCAAGCTCGGATAGAGCCATGGAAAAACGAATGAAAAGTGATGGAGAGAGAGAGAGAAAGGGTCTTTCATTAGGTCCCAGGTGTCTTAAGCCCGCTAATCCCAACAGGCTGGTCAATCTACTTTGACCAGTATAAAAATTTCCCAGACGTTACATTTACCTATGATACGGACTTGAACCTCTTCAACATGACGAGTATTCAGTCTTGAAGTCTTCATATGAGGCTCATTGGACTTTAAGACTCAACATTCATGTTAATTGACAAACAATAACACTTTCAACACCTACTTTTTCACAGATTGCCTGATCGCTCATCACAACCGATGGTTGATTCAACAGCTAGTTTTTCGAATCCAGTCTTACTCAGTCGTCTCAAGTTACCAATGTTCAATCAAATATTGAGTCGAATACTACTTTGACACTCTCGTACATCATAATCACACAAGAAATCTAAATACATGCCCTCAATCACATGTTTGGCCTTGTGTTTGATTGAATTGCGCTAACACATCTAACATGATGATAACGGGAAAATGCATATATATCAACTTGATCGACAACTTTCGTGGCCCTAAGAAGTTTTTAATGGAAAGTGTTCAATCACCACTGTTTCATGTGGTGTGGTCAACTTGGCTCTTGATCTGTTTCATTTGTAGGCTCATGGCCTAAAATGAGCTGGAAATGCGCGCTAAAATGAGTTAAAAATGAGTGAGACCTACAACGACCAGCTGGTCCGTCACAGGGTCACCAGACAATCCGCTTCCAGATTTTCATCTTGCTCTCGTGAGGACCAATTTCATAGTCTTCCACATAATCAAAATGGTAATCCTCAACTGTTCGCATTAGTTCCTTGGCATGGGGCCATCCTGATGTAGAGCCCGTATCCAATCCAATGGTCATGTGTGTTGGGGATTTGTGTTGTGAAATCACACAGATCTAGATCTAGGATAGCAATTCAATAGTAACATGCAATCACAAAAGAACACAAAGTTTTTACGTGGAAAACCCCTTGCGGGAAAAAACCATGGCACAAAGTGACATAAATCCACTATAAAAAGAAATTACAAGAGAGAGGACTTACCCGACTCGAACAACCTCGAGTCTCACCCTTGTTACACCCTTTGATAACCCTAGAATCCATTTAGAAAGCTTTAGAATTATTTCTCATACCTTTAGAAAAGCCTTAGGGACAACTATTTATAGTTTAAGCAACTTTCCTTTCGCACCCTTGCGAAAGGTGACTCAAATTTTCGCAGTCCGCATCAGATTCGGAAACAAATCTGTGAAACTACGACTGGCCGAGCCGAGGTTACGAATGGTCGTGGGACCCCCTCGACCAGTCGAGTCATCCCCACGACCAGTCGAGCAGCCCGGACACCAAAAGGTGAGCTCGCTGGACTGAGTCGAACGAGCCACGACCGGTCGTGTGGACCCCTACGACTGGTCGATCAATTCCTACGACTGGTCGAAGGCGGTGAAGACTTTTCTGACAACAATTTCCTCCAAGTCTTCAACCTTCAACCGTGTAGTTCCTTGATCTCTTCTCTTATCTCCTCATCGCATCATACCTTCAATCAACGCTTCTTGTGTACATCGTCCTTCTTTTACGTCATCGTCAAGCGCAGAGAAGTTGCACAGAACTTGAACTTCTATGTAGGAACGACCTTGGTGAGCATGTCTGTTGGATCAAGTGGTATGAATCTTTTCCAGTGTGACGCCTCCTTCCTCAGACACCTGTCGGATAAAGTGGTGACGAACATCAATGTGTTTAGTACGTGAGTGATAAACAGAATTTTTAGCCAAATTGATAGTGCTCTCGATATCACAATTAACTGACATGGCCTCCTGCTGAAGTCCCAACTGATTTATCATCCCCCTGAGCTAAACACCTTCTTTAAACGCTTCTGTCACTGCCATATATTCTGCTTCAGTCGTGGAAAGATCCACCACTGATTGAAGCTTCGACACTCAACTAATTGATCCACCCACTAGTACAAACGAGTATCCTGAAGTAGATTTTCTGAAATCTATACTACCTGGGTAGTCAGAATCCACATACCCTACCAATTTTGTCCCTGTTTTCTTAAAAGTTAAGACATAGTCTTTCGTACCTCGAATGTATCGAAGTAGCCATTTCACCGCTTCCCAATGTTGCTTACCGGGGTTTGACATGTATCTGCTCACAACACCGACTACCTGTGAAATATCTGGTCTTGTACAGACCATGACATACATTAAACTGCCAACCGCATTTGAATAAGGCACATGAGACATAACCTGCTTTTCCTCATTGGAATTAGGACATTGTTCTGAGGAAAGCTTGAAGTGAGCTGCATGGGGAACGCTCACCAGCTTTGCCTGATCCATCCCATACTTGATCAATACCTTTTCAAAGTATTCTTCCTGTGATAACCAAAACCTGCTCTTCTTCCTGTTTCTATGAATATCTATGCCAAGAACCCTCTTTGCAGCCCCCAGATCTTTCATCTCAAATGTCCCTGATAACTGAGTCTTCAGTACGTTGATTTCTGACATATCATGACAGGCGATCAACATATCATCAACATACAGTATTAGGATGATGAATTTTCCATCACTCAGTGTCTTGTAATAGACACAGTGATCGTATTCAATCCGAGTAAATTTCTGACTCACCATGAAAGAATCAATTTTTTTATACCACTGCCTAGGCGACTGTTTCAGGCCGTACAATGACCTCGTTAACCTGCAAACCTTTTTCTCTACCTCTTTAAATTGTAGCCCTCTGGTTGCTTCATGTAGATCTGCTCTTCCAATTCCCCATGCAAGAATGCAGTCTTCACATCCATCTGTTCCAACTCGAGATCGTATTGGGCAACCAACGCCAACACGAATCTGATAGATACCATCTTTACCACCGACCCAAATATCTCTGTGAAGTCGATCCCTTCTCTCTGAGCATAACCCTTCGCTACCAACCTTGCTTTGTATCTATCATGTTTCCTTTTGAATAACCACTTGCATCCAATAGCTTTTCGACCCACACGAAGCTCCACTAGCTCTCATGTGTGATTTTTGTACAATGAGTCCATCTCATCGTCCATAGCCGCCTTCTACTTTTCTGAATCAGGCTCATCAAGAGCTTCCTGAATAGTAGACGGATCCCCCTCATCTGTAATGAGGGCATATGCAATATTAGAGTCGTTCCTGTATCTCGCCGGTAACCTGCGATCATGCAGTGGGTTCCTTCTCACAGGTGGCTGCCCCGCCTGATCCTGTACCTCTGTCTTCGCATCTGTCTCTGCCTGAGTATCATCTGTGTCAATCTGGACGTCTACGATAACCCTTTCTGGTTCCTCTTACTCTTTTTGATAATTCTTGCGAAATAGGGAGCTTTCATCGAATCTGACATCAGGGCTACTGATGACCTTGCGTGTGACCTTGTTGAATAACCTGTAACCTTTCACACCAATGTCATAGCCAACAAAGATATACTTTTTAGCTCTATGGTCTAGCTTATCTCTCTCAACTGACGGCACATGAGAGTAAGCCTCACAACCAAATATGCGTAGACCTGAGTAGTCAATTTTTTTACCACTCCATACTTCCTCTAGGATTTAACATTCAATTGCCGTTGAAGGAGACCGGTTCACTAAATAACAAGCCGCGTTAACGGCCTTAGTCCATAGGTCATTGCCCAACGTAACATTACTTAATATGCATCTGACCCTTTTCAGGAGAGTTGCTCAGGCATGTGGCACACTGTGTTGTGCCTGATGATCCCTTCATCCTTGCAATAATCATTAAACTCAGTGGAAGTAAATTCTCCACCATTGTCAGTCCTTAAAACCTTTATTTTCAGCCCTGACTGTTTTCCATCATTGCCTTCCATTGTTTGAATATGGTGAAAACTTCGGATTTACATTTCATAAAGTAAACTCAAACTTTCCTGGAGTAGTCGTCAATGAATGAAACAAACCATGACGACCCCCAATGGAAACTTCTGGTGATGGCCCCCATACGTCAGAGTGCACATAATCAAGCACTCCATTACAAACATGTTTTCCAGATTTAAAAAATAGTCTAGATTGTTTACCATATATACAATGTTCGCATATATCTAAATCAGAACTTTTAAAAACTGGAATCAAACATCGATTAGAAAGTACCTTCATGCCTCGCTCGCTCATGTGGCCTAAACAAGTATGCCACATACTTAGAGACGTGGAGTCTGCAATAGCTGCTGATGCTCCACCTGCTGAAGTGCTCCCAATCAACCTGTAAAGGTTTCTGTGCCTCTGGGCTCTCATAACCACGAGTGCCCCTTTTGAAACTTTAAGGACACCATCAATACCGGTGAACTTGCACCCTATAGTCTCGAGTGCACCGAGTGAAATCAAACTTTTCTTCATATCAAGAACATGCCTGACGTCAGTCAAGTTACGCTCCATCCCATCAAACATCTTGATTTCAACCGTACCAATAGCCACAGCATTACAGGCATTGTCATTGTCCATAAAAACCTGTCCACCATCGCCTTCCTTGTAACTGGTAAATCAACTCCGATGAGGAGTCATGTGATAAGATGCTCCTGTGTCAAGTATCCATTCGTCTTTATGATTGTCGTGCAAGTGATCAATCATGAAAACAGACAAAACATCACCACCACTTGATTCTTCATCAGATGTGACCACATTGGCCTCCTTAGAAGAAGCCGCTGAATTTTCTTTCTTCGTTTTAGGATTTCTACAATCATTCTTCATGTGTTCAGATAACTCACAATTCCAGCACTTTAATTTTCCTTTGCCCTTGCCCTTCGATTTGGATCTAGGTCTTGAGGATCCTGTACCTCACTCAGAATCTCTGCCCCTTGTAATCAGTGCATCGGAAGATGCCCCCATGTCACCGTTTAACTTTCTCATAGCCTTCCCTTGAAGGGCTGAGATAACGGTGTCAACACTTAGGGTTTTATTTGCGGTGCACATTGTGTCCCTGAAAGATTCATATGATGCAGGAAGAGAATTCAACAATATACATGCATGTTCCTCATCTTTGACCACTTCCTCCATATCCAACAATTTTCACATCAATTTATTAAAGTTGCTAATATGGGCTTCTAGATCTCCACCATCTACCATCTTGAAAGTATAACATTGTAGCTTCAAGTGTAGGCGATTTTCAGAGGACTTCTTTGCATAGATGTTCTCTAACTTCGCCCAAAAACTAGCCGCAGTTTTCTCCCTCAAAACAGTATAGAGAACCTCATCCGTGAGACATAAACGGATAGAGGCTAAAGCATTACTATCAAGGTTTTTCCATTCATCATTTTTCATGGTAGATTTCCGCTCCTTAAGAGCCTTAATCTCGCCTTGCTTGGTTAACAGACTAATTATCTTAATCTTCCATAACTCAAAATTATTTTTGCCTGAGTACTTCTCAATATCAAACTTATCATTTCCCATTATCACTAATCCTGCAGATTTAGATCTGTGCCCCAACGATTGCTTTGATACCACTTGTTGGGGATTTGTGCTGTGGAATCACACAGATCTAGATCTAGGATAGCAATTCAATAATCACAGAAGAACGCAAAGTTTTTACGTGGAAAACCCTCGCGGAAAAAAACCACGGCACAAAGCGACAAAAATCCACTATGAAAAGAAATTACAAGAGAGAGGACTTACCCGATTCGAACAACCTCGAATCTCACCCTTACTACACCCTTTGATAACCTTAGAATCCCTTTAGAAAGCTTTAGAATTATTTCACATACCTTTAAAAAAGCCCTAGAGACACCTATTTATAGTTTAGGCAACTTTCCTTTCGCACCCTTGCGAAAGACGACTCAAATTTCCGCAGTCCGCATCGGATTCAGAAACGAATCTGCGAAACTACGACTGGTCGAGTTGAGGCTACGACTAGTCATGGGACCCCTTCGACCAGTCGAGTCATCCCCATGACCGGTCGAGCGGCCCGGACACCAAAAGGCGAGCTCGTTATACTTTGAGTCGAGCGAGCCACAACCGGTCGTGTGGACCCCTATGATCGGTCGAGCAATCCCTACGACCAGTCAAAGGCGGTGAAGACTTTTCTGACAACAATGTGCACTCACTTATTTTGTCCATGGATCCAAATGATCATACCAAGCAATCGGTATGACCCACCATTAACACCTTTATGGGCCATATCATATGCCATCCACCAAACAAGATGGAAATTGCATGGTCCTTTACTTTGGTGTTAAAACTTGCACGGCTGCTCACGTGGATATATGTATTTTACTCATGCCATCCATCCATTTTTTCAGCTCATTTTAAATGTCAGGCTAAAATGGAAGCATATCTAAGGGCCTGTTTGGCCAGGCAGATCCCACGGTATTAGGAGGGATGGGATCGGCAATATCCTCGGATATGCATGACGATCCAAACGGATGCGGTGAACATGTCCCGGGATATGAGCAATCCCATGGATCTTAAGACAATCCACTGACATCACCATCATTACCTTAAAATTGATCCTATCCTTGGTTGGATGGATTGGAAGGTAAAAAAAGGGGAAAATGGGGGCATGCCAGACAGACCCAGTGAACTTGTCCTGGGATATAAGCAATCCCATGGATCTTAAGACAATCCACTGACACCACCATCGTTACCTTAAAATTGATCCCAACCCTCCTAATACCATGGGATCTGCCCGGCGAAACAGGCCCTAAAGCTCAAGTAGAACACACGACCAAAAACAGCATGGCTAGTGACATCGTATATTGAAATCTATCTGCCCGGCGAAACAGGCCCTAAAGCTTAAGTAGAACACACGACCAAAAACAGCATGGCTAGTGACATCGTATATTGAAATCTTCTTAGGGCTCGTAGTAATATTTATTTGTCATCCAGGCCATTCATGAGGTCACACAAACAAGAACGAAGGGAAAGCAAGAATACCAGTCTGATTCAAAACTCATGTGGCTCTCAAGAAGTTCCCAACAGTAGCCGTCCAATCCCT
This sequence comes from Magnolia officinalis, assembly GCA_021015155.1. Classification (NCBI taxonomy): domain Eukaryota; kingdom Viridiplantae; phylum Streptophyta; class Magnoliopsida; order Magnoliales; family Magnoliaceae; genus Magnolia; species Magnolia officinalis. The sequence goes on along the minus strand of JAJHSJ010000016.1, from coordinate 8,191,119 downwards.
TTTTATTCTGTGGGTGGTCTATCTGAATATATATATATATTATATATATTATATATATATATATATATATATATATATACTGATATAATGATCTAAAATAAGCTTGTTTCCTACTTTAGCTTTGGGTATATTTTAATTATGATCTCATGCCTTAAAATTAGCTAGAAAGAGAGGATAGATGGCATGATAAAACGCATACATCATCATCAGACTTAGAGAGTCTCAACACCAAGATAAAGGGTGGTGAGCGCCTCGCCACACAGCCCACATTCATCAGGTCATTTCAAAACTCTGCGGGGCACATCACGTGATCTGAAACGTTTTATGCATTATTTTACATGGTATGGGCCGCCTGAGCCTTGGGTCGAGCTTGTTTTATATAGACAAGAACATCATAAAGAGTCACATATGATGGACGGATTGGATGAATCTTCTACATAACAGTGGACTATTTTAACAAATAAATTACAAACATTCACAATAAAATTAGGGTCATGACATCTTTCTCAGTCTGCTGCGTTGCCCCACCCAACCAAACCCACCCTAAAATTTTCAAGTGGGGCTCCACCTTGATTTTATTGCCTCAAAACCATCCCAAATCGGGTCCATTGCCATCTCCGATTATGGGCCCACTGAATGAAAATGGTCACGGGCCATCCGCAGGTCTACATCAAAGAGGTGGACCGCACTTATGGCTCACGTGGACTATAATTTACACAGGTCCTGGTTTTTCGCCCTTGCAAGTCCCGATTGAAGGCACGTGTATGCAAATCCAAACCGTTCAAATCTTGTTCCTCGGTCAGCCGTCAAATAAACAAGCAATGGCCAGCCGTTTAAACCAGTGTCCAGATGTTTTTTATCATCTACCTGACCCATGATTTGGACGGTCCGGATTGTGGGACGTGCATAGCTGATGAGTTGCTACTATTTAGTGAAGCGCATAAAACGCACACAATAATTATTTGTTCTGGATTTATCTCAAACAAAACCAAGAGAAGTTTTCAGAGAGAGAGCGAGAGATATTCCTGCATAAAATCATGACAGTTAAACTCAGCAATCTCGGCATCGGGCTGGCCTCAGTCTTCCTCTTCTTTCTCCTCGCTCTCGCAGCAGAGCTCTTCTACATCGTCTGGTGGCGCCGGAGATTCCGCCGTGAAAATTCCGCCGGAGCTGACATAACCGGCGACCCCTACGTCAGCCCTTCCAAGGAGCTACTCTTCTTCCTCTGCTGGAAGAACCAGTCCCGTGTCAAGCCTGCCGGAGCAACCCCAGGCCAGGTTCTCAGCCCCACCGGCGCCGATTTCCCCTCCCGGCCGGAATCTGACTCCCTCTCCACTAAGGCACGCTCCGATGCGGCGAACGGGGAAGGAGACGACGCGGAATGGACGAAGATGTACGGTCCGTCGAGGGTACTGTTCACGATCAATGAAGAGAGGGAAGTGTCTCTGTCCGCCGCGACGGACGATTTGGAGAGAGGGGTGAGAGAGCCGACGCCCTTCTCGACGCCCTGCGACTCTCCTCTTTTCTACACGCCGTCGTCGTCTCCGCCTCGGGAGTCCAAAGCATCGCCGTAAATCTGACGCCCTTGCCGGAAAACGATGGTATTTCCGGCGGTAATCTCGGCGGTCGTGTTTTCGTTGAATGAAAGCTGTTGCCGGAAAATCGTTTTTCGCGGCGTTTTTTTACTTGTAGCTGCGCTGCCGGGCGAATGTGGGGCCCACGTGATTTAAGCAAGACATCCAACCCGTCCATCAGATGCATGTGCCTTATTTTACTTTCACGTACTGAAAATGAGCCCGATCCAATCCTTGGGTGGGCCACATAACAGGGAACAAGATGGGAGGGAATGGCTACTCTTGATTTGCAATGTGGCAGAATAGCCTGATTTCTTCATCCAGGCCAGATGAAGGGTTTGAATGGACCGGATTGCAGATACACTACACGGTGGGCCTCCTATTCAAATCAACGGTAGGCGTCCAACAGAACTTGTTCCCTGTGGTGTGGCCCACCTGACTTTTGGATTGGGTTTGGTGACTTAGGTAAACTTAGGTCACGCATCACATGGACGGTTTTGATGTCCTGAATTCATAACGTGGCCCCCACTTCTGTACGGTACCACCGCGTCCCGTTAATTGGCTTTTGTGATTTTCTTCTGGAATTGAGATTTACATCCTCTATTTTTATATAGTTTCCCTTTCTGTTTGTCGCTATTCTCCTTTGCTTCTAAACGACAAAAGCAAAAGAGCGATGAATTAAAAAAGTGGTAGTCAAGATTAAAAAATAAAAAAATAGGGGCAATAAATATCAATTTCATTTCCAAGGAGTTTTCTACTGTAATTAATAGTGGTGGTTTTTGTTAACGTGAGCCATGGGGTGACATTTAAGTCATCGGCACGCGTCAATTGATGGACGCGGATTGAGTACTAACCCCGCCCGTCCCTAGCTCCGAACGGGCAGTTCTGTGGGAGGGCCCACCGTGATGTATCTGTACATCCAAGCCGTCTATACCTTTTCTCATATTATTTTAAGGCATGAGCACAAAAATGAAGCAGATCCAACGGTCAAATGGACCACACTAAAGAATAAGCTAGGTTGCATTAAAATCATGATGCATTAAATGTCAGTTGCGTTAAATGCAAGAGTCACATTTTCTGTGGTCCATTTGACTGTTGGATCTGCTTCATTTTTGCGCTCTTGCCTTAAATTAATATGAGAAAAGGGATTGACGGCTTGGATGTACCGATACATAACGGTGGGCCCGCCCACAGCACTGCCCGTTCGGCGCCAGGGACGGGCAGGGATAGTACGCAATCCGCGTCCTGTAAAAGTTGAATAGTGTCATCAGTTTATAGCCGTTTGAGTATCGTATACGTGTCACTTTGCTATTGCTTGTTGAAGAGATGAATGATGGAATCCGCCACGCGTGTTGTGCATAGATTCTACTCAAACGGTCGGTTGCGAAATGTGGGCCCAATGTATGTTTTGAGAAAAGCTTTGATACTCTGGCTTGGAAGCGGGTTGGCTGATGTACCACACACCACCAATCTAACGTCGTGCGAAGACGACCGCTAACGCTCCTCCATCTCCGAGTTGTACGAACGGTTTAAAGTAGATGAAAGTTACATGGCCCCATAATGATTAACATATCCACTCCACCGCTGATCCATTTTATGAACTTTATACCAATAATAATTTATATCCAAAGTTCAAGCGGAACAGACCAAAAATAACAGTAGGGACAACGATTCTCCAGTTGAAGTATTTGTAGGCCCATCATAACATTTATTTTCCATCCAGTCTCTTCACAAGATCAGACAGACCTGGATGAAGAGTACGGTCAAGACAGATGTATGAGAAGTAAAACAAAATATCATGTCGATCTAAAATTTTATGTAACCTTCAAAAGGTTTTCAATGGTAAACATTCAATTTCAGTAAAAAGCTCAAACGACCAACTTGCCAATTGGACAGACAGTTTGGATATAAATCATACCTCGTGATGGGACCACGGAACTTAGTGATGTTGACACACCAGCCAGGTCAGTGGTGCGTGGTACACCAGCAATCCAATCTCCTTCCTTCTCTGGCTGGCTGTGATGGATGGTAAGCACTAAGCAGGCATTTAGAAATTGCACACGTGGCATGTTAAATTAATCAGTCTAAATTATGGTACCTAATGTTGATGTATTACGAGCTAGGAAGCGGATTGCGTACTGAGTAAACTTGTGATTTAAATATTTTATCTACTTCACTCCATCCATCCATTTTAACATATAATTTGAGGGCTTGAGCTTAAAAATGAAGTATGTCTAATTCTAAAGTGGACCACACCACAGATAGCGTGAATTGAAATTCTATGGTTGAAAATTTCTTGAGGCCCATTGAAGCTTTGAATCAAGCTGATATTTGTATTTTCAGTTTATCCATGTCCGTGTAATCTTATGAATAAGTTGGATGACAAATAATTTTCACTGTGGCCCTAGCAGTATTTCAACTGTGAAAGTCATTATTCCCACTGATTCTGTGGTGTGGTCCATTTGAGATCCGGGCATACTTATATTTTGGACTTAACAGCTAAAATGAGCTGAAAAAATTGGATGGACCATATTCTCATTATAGGCCCAATTGATTTTCCTCGGTACAATAAAAGTGAAGTGATTGTAATGAGTATTATGCAATCTCATTTTTACCAACCAAGGGGTAGTTGAGCGCGGACTAGGTACTACCCTCAACTCTTCGAGCTCCAGACAGGCAAAGGCACCGTGGTCGGGATCCTCTGTTATCAGGTCAACAGAGAATTCCTGTTACCTTAATGGTTTGGCATCCGAAGCTTTTGTTTTTTAATTTTTTTTTAATTTTTTGGTGAGTGGTGACATGGACCAATGAGGAATAGGGTATCAGGAATTCTCTGTTGACTTGATAATAGAGGATTCGGACTCATGAATTTTATCCGGACTGTCTATCCAATTTCCATATCATTTTAGATTATCAAACTAAAAATGTCCATCCAATTTCCATATCATTTTAGATTATGAAACTAAAAATAGCTAATATCTAATACTCAACTGGACCACGTATTGGGGATTAAATTCAAACAGTTGAAAAATTCCCCAGGGGCAAAGAAACTTTTTTATTAAGATAATATTTGTTTCTTTCATATCATCCGGGTATATATGACCATATTAATAGGTTGGATGGAAAATAAACGACACGGTCCACTTTAAGAAGGTTTCAATGGTAGGCGTCCTTAGTGGTAGCGGATTGCATACTGAGTAACTCAGCAAGTTAAAAGGGTACTAAACAAACTTTGTGGGGCCCACCTATGATGCATGTATCTCATCCACTCTGTCCCTCAGTTTTATATTATAATTTTATTAGTTTAAATTAAAATTGAACTGTATCCAAATCTCAAGTGGACCACACCACAGAAAATTGTGGGGACAATGGCATCCACTGTTGAAATATTTATAGTGCCAACAGTGATTTTTATTTGTGATCCAACCTGTTCATAAGGTCATACAGACATGGATGAAAGGAAAATAAAAATCTCAGCTTGATTTAAAATTTCTTTGGCTGTCAAGAAGTTTTCAACAGTAACCGTTCAATTGAAACTATTTCCTATGGTGTGGTCCACTTGAGATTTTTATATACTTCAATTTTTTTATTATACCATAAAATGAGCTACTAAAACGGATGGACGGTGTGGATAAGACATATACATAACTGCGGGTCCATAGTTTACTCAGTAGGTAATCCGCTTCCGTCCTTAGCACCGCTGCTTAATGTGGTGTAGTCCACTTGAGCCTTGTATCTGCATTAATTTTGGTACAGTAATATAGAATGATATGAAAAAAAGGAATGGATGGTGTGGATGAAAGTCACACATAACAGTGGCCCCTCAGTCGCCCTCGGAGCTTCCGCATGTCCGGAGCTCCGAACAGGCGGAGGTACTGCCTAATCCACGCCCGGATGGTTAGGCACCATGGATTTGGGGGAGCGGTTTGGCCAGGGTACCTCACACCACCGACCTGGCTGGTGTGGGTGCCTGTCGTGCAAGACGAGCGCTGATGCTACTCGAGCTCCAGGTTGTACGAACGGTTCAAGTTCCGATCTGTACGAACGGTTCAAAGGGGAAGCGGATTGGCTGGTGTACCGCACACCGGCGATATAGCTGTTGCAGTACGTGTCGTGCGAAGAGAAGCATTGCAGCTCTTCGAGTTCCCAGTTATACTAACAGTTTAAAAAGGAAATCAAAGTCATATGCCCCACAAAATGATATATTTATTACATCCGCACCTTTTTATTATTATTAATTAATTAATTTTTAAAATCATTTTGTTAAATCATTTTGGAGCATGATACCAAAATTGATTTGTATCCAAAGTTTAAGTATACCAAACCGGAAATAGCAATGGAAGAATGAATCTCACCCTTAAAACATTCATAAGAGTAAATATCATGGCATTTATTTTTCATCTAACTTGCTGATAAGGTTACACAGACGTGGATAAAGAGTAAAAACAAATATCATATCAATCCAAAACTTCTATGGCCCTAAAAGGGTTTCAATGGTAGACGTTCAATCCCCACGGTTTTTTGGAGTGTGGTACACTTGGTATTTGGATCTATCTTATTTTTCTGTTCTAGCCTCTTGATTAGCTGGCCAAATGAAAGGACGGTTGGGATATAACACATCCCTCCTGATGGGACCCACGGAACTTGGTTTCACCAGTTATGTGTGACCTTATGAACAGATTGGAGGGAAAGTACACGTTACGGTAGGCCTTGAGAATGTTTTAACGGTGAGAATCATGGTCCCCCTTGCTATATGTGGTTTGATCCACTTGAGCCTGTAAAATTACTCATTTTTGGGATCAAGATACAAAATGATCTCTCCAAATAGATGAACGGTGTAGATATTATAAATACATCATTATAAGACTCATGTTACTTTGATCTCCACGGTTTGCACGACTCGGAGCTCGAGGAGTGTCACTGCTCCTCTTCGCAAGACGCGTAACCACACCAGCTAGGTTGGTGGTGAGTGGTACACCAGCCAATCTGCTTCTTATATCCACACCATTAGAGGTGTGCAAGATGGACCTGATCTGGCGGATCCGACCCGATTTGACCTGATCCGCCCCGATTCGAACAGAACCGATGGCCTGAATCAGTTAGGATCGAGTAGGAGCAAGCAGATCCGAACATTATTCGGATCGGAATCGGGTAAGTAGTAAATCCGACCGACCCGACCCGAAATCCGATCCGTTTGGATCCGATCCGGACCAATCCGATTCAATCCGGTGTGATTTAATGGTGAAAATCAATGTTTCTACCTTTTCCTATGGTATGGCCCACTTGAGCTTTGGATATGCATCAATTTTGAGTTCAACGATTAAAATGATCTGAAAAATTAAATGGACGGCGTGGATAAACCACATGCATTCACGGTGGCCCCACTGGAGTTTACTTAGATACGTGTTGTAAACCACTTGCGTCCGTAGCATGTTTGTGAGACAGACAGTGACAGGTTGATTAGCGAGACTAGCAGCTGAATAGTGAAGTTACGTCAACAAGTTCCGTGGGCCCCACGATAATGTATGTTTTATATCCACACCTTCCATCCATCTGGAGAGATCATTTTAGGGCAATACCCAAAGAACAGGTTAAATCCAAAGCTCCAGTGGACCCTAGAACAGAAAAAAGTGGGACACTGACGCCCACCATTGAAAATATTTAAAGGCCACGAAAGTTTTAGATCAGGCTTATATTTGTGTTTTCTCTTATTTCATATCCTTTTTTTAACTTTTGAACAGGTTGGATTTCAAATAAACATTATGGCGGGCCTTAGGATAGTTTCAACGGTGGGAATCACTTTTCCGGTTGTTTTCTTTAGTGTGGTCCACTACAAACTTTTATTTACCTCATTCTTTGGTTCATTCTCTAAAATGATATCTAAAAATGGATGAACAGTGTGGATTATAACACATATATCATAGTGGAGCCCACGGAACTTGGCGACGCACGCCAACTCAACCCGTCGCCGTCAGCATCATCAGTATATAGGCTGTAGCCCATAGGCATTTCTTGCCCAGCACATTAAGACGTGTCGTGCAAAGAGGAATAGAGGCAGGCCTCGAGCTCCGAATTGTACGAACGGTACGAACGGCTCAAATGAGATCAAAGTTATATGGACCCCACAGTTATGTATTTATTATATCCACAACGTTCATCCATATTTCGAGATCATTTTGGAGCATTATAAAAAAAAAAATAAAAATCATATCAAACGATCAACTGGACCACACCACAAAGTGCAGCCAGAATAATGATTTTCACCGTTAAAAAATTCGTAGGGCCCATCATAACATTTATTTTCCATCTAATATGTTATTAAGGTTAAAAATATATGGATGAAGAGGAAATTTTTTTTTTTTTTTTTTCATATTACTCTGAAACTTCCATGATCTCTAAAAGGATTTCAATGTTAAACGTTCAATCCCCCACTGTTTTTTTGTAGTGTGGGCCAACTGATCTTTATATCTGTCTTATTTTTTGGCTCAAGTCTTAAGACAAACTTTGCAAATGGATGGACGGTTTAGATATAACACATACATCATAGTTTGAACACAAATCTAATCCTATTCGAATCATATCTAACCCGATCCGACTCAGTTTTTCTGACTGAGTCGGAATCGGTTCAGGTGAGGACAATTGTACAGCGGATCTGTTTGATTCAGGTGTCCCGAACTCGACCCCGGATCTGATCGGGTTCGAATTAACTCATTCAGATTTCGGGTAGGATCGAGTGAGACCCAATCCGATCCGACTCAGTCCGATGCCCAGCTTTACACACCGTTCATCCATTTAGGGAGGTCCTTTAGAGCATGAGTCTAAAATTGAGTTATATTCAAAGCTCAAGTGGACCACACCACAAATATCAGAAATGGATTGGCTACTCCCCTCCCCGGTGGTCAGTGCTCTGTGGGACCCACCATGATGTATGTGTTTCATCTATATTGTAGTATGAAACCAAAAATGAGGTATATCACAATCTCAAGTGGACCACATCACAGGAAACAGTGTTGAATGAGCTTGGACCATTAAAAACCTTTTGGAGGCCATAAAAGTTTTGGATCAAGCTGATATTTGTTTTCTCCCTTCATCCGGGCTGTATGACCTAATAACATATTGGATGTCAAATAAACAATACATTGGGCCTTAGGAGGATTTTAATGGTGGATATCCAATCACTATTGTTTTCCTATGCTGTGGTTCACCTGATATTTATATCCCTCTCATTTTTTGTATCAAGAACTAAGGGGTTGTTTGATTTTCCAATTACAGTGGTAATTCAAGAATAAATGGGTAATAATTATTTACCTTTGTATTTTGGGTTGGATTTTCAAGGTGGTGTTGATAACCACCTTTCATTTATAGCACTCCTCACGTCACCCGAGGAGAAAAATGTTAAATTATGGGGCCCACCATGATGTGTGTGTTTTATCCACACCGTCCATCCCTTTAGCCAACTCATTTTAGGCCATGAGCTGAAAAATGAGGCAGATCCAAAGATGAAGTGAACTACACAAAAGGAAACAATTGGAATTGAACTCCTAACATTGAAAGCTTCTTGAGGACCACAGAAGTTTTGGATCAAACTGATATTTTTGTTCAGGTTGGATGACAAATAAACATCAATGTAGGCCCTAGGGAGAAAACGACTTTCAACCATTGATGTCATAATGATCATTGTTTCCTAAGGTGTGGTCCACTTAAGCTTTTGATTTTCCTAATTTTTGGGCTCATGCCTTAAAATGCATTTTTTAAAAGGATGGATGGTGTGGATAACACACATATATCATGATGGGCCCCACATATTTAAATTAGTAATAACCGGGTTTTTATGGACCGATTTTCGAAACGTAATTCCGGGCGAATTTCAAACCGGTGGAGTAAGTAATTATTACTTATTTCCATGTATTTACCAGGGAAATTAAAAATCAAACAACCCCTAAAATTTTCTATAAAAATGGATGAACGGCATTGATGAAACACATACATCATGGTGGGGCCCACAGAGAACCGACCACCAGCCACCGGGCTGTGGTAGGGGGAGTAGCCAATCCGTTACCACAAATATCAGTGTAGAATGCCTGTCATAACTTTTATTCTGTATCCATTCTATTAATATGGTCACACTGATGGATTTTTTTTGACCCGTCGTCGACCGGTTGTGAGCCTTGCTCTACCGGTCGAAGGCTAGTCTCGACCAGTCGTACGAGTCGAACCGTGGCACAACTCAAAGTCCAGCGACTTTGGGCTACTTTTCTCCAGGGTGCTCGTCCGGTCGTGGGAGGTGCTCGACTGGTCGTGGGTGGCTCTCGACCAGTCGAAGGCTCGTCACGACCAGTCGTAGTTATGCAGATTCGTTCCGCGATTTTGCGCGGATTTCGTGCCGTAAGTCCTTTCACAACTGGGATGCGGAAAGGAACTTCCTAAAACCTTAAATAGGAGGTACCTAGGGTTTTCTAAGTACAACAAGAGGGTTTCCTAAAACTTTACAAGGGATTTGCTACAGGGTTTAGGGCTATCAAAGGTGAAAGAGAGAGGAAAAGAGAGAGAGGAAGCTTATAGAAGGGAGGCTATGCTCGTGGAGGTTATTTACTGTGCAATCTATATCTCAGCGCTTCTATGTCCTCGTAATTGGTGAGATCTCTCTGTTTTCTTTATTTCTCTCATTGCTTATCCACTCCTGCGTGAGTGAAGAAGCTTGTAACATTCTACTTCATAGTGGATTGTTGATCTGGACGAGGTCCCGTGGTTTTTACCTCTTTGAGGGTTTTCCACGTAAAAATCTCTTGTGTGGTGTGTGATTGATGCATTGATTATTTTCATTGCTTTATTATCCATAATTCTGGTTTATTCTGGAGGGCTAGATCCTAAGGTTTTGTGCAAGGCCCCCAACAAAGTGGTATCAGAGCTAAATTTATTGAACGGGTAGGATCAGTTTTGAATTATGGAAGGTGGCTCATCAAGGATGATCAACCCTAATGGTTCTAACTGGACATATGGAAGGCTAAGATGGAGGACTTGCTTTATCGCAAGGACCTATATTCTCCAATTTTAAGCATATCAGCAAAATTCAAGGATATGACTGATGATGATTAGAAGAAGATGGACCGAAAGGCGGTGGGGTTTATTAGACAATGGTTGGATGATTCTATGTTCCACCATGTGTCTACAGAAACTTCAACCACTAGCCTATGACTGAAAGTACAAGGGCTTTATGAGAGGAAGACAGCCGGTAATAAGATTTTTCTGATAAGGCGACTTGTGAATCTCAAGTTCAAAGATGGTGGTTCTGTGGCCGAGCAATGAATGAGGTCAGTAATATAGTGAACCAACTCTCCTTTATGAAGATAGTCCTGGATGATGAATCACAGGCTTTACTTTTGCTTAGTTCGTTGCTTGACAGTTGGGAGACATTGGTGGTGTCTCTAAGTAATTCCACGCCAGACGGAAAGATATCCATGGAACAGGTAACCAGTTGTCTCTTCAATGAGGAGACAAGGAGGAAGTCTCAGGGGTTTACTCAGCAAGAGGTCCTTGTGACACAGGAATGGGGGAGAGGAAAGAACAGGAAGGGCGGGAAGGCTCGAGATAAATCAAGAGGCAAGTCAAGTAACAAAAAGGATGTTGATTGCTGGAATTGTGGCAAGAAGGGCCACTACAAGCATGAATGTCGTAGTAAGAAGAACGACAAGAAAGGAAAAGGGAAGGAAAATGAATCAGATTGCACTGCGGTCTCTTCAGATGGCGACGTTGTAGTCATTCTTTCTACAGATCATGATGTCTATCTCACGGCTACGAGTCAGGACACCGACTGGGTGATAGACTCGGGAGCTTCTTTTTATGCGACTCCACGCAGGGACTTCTTCACAAGCTACAAGTCAGGTGACTATGAGACTGTGAAGATGAGAAATTCTGGCGTATCAAAAATCGTGGGAGTCGGTGATATTTGTGTGAAGACCGATGTGGGCTGCACATTGGTTCTCAGGGATGACATATCCCAGACCTTCGTCTCAACTTGATGTCGACGGAAAGGTTGGATGATGATGGCTATAAAAGCCGATTTACTGGTGAGCGATGGAAGCTCATCAAGGGTTCATTGATCATGGCCAGAGGAAAGAAGTGTTGCACCTTTTACAAGGCAAGTGTTAGTATGTGCAAGGGTAGGTTGAACGCAGTGGAAGATTCAACTATTGACATATGACACAAGCGTCTAGGCCACATGAGTGAAAAAGGGCTTCAGGTACTAGCAAGGAAGCGGCTCCTTCCAGACGTGATAGGTACACCTCTCAAAACCTATCTTGATTGTTTATCAGGGAAACAACATAAAGTTTCATTCGTTAAAACTACTTCTCATATTAATAAAATGCATGCATTAGATTTGGTTTATTCTGATGTTTGTGGTCCTATGAGGATAAAAACCTTGGGTGGGGCATTGTATTTTGTCACTTTTATAGATGATGCATCTAAGAGGGTTTGGGTTTATGCTTTGAAATACAAGAACGAGGTCTTTGGTGTGTTTAAATTGTTTCATGCTATGGTCGAGAGAGAGACAGGTAGACCATTGAAGTGCATCCGCACTGACAATGGTGGTGAATACATTGGCGACTTTCATGAGTACTGTAAGTCCCTGGGTATACGGCATGAACAGACGGTTCCCAAGACCCCCCAGCATAATGGTGTAGCTGAGCGAATGAATCGCACCATTGTTGAGAGAATCAAATGCATATTATCTCATGCGAAATTGGCCAAGACGTTTTGGGGAGAAGCAACACACGGTGGTGTATTTGATAAACAGGTCTCCATTAGCACCGTTGAATGGAGAAGTGCCTGAGAAGGTGTGGACTGGACATGATCCATCGTACAGTCATCTCAGGGTGTTTGGATGCAGGACATCCATTCACGTACCAAAGGACGAGAGGTCCAAGCTCGATATGAAGATCAAACAGTATGTGTTCTTAGGGTACGGTGATGAAAAATTCGTTTACAGATTGTGGGATCCGACTGAGAGGAAGCTTGTCAGGAGTAGAGATGTGGTTTTCTTTGAAGATCAGTGTATAAAAGACATTGGTAAGCTAGATAAGAACCAGTCTAGTTCAGGTGAGCTAGAGGACATGGATCCGGTTACTCCTCCCGTGGTGCCTGATGATGGGGGAGTACAGCAAGGTGCAGAGGATAAGGAAATTCCTTCAGAAGATGGACCAGGAGAGCAGCCCCCACTTGATCCACCTGTTGAGCCACAGATGAGGAGGTCATCCAGGGACAGACAGCCGTCCAAAAGGTACTCACCGTATATATGAGTACATTATGCTGACTGATGAGGGAGAGCTAGAAGATTATTCTGAGGCCCTAGCCGACGAGCATAAGGAGTGGTTGAAAGCTATGCAAGAGGAGATGAAATCCTTGCATAAGAACCACACTTATGATATGGTGAAATTGCCTAAGGGCAAGAAAGCTTTGAGCAACAAGTGGGTATTCAGAAAGAAGATTGAGCAGAAGAATTCACAAACGAGTTTCAAGGCCAGACTTGTGGTGAAAGGGTTTGGTCAGAGGAAAGACATAGACTTCGAGGAGATATTCTCACCAGTGGTGAAGATGACATCCATACGGGTGTTGCTTGGGTTGGCGGCTAGCATGGATCTGGAGATAAAGCAGTTAGATGTTAAAACTACCTTTCTCCATGGTGACCTGGAAGAAGAGATCTACATGCACCAACCAGAGGGGTTCGAAGTCAAGGGCAAAGAGCATATGGTGTGTAGGCTGAGAAAGAACTTGTATGGGTTGAAACAAGCTCCACGACAATGGTACAAGAAGTTCAACTCGTTTATGTTGAAACATGGGTATGATAGAACAAGTCGGGCCACTGTGTGTTCACGCGCAAGTTCTCAGATGGTGATTTCTTAGTTCTGCTGTTATATGTTGATGACATGCTCATCATGGGAAAAGACATCAAGAAGATCGACAGGCTGAAATAAGAGTTGGGCAAGTCTTTTGCGATGAAAGACTTGGGCCCGGCTAAACAGATCCTAGGAATGAAGATAACCCGTGACAGAAGCAGCAGGAAGCTCTGGCTGTCACAAGAGCGGTATATTGAGAAAGTCCTAGAGCGGTTCAATATGAATGTAACGAAGCCGGTCAGTACTCCACTAGATGGTCACTTCAGATTGAGCGACAGGCAGTGTCTCAAGACGAAGGTAGAGGTGGAAGAGATGCAAAAGATACCCTACGTGTCAGCGATAGGAAGTTTGATGTATGTTATGATGTGTACACGCCTAGACATAGCATATGCGGATGGTGTTGTCAGCCGGTATCTTGCCAATCCTGACAAAGAACATTGGGCAGCGTTTAAGTGGATACCGCGGTATCTAAGAGGCTCATCTAGGTTGAGCCTATGCTATGGTGACAGTAAACCTGTGTTAGAGGGCTACACAGATACAAATATGGCAGGTGACATAGACTCCAAGAAGTCTAGATCGGGGTTCATGTTCATGTTTGCAGGGGGAACGGTTTACTAGCAGAGCAAGGTACAAAAGGTCGTAGCATTGTCAACAACAGAGGCCGAGTATATTGCAGTCATAGAGGCATGTAAAGAGATGCTTTGGATGAAAAAGTTCCTACAAGAACTTAGCCTAAAGCAAGAGGAGCACGTGGTCTATTGTGATAATCAAAGTGCTATACACTTGAGCAAGAATCCAAGTCAGCATTCCAAGTCGAAGCACATAGAGATTCGGTATCACTGGATCAGGGATACTTTGGAACGGAAGGTGTAATAGCTTGAGAAGGTCCACACGGACGATAATGGGTCATACATGATGACCAAGGCTTTGCTCAAGGGCAAGTTTGAGGTTTGTAGAAACCTGGCTGGCTTGAAGAAGGTGGATCCCTCTTGGGTTAAAAAGGGAGAGATTTGATGGATTTTTTTGACCCGTCGTCGACCAGTCGTGAGCCCTGCTCGACCGGTCGAAGGCTGGTCCGGATCAGTCGTAGGAGTCGAGCCGTGGCACGACTCAAAGTCCAGCGACTTTGGGCTACTTTTCTCTGGGGTGCTCGACCGGTCGTGGGAGGTGCTCGACCGGTTGTGGGTAGCTCTCGACCTGTCGAAGTCTCGTCGTGACCAGTCGTAGTTATGCAGATTCGTTCCGTGATTTTGTGCGGATTTCGTGTCCCAAGTCCTTTCGCAACTGAGATGCGGAAAGGAGTTTCTTAAAACCTTAAATAGGAGGTACCTAGGGTTTTCTAAGTACAACAAGAGGGTTTCCTAAAGCTTTACAAGGGATTTGCTAAAGGGTTTAGGGCTATCAAAGGTGAGAGAGAGAGGAAGCTTAAAGAAGGGAGACTATGCTCGTGGAGGTTATCTACTATGCAATCTATATCTCAGCGCTTTTATGTCCTCGTAATCGGTGAGATCTCTCTGTTTTCTTTGTTTCTCTCATTGCTTATCCACTCCTGTGTGAGTAAAGAAGTTTTTAACATTCTACTTCATAGTGGATTGTTGATCTGGAAGAGGTCCCGTGGTTTTTACCTCTTTGAGGGTTTTCCACGTAAAAATCTCGTGTGGTGTGTGATTGATGCATTGATTATTTTCATTGTTTTATTATCCATAATTCTGGTTTGTTCTGGAGGGCTAGATCCTAAGGTTTTGTGCAAGGCCCCCAACACACACAAACCTGGATTTAGAGAAAAAACAAATATCATATTAATCCAAAACTTCCCTACTCGGGAAGGGTTTGAATGGTAGACGTTCAATCCATTACTGCTTTTTGCAGTCATGAGGCTCACTAAATGGATCTGTCCGATTAGATGGAGGACATACCTCATGATCGGACCAACGGAACTTGGTAACGTCGACACACCGCCAGGTCGATGGTTTGGGGGATTTGGAATCCCTCTTTTTGACATAGTAAGAGGGGTTTCAAATCCAGAGAATTTCATTAGAAATTTAAGTTAGAAGCTAGAAATATATCTAAAATCTTCCTATGAGTCATGTGTAACAAGTGTGTCATTGGGTTACTAATCTATTGAACAAGTAGCTTATTGATGATATTCCAAAACTATTAAATTAACAACTGCATCACTAAATTTATTTTAATAGGATAATTTGCTCGATCCAGATATTATCCATGTAAATCAATAGTAAAAAATTGTTGGTTAGTCGCTCGGATGGGATGTGCTCGTATGCTTATGATTTGAGACTTGAAATTTCATTATATTTTGCCATGGTATATGTTAAGGGTGAAAATACTATCCAAATATGAGGTCAGCTTGGACATTTGTGAGCATCGGCGAAAGAACGAGTAATCGAGTTCATGTTGTTCGATCCCGAGGAGCTCCTAAATTTGTTCACGGTCCTACCCATTTCCGAGCTCTTGCTGAACTCTGGTTGTGGTTCTCTGGAAACCGTCGAGACAATAATTATACACGGAATTGCTTGGCTTAGGGTCGACCATGTATAACAAGTTGAAGGGAATGGTCATCTGAGACAAATAAGTCCCTACTAAGGAAAAGGCTGTTGATCCTGTGCTTAGTGTTCAGATGCGAGCTTATCAGCGGCTTATTCAAGGCAATTGACCGACCAACCAGAGCTACTTCCCCCAAGCTAGCCATTGAGATCAGCTTGGCAGATCGACCTCGGCTCGACCACAGCCTCCTACTGGGACAACTCCAGATCTCAACTACTTAATCTTTGTCAAAAATCTCGCATAACGGTTAAGAAACGTACGCGACTACTGTGCCTACGATTGAGAAACACCTCTCTCTACGCAACTAACTCCGAAAGGCTATAAATACGAGCCACTCCAATGGTGAAAGGTATAAACAACTCACGCACCCTAAATCCAATCTACTGGACTCAGTTGTCCTTGTTCTAACTTAGGCATAGGAGAGTCCACCTGCTACAGTCAGTGTCTCCTCTGTCTTCCTCATGTGCAGGCATTCAAACGTCCAATGGTCCAACAAGGGTGAATCAAAAAACTGCATCAACACTTTGGTGTCATCTATGGGAACCGACGTCAAAGCCGTTCCCAGCTCTCCATAGATCTACAATGGCCAAGGGAAGGAAGAAAGCCTCTCCTGCTATCACTGTTGCTGATCCCGCATTAGCAGAACAACCTGTTGATTATCGAGATTCATCCTCCCAATTCCAAGTTGAATATGCTCCTACCGGCCCAACACAGTAATCTCATAACCGAAGAGGTCGCCTCCTCTCCTTAGAGCATCAGGTCGAAACATTGGCTAGCAACATTGACCAAATAATACAGATGTTGGAGAGACAAATCCCTCCTCCCAACCAAGAGGTCGCTGTACGGACGATTATTGGGGTCGCAGCACTAGCTGGCTCCCAAAAAGACCTATCTCATAATGTTCTGAACCATGCACCCTCTCATATCTCGGAAATCGTCGCGTTGGCCCCCTCCGACCTACGCCATGAGTTGGTGAAGATGAGGCACGGAAAGGTTTCCAAAGCGGACATTGCTCCCGAAGCAATTGCCAAGAACGAAGACCCTTGGGAAGCTCAACTCAAAGAACTACAAGGTTAGATTGGTGATATATGTCAAACTTATTAGGCACAAGCTCTGACCTCGACAGACGCCATGTTGGAAGAGACTGAACCACCATTCACTGACGACATTATGTGGTTAGTCCTCCCTCTGAGATTCCAAATGCCACTTGTCACTTCATATTCAGGTTTCAGGGACCCCGCTGAGCATTTAAAATCTTTTAGGGCATGGATAGAGCTCCAATCGGTGTCAAAGCCAATCATGTGTTGTGCCTTCGCCCTAACCTTAACAGGGGTAGCACAGAGATGGTATAAGCAGTTGAAGTCGAAGTCGATCAGCTCCTTTTTCGACCTCAACAAGGTCTTCCTGACACAGTTTATCATCGGGAATTGTCGAAGAAAACCATCTACTCATCTGCTTACTATAAAATAGAAGCAAAGTGAAGCATTGAAAGACTACATCGCGCGCTTCAACGAAGAAGCAGTCCAAGTAGACGACTACTCAGACAAGATAACATTGATTGCCATGATAGTCGGGTTCAGGGAAGGAAGATTCCTCTTTTTGATAGGCAAGAATCCCCCGAAAACTTTGGTCGAGCTTATGAATCATGGACAAAAATACTCCAACGTCGAGGAGCTTTTCAGCTCTCGAAAAGCTACTCGGGATACTAGAAGCTCGGCTAAAGAAAGAAGCGGAGAGAGAAAGCACCCCCCATGCACCCATTAGCAAAAGAAGAAGAGACGAAGACCTGATGAAGGGTCAACACCCGAGCAGAAGACCCGAGAGTAGGTTTAGCTCATAAACCCCTCTCAACGCTACACCCGAACAAGTCTTCATGGAAGTTCGGGACAAGCGACTTTTGAAATGGACAAACTAGATGAGAACTAATGCCGATAAGCATGACAAACGGAAGTACTGCCACTTCTACCGCGACTACGGCCACTCCACCAGCAACAGTTTTGACCTCAAAGAAGAGATCAAAGCCCTCATTCGCAATGGGCATTTACGAGAGTACGTCAAAGAAGAACGATCAGGTCGAAAAGACAAGCAACCCAGCAGTACAATCAACAATGAGCCTACCGGCGATATCTGTACCATTTTTCGTGGGCCTGTGAGAGGTGGGGATTCGAACCGAGCCTGCAAGGCCCATGCTTAGAGCGCCAGCTCGGACAATCATGTCTACCTCACCTATAGATCACCAAAAGGGCAGAGGGTACTCCCTTGCAACCTAACGTTTATCGAGGAAGATGCTCACGGACTCCACCACCCTCATGATGATGCTTTGGTCATTGCCATGACCATAGCCAGCCGCAAAATGTTCTGTATTCGTGTGGACACTGGTAGCTTGGTCGATATTCTCTTCACCGATGTATTCGACAAGATGGGAATCGGGAGGTCACAAATTAGGCTTGTTAAAACTCTGCTGCTCGGATTCGCGGGAGATAGGGTCACTTCCGAGGAATACATCCAACTCCTAGTCACTATGGGAGAAGGACAAAACCAGACCACCGTGATGATCGACTTTTTGGTGGTCGACTGCCCCTCTGTCTACAACATGATCTTCGGACAACCATCGCTCAATGCCATGAGAGCGGTAGTCTCAACCTACCACCTCACAATAAAGTTCCCCACCAAACACGGGGTCGGGCAAGTTCGAGGGGAAACAAAGCTCACCAATGTTACGCTACTTCCCTGCGAGCAAAAGCCCAACACTACGTAATGGCCATTACCTCCCTCGACCCTCGAGAAGAGTCCCTTGAGAGAGGATCACCGATGGAAGATCTTATGGCTATTCTTCTTAACGAGTCTGACCTGACCCGCACTGTTCAGGTCGACTCATCACTACCTCCAGACCTACGAGATAGAATCGTAAGCCTCCTTTAACGCCATGCCGATGTGTTTGCTTGGTACTACTAGAATATGTCCGACATTAATCCGAAGGTAATAGTCCACAAGTTGAACGTGGACCCCGACCATCGACCACCGACCAGTGAGGCAAAAGCGACGTGCATTCTAGCTAGAATGGTATGTTGTCATCAAAGAAGAAGTCGACAAGCTCCTAGAGGTAGGATTTTTCGAAGAAGTTTATTACTCGGACGGAATCTCCAACGTCGTTTTGGTGAAGAAATCCAACGAAGAATGGCGGGTTTATGTAGACTACACAAACCTGAACAAGGCCTACCCCAAAGATAGCTTCCCCCTGCCTAAAATCGACCAATTTGTCGACAGCATGGCAGGGCATGAAATCTTGATCTTTATGGATGCGTACTCAGGCTATAACTAAATAGCCATGCACACATATGACAAGCAAAAGACGACCTTTGTCACGGACAAGGGATCATACTATTATAGGGTGATGCCCTTCGGAATAAAGAACGATGGGGGGCACATATGTTCACAACCCCAAGTGTAGGGTCGCAATTGTTGAGGGTCAAATATTGCATATTAGACCCCATTTATTACTTGCTTTTATGAACATGATACTGTTTAACGGCCTATTTTAATCGTGTTTGTGTTGCAAGGTGAATTTAGGAGTCTGGATTGAAAAAGGGTACTAAAAGCATGGATTTAACGCTCTAAAAATCACCAAAGCAAGGGACGGACCCCAGGGGACCGAAATCGAAGGATTTACATGCCAGAGATCAGAGAAAATCAAGAAATTGACGTTAAATGGGCTTGAAAATCATCCAGAATGCAAGATCACAGGGTTCTCACCATCCGTTTGGCTCAAAACTTTATATCTGGCCTGAGGACCATAAATTAACTGTACACATCAAATTTCAGCCATTAGATCCCTGTGGAAGTGGCCCAAAAAATAGATCAGCCCATAAACCATTGATTTTGGGCCCACCTGATATCCGGATATGCTTAAAAATTAATCTCAACAGTTTAAATGAGATGACAAAATGGATAGACGGAGCAGATTTCTTACACACATCAAGGTGGGACCCACTTTGCATGAGTGGGAGTGCACATCGGCTGTGCACTCACACTGCACCGAGCCAATAAAAAGACGGTCAAACTGCCTTTGACCGACAAAAACAGAAAGCTCAGTTTCTGTTTTCGTTTCTCTAGTGTCCACATAGGGACTTGCGGTTGGGGCTCTCTGGGCCACCATCATGGCCCAGATGATGAATCTGTACTGTTCATTAGAACCCCAAGGTTCATATTACCAAGGCCTATGTGATGAAATTCCAAGAAACAATGATGATGGGTTCCCAGCCGTTCAAACACAGGATGGATGGCAGAAAGAAAAATCCTATGGGCCACACCGAATCTAAGCCGAAACCATCCATTTCCAATTGGTTTTTCGACATCCATTCAATGGACGGACTGGATTTACAAGTTTGCATCAATCAGGGGCCCCATAGCTAATGCAAATCGGATTTTTTTACATGTAATACGCAGCAGGACGCATGTCCGAGACCCGACCAATCCGGGCCATTTCGCAATTGTAGCGAGGATCGGTCTGTCCATCTGGATCGTTCAAAACCTTTCCAAGGAAGGGCCGACTAGGGCCAAGAAGACTGACCGTCTTAGATCTTGCATGTGAGGCCGCGAATTTGATTCCAAAATGCAAGACGGTCGTTGCGCAAGATGTTTCCAAAAGTTGTTGCTGTGTACGCTGTAATGCTCTCTTCCGCACCTTTCCATTAACTCTAGCAGCGACCGACCTCTCCGACCGACCCTGGTAGCTATAAAGAGAAGAGAGAAGAGAGAAGAGAGAGTTGAGGGCATCCATTCTTTAGACGTGAGCACAAGAGAGACTAGTTTAGAATTTTCTTTGTTTCCTTTTTTTTTTTTCTTAATTTTGGAGAGCTCTAGCCTCATTATGTTGGGCTAAACCTCTTAGCTAGGGCTAAGAGGTGAAGCTTGTGGAGTGATGGGAAGACTCTACGACTATAATTCATGTTTGAACTACTTTTGATGCTAATTTGATTTTAAGGAATACCTTTAGTTTTTAATAGTTTGTTGTGACTTACATTACAATAGATCTGCGATGGCTTTAAGTATTTCCTTTTCATTATTGTGATGATGTAGTTAGGAAGCCCTATTGTTCACCATCGCCCCTTGGACATGGTTGGATGATGGAATCCTAACTAACATTCATACATCTCTTAGATTGGCTGTGGATTGGTTTAATTCTGTTGTTTACCTTGTCTCATGGGCATGGTTTGGTGATGGAATCCATTATAATTTACATCCGTCTTATCTCTTGAAAACTAGATCAAAAGAAGTTCAGTTTTGATTTTTATGGTTATATCGTCCAACTGGATGAAGATGGGACTCGAAGTCCAGTTGAGTTCTTGAATCAAGTGTAGATCTCCTGATTGCTACAAGTGGATCCTTGGCACCCTAGTTCCCTACCTTTGATTTCTATAAATTTTAGATTAATATTTTCACCATTATTCCCTCATATTCATTCAATTTAGATTTCATCTTATTCCAGTTCTAGTTCTGGTTATTTTCAGATTACGTACAGGTTTTAGTCCTTGTGGATTCGACCTCGGTCTTACCGAGTTTATTACTACATCACAACCCTATACTTGGGGTGTGAACAACGATGTAGTAATAATCTCGGTGAGAGCGAGGTCAAATCCACAGAGACTAATCTCGTGAGTATTCTGAAAACAACTAGAAGTAGAACTAGAAAAAGATGTTAAACTAATTCTGAAGTGCTTGAGAGTAATTGTGAGAGATTTAATGAAAAACTTAAGAAAATCAAAGGTGGGAAACTAGGGTTTCAAAGGATCCACTTGTAAGTTCTCAGGATGCTACCTTACTTGATTTAAGGACAAAGAGATTTGTCAGATCTCTGAACTCCTCATGAATCTAATCATCAATGGATGAGAGCTGTGATGATTTGGAAGTGATTCAATCACCTAACCATGCCCAGGAGACAAGGCAAACAACAGGATCTACCAATCACACAACCAATCATAAGAGAATTGTGAAGGTTAGGAAGGATTCCATCATCCTACTATGCCTAAGGGACGATGGTGAACAACAGGATCTCTTAATTTCACAATCTCAGTTTAGGAAAAGAAGATATCTTAAGTTATCGTAGATCTATTGTAATTTGTCACAACAAACCATTAAAAACTAAAAATACTCCTTCATAATCAAACTAGAATCCAAGAGAGTTCAATAAAACATAAATCAAAATAAAGAAAACATCCCAATCACGCTACAAGCTTCACCTCTTAGCCCTAGCTAAGCGGTTTAACCAACCATAGACATGATTGAACTAAAAACTCTTAAGAAAAGTATGAAAACAACTAAGGAAAGGAGAGAAAAACTCTTGGCGACAACTTGTCCATGCTTTTGCTCCACTCCACAAACCCTAGATGATGCCTAAAGACGTCCTAGGGACTCCTACTTATAGTTTTGCAGCACCGACTTGGAAAAATCTAGAAATCACCTCAAATTTACGCAGTTTTCTAAAATAGACTTTACTCTGCGCAATTCACAGAATGACCCATAGTTTGAAATGTGCTTCTTCAGGACACTTTTAGGAATATGTTTGTTTTCAGGACAATTTTAGGATTCCTTTTCTTCACTTTAAATATTTAATTCTCTTCATTCCTCACTTGGTTTTCTTAGATCTTTAGCATGTGAATTCTTAAATCTTGGCCTTCTAAGATCCGTCCCTTGCCTTGGTGACTCTTGAGCATCAAATCCATGCTTTTAGCACCATTTTCAATCCAAGTTCTTAAATTCACCTTGCAACACAAACATGAGTAAAATAGAACATTAAGTATTATCATGTTCATAAAACCAAGATATAAATAAGCGATAATATACAATATTTGACCCTCAACACAATCCCCAACTAGCATTTTACTAGTCCCGAGCAAAGTATGCGTGAAATGAACTTTAATGCGTAATATTCAAACCTTTTTAAGAAAAAAATCTTTTGTGTAATCAAGTATGAATGAGTAGACTCAATGATAAGAAAGTGAGATTTTGAAAACCTAGAGTTGAATCACATAAGAAATCGATCAAATAAGTTCTTTATCCATTAAGTCAGAGCATAGTTCGCATATCAAGTTTTTCATTGTGTCCAGTGAAGATCAACTTACTTTTTATAAGGATACTATCATTACATCATCTTAGCCCTGCTCATCACTTTAAGATTGGTTGAAAACTCGAGTACTGATTCCGAACTTATCCCCTTTTCCTTCTTTTTTCAGTTTTAACTTATCCCCTTTTCCTTCTTTTTTTCAGTTTTTGATTTTATATCGACGGTCATTTATATTCATTCAGTCTTTTAGTCTTTTCTCTTTTCTTTTAGATATTTTTTTCATTCTTTTTCAAACTTTTTTCAATCCTTTCACCACACATGACCCTTTTTGTCGATCTCCTATTTTTTAACTGGTTCTTTTCATCTTTTAAGGTGGATAAAATTCTCCAGATTTGATTCTCACCATCTATCAATGATTCACATAGTAACAATCAGAAATTCTAGTATTATTCATAGAAAATAATTTGAATGTGTCTTGTGATTTAGATTAACATGATATTCAAATTTCCTCTTAATCAATTAAGCGCAAGAACTTAGGTGATAAATTACTTAGATGACTAGACTTCAGTAATTCAAAATTTAATTTCTATCTTATCATCATACTCAAAACATTCTTAAATACACAACTTATCACTTTCCAAATAGATAAACATTGAAAATTTTTTAAAATTTTTACAAAATTTGCTCAAAACTGAGAAAATATTAATTAATTTACCTAATCTCCCACCCCCAACCTAAAATCTACATTGTCCTCAATGTAAAAGAAATAAGCATGATTTGCAAAAGAGACAATGTAATTGAAAGAGAAGTGATGGAAAGATAGTACCTCATAAAGGAATTTTGACGCTTTTTCCAAAGGTGGGTTAGCACAAGAGTTAAACCAATAAAAAGCAAACTATCCTAAAACAGCGAAAAGCAAACTATCCTATTCCTATGAAAGTGATAAACCTACCTATACCTCCATCAGACTAGGAGATCAATCCTGGTACACAGGATCATTCAGAGGTATGAAGATGTCCTCTGAATCAAATTTCTCAACAAATGACTTTAATTGATGTCCATTTACTTTGAATTCATTGCCACTATTTGGATTCTGAATCTCGACAGCCCCATGAGGATAGACATTGGTAATAGTGAATGGGCCGGTCCAACGAGATCGGAGTTTGTCCAAAAAGAGATGTAACCGAGAATTATACAAAAGGACTTTCTGATCTGGTGTGAATGATTTCCAAAGAATGTGTTGGTCATGAAACACCTTTATCCTGTCCTTGTAAATTCTCGAGTTCTCGTACGCATCGTTCCGGATTTCTTCAAGTTCATTTAACTAAAGTTTGCGTAGCAAGCCAGCGTTGTCCAAGTTGAAATTCAAATTTTTAATAGCCCAGTAGGCTCTATGTTTCAACTCTACAGGCAAGTGGCAAGCCTTTCTATAGATAAGTCTAAAGGGAGACATTCCAATAGAGGTCTTAAATGCGGTACGGTAAGCCCATAATATATTGGTTAATTGGATTGACCAATCCTTTCGATCAGGGTTAACCGTTTTCTCCAAAATGTGTTTGATCTCCCTATTGAAAATCTCAGCTTGCCCACTTGTTTGAGGGTGGTATGGAGTGCTCATCATGTGAGAGATGCCATATTTCTTCATTAAGTTTGCGAATAACCTATTACAAAAATGTGAGCCCCTATCACTAATGATGGCTCAAGGCGTTCCGAACTGGGAAACGATGTTCACTTTTAAGAATTTAATGACCGTTTGATGGTCATTGTTTCGACACAGAATCGCTTCGACCCATTTAGTGACATAGTCTACGGCAAGCAAAATGTGTAAATTCCCAAAGGATTGGGGGAATGGTCCAGTGAAATCAATGCCCCAACAATCAAATGCTTCAATGAGCAGAATGGGGTTCGGAGGCATCATATTTTGATGGGACCATGCTCTCAACTTCTGACAATGCTCACAAGCTTTACAAAACTCATGAGTGTAATACCCTACCTGAGACCGTGCATTTCATTCTTCTTGGTCTCGTGGTCCTACCGGTTGAATCCCGACGACCAACGACCTATGGATAGTGTTTGCGATCATCCCCAAGTCTGGTCACATAGACCCGATCTGGATCGACTCGAATTTAGTGCCATAGCGACTGCATCATCGCCGCAGTTCCAACGTCGTGTTTCGTGCGGCAATTCGAGTTGTAGATCATGAGATGTGGGCTGTGCATAATTTAAGTCGTTGATCGTGATTGTGGGGTCCACCTAGGATTTGGTACAAACCCCTAAGCATAGATTTCATCTCCCTAGCCATCATTAGGGTAGGTAGCTTAGACTAGGTTGCTAGCCCCTACCTAGCTAGCTAGTGATGATGAGTTCTCTTATCAAGAGAGCTCCTTTTTCTCTACCCCATGCAAAAGCGCCTTTTCACTCATCCCCAATCTGATTTTTTTTTTGAAATTTCTCTTCTCTAGAGAGAGAGAGAGAGATAGAGATAGAGAGAGACCATTATATCCCTCTTTTCTAGCAAATGTAATCATCACTTTGAATAAAACTCCCTTTCTTGCTAGCAAATGCATCTCATTCCTCTCTCTTTCTCACTTCTCCTCATCTCTCTCTCTCTCTCTTTACCCTTGGACGTCCCACCTTACTCCTCATTTTCTAGCCCCTTTTCCCTCCAAAATCCCCTCATCTAACCATCCACCTTCAATCTCAACCTTAGATCTTGGAAGTTTGAAGCATAGGGAGTCCATTGGTAGAAGTTTGGTGAAGATCCTTTGAGGTGGGTGTTCTTTAACTTAGGATTCCTTTTTTCCTTTCTTAGGCATCTTCATTTACTCTTTGAGGAACTTGTGGGGCCCACCAAATGATGGTGGAGGGCCCCAAGTCTCCATGGATGAGGCCTACGGCCCATCTTCCTTACATGCATGATTCCATGGATGGGGCCATTCTCTATGGACCCGATCATGGCTTTTTCTTTTAATCCATGTTCTTGTGGGGTCATCTAGACCCTAGACCCTGGTGGGGATGGCATCTCCATCTTAGATTTGAATTTTTATTGCATGCACGCCTATGATGTACCTTGTAAATGAATATAGTGGAAGATGTAAATGTTGTGATGAAGGGATGGCCTCAATGGTGGCGGAGACCCTCTCTTGTGGCCGGATCTTGATTTCCTTCTTTCCTTTTCTTCTTTTCCCCATCCTCATTATTTGATTTCTGAGGTGTGTGGCCCACTTAGAGGTCTTGCAACATCCAGACCGTCCAAACATAGTGGACGTCCATTGCAGTCCACACTAGGGACATTGGTGCCCCCTTTGCCCCACATGTGATGCATGCAACGGATTTTTGGGGTGGAAATATGGCCTGGATATTTGTGGGGTCCACTAAGGTGGACCATAACACCAATTTTATGGGGTAATTTCCTTTTAATTTGACTTAGTTTATTCCATGTATATGTTGCTGCCCAGAAATCCTCTGGATAGTTTCTGGTTGTTTTTGGACCATATTTTGGGATTGATTGGGGGACCTTTCCTACCCCTCAAATATACTTTTCTTGAAGGTGGTGACCCCACCTAGATGTCTCCCAAATTTCAGCTCCATCTGACCTTGATTGAGGTCCTAAAGGAGTGGCCCAAGTGGGATGTTCTAGACTGTCCAACAACATTTCAGTTTGGAAATCTTAAAATATAAAATAGTTTTTGTATTGGTGGGCCACTTTTGTGGACCCTACCTTTTAGTATACATATGTGGAGAGGTTAATATTAATTTTTCCCAATTTTTAGAGACCTTGGGCCCACCCCATTGGGTGCTCAAAGCAGGGACAACCAGAATTATGTTATAACCAGATTTTTGGACAAATAATTTTCTATTAAATCATAAAAATAGTTTCCAAGCTCAAAAAAATCTAAAATTTTACTTGGAGGTGGCCTACCCATGCTGGGACCCACCTACCAATTTTCAGGCCCAACGGGCCACTGTCCAATTTATGGCAAGAGCTGGACCGGCCCACATGGCAGGATGCCCATGGTTGGGTCGTCTTGCATGGGCTGGCTGTCCACCCCAGCTTGTGGCCCACCATGATGTGTGCTTTATCTCCATAGCCATCCATTGTGTGTGTTGAGGGTCAAATATTGCATATCAGACCCAGTTATTGCCTGGATTTATGAACATGATACTGTTTAACGACTCGATTTACTTGTGTTTGTGTTGTAAGGTGACTTTAAGAGCCTGGACTGAAAACTGGTGCTTAAAGCTGAGATTTAGTGTTCAAAATTCACCAAAGCATGGGACGGACTCCAGGGGACTAAGATCGATGAAACTACACGCCAGAGATCTGAGGAAATTGGGAAACTGAAGCTCAAGAGGCCCAAAAATCATCCAGAATGCAAGATCATAGGGTTTCCACCATCCACCCGGCTCGAAACTTCATACATGGCCTGAGGACTATAAATTAACCATACACGTCAATTTTCAGCCGTTGGATCCTTAAGGAAGTGGCCCAACAGTCAGATCATCCCACTAATCGTCAGTTTGAGGCCCAACTAATACCTGAATATGCTTTAATTTTGGTTACAACAGCCTAAATGAGGTGGCAAAATGGATGAACGGATCAGATTTCTCACATACATCAAGCTAGGACCCACTTTACGTACGTGGGAGTGCACACTGGCTGTGCACTCGCAGTACACCGAGTAAAGCAAAGAGTCCAACTTGCATTTGACTGCATGAATTCTGCTCGAATTCAAATCATTTGCGAAATAGGGACCTACGGTCCTTTCTCATGAGCCACAATCACAATTTAAAGGCCTGATCCGAACCATCCATCAGAATCCTACAAGCCTACTAACCACGACCTAGGTGGAAATTTTCCAAGAAGCAGCATGTATCAGATTTCGACCGATAAAACGTACGATGGACGGCAAAATGGAAAATTAAGTGGGCCGCATCAAGGGCGATCCAAAACCATACGTTTCTGACCAAAATTCTGAGTGGAATTCAGTGGACGGCATGGATTTCTCAACCAACATTTATCATGGGCCCCACCAATGTCACAGTGGACGGTTGCGCAGGCTCTGTTGCGCACTGCGAGAACAGATCACTGTAGGACCGTTCTACAGTCGAAAAGATGGTCGGTCCGACCATCTAGAACGTCCAAATTTCTCTCAAGGTGGGATCGACCATATCCAAGACGACTGAATGTCTCGGATCTCGCATGTGCGGCCGCGATTTCAATTCCAAAACGCAAGTCGGTGATGCGTATCTATTACTGCGTAAAGGAAACGCCTGTGTAAAGTTCAGCCGCCGACCTTTTTACTGTATAAAAGGGAGAGGGCTAGGACGTGCAAGGGGCATCTTTGGAAGGTGGGCAGCCGTGGAGGCCAAGAGGGAGGGAGATAGTAGAGTTTATTTTTCTTTCTTTTTCTTTTTCTTTTATTTTGTTTTGTTTAAGGGATCCAGCCCATTCATGTTGGGCTGAACCTCTTAGCTAGGGCTAAGAGGTGAAGCTTGTAGCATAATGGGAGACTTTTTGCTATGCCTTTTGTTTTTTTTGAACTAATGTTGATTTTGGTTTAATTAAGGGAATGTTTTTAGTTTTTAATGGTCTGTTGTGACTAAAATTACAATGGGTCTGCGATGGCTTTGAGCATATTCCTTTCCTTTTATGTTTATGATGTCAGGAAGCCCTATTGTTCACCATCGTCTCCTGGGCATGGTTGGATGACGGTACCCTTCCTAACCTTCATACATCTTATGATTGGTTGTTAATTAGTTTAATTCTGTTGTTTATCTTGTCTCCTAGGCATGGTTTAGTGATGGAATCCATTCTAATTTATACACCTTTCATCTCTTGAAAACTATATCAAAGGAAGTTCTGTTGATTTTCATGGTTACATCCTTCAACTGGATGAAGATGGGACTCTAAGTCCAGTTAAGTTCTTGAAGCAGGCATAAGATCTCCCTGATCTCTAAAAGTGGATCCTCTAAATCCCTAGTTTTCCTTTACCGAATTCTTTAGATTTTAGTTTAATAATTCACCATTATTCTCTTAAAAATACTCGATTTAGATTTCGTCTTAGTCTAGTTCTAGTTCTACTCAATTTCAGACTACGTACAACGTTCAGTCCCTTGGGATTCGACCTCGGTCTCATCGAGTTTATTACTACATCACAACCTTATACTTGGGGAGTGAACAAGTTTTTGGCGCCGTTGCCGGGAACTGACGGTTGCGTATTCTGAGATTGGCTAGTTTTAGGATTAGTTTAAGATTAGGATTTTTCTAAGTTTAGGTTTAGATTTCTCCGATTTCTAGAAACTAACTTGTTTTCCTATTTTGTAGGACCTTGACATACACTTTCTAAATTGGTAATCTCTTTTAGTTTTTCTAACTTTCTATTTCTATATTAGAATTTGTTTTATATTTTTAGGAATTTTCATGAATTGTTTCATCTTTCTTTTTTGCTATTTTTTACTAACTCTATGATTTCTTCTGTTTTTAGAAACTAACATACTTTCTAATTTTAGGATCTTAACATAAGCACTCCAACCTGGTAACTTCCTTCTAAACTTCTCCTCCTTTTACTTTCCATCCTGCTGTAGGATATTTATTTTATTTTCTTTTAGGAGTAGACTCAGTTAGGGTTTCACCATGTATATGCATGAGTGGGAACGTCAGTATGCTGAGAAGAATAACATATATTGGGATGATGATTATGATAGAAATCAACCTATGTCTCAAAACTTTTCTGAAACTATCATCGAGAACCGATTGGGATATAAAGATCCATCGGTTAAGAAGTCCTTACGTGATCATATGCAGGAGAACAATTATACCCCACGGATTAACAAAATAGTACGTGAGTGTTGGGGTTATCAAAACTATGGGAGTGAGAATTATTATCAACCATTCGATAAAAAGAAAACAATGTGTGATTATATTGTGAGTGATAATATGTATTACCAATCATCAGATTCTCCCACATATGATCCATATGATTATGAGCAGTGGAAACATCAAAATTGGAATGATGAACCAACAACATATTATAGTAATTATTCTCTTGGATCCCCTACCTTTGAGATCCAACCAGAAACGATCCAAGAGAATTCATGTTTGGATATCATGGAAAATCGAAGACTCTTCAACCAACATGTTGTGGACATGATGAAATCATTAGAAGCAACTGAATCGCACCTCAATAAGATGAACAAGGCTAGTGTACCTCAGCCTCAACCCAATCTAGAGAAACAATGAGAGGAAAGTGATCATAACTTGCTTTTAAAGAATTCTGGAATTTGGACTGAAGAGTTTGATTCCATTAATGAGCATAGGGTTCAATTTCCCGATGAGTTGATCTCAATGACTATCCAAAGGAATGGTGAAGAGACATGGGTGTCCTTCAAATATAATGATGATGACACACTTCACTCATAGGACACATTAGATTTCAATGATGAGGAAGAGGTTGGTTTATGTGAACCTCAATCCAATCTGGGAATAGAATGTGAGGAAAGTGATCTCATCCCAAATGTGCACTGCACTGAACTAGAATATGATGAATATTGGGATGACGATCATGAATGTGCAGCCCCAGTTCCCTTAGAATTAATATCAAGTTTGGTGCAGGTCAATGATCAAGAAGTATACGAAGGGAGCGGTCATAATGAGCTACTCCACTCACCTGATATATCTGATTTAAAAGTGGATGAGCTCCTTACAATCGACCCTTCTATCTCTTGTGAGACATGTCTGGACGATTTCCCTGAACTAAATGATGATATGATTTAGGAGATGGACAAGTTACTCGATACGACTTTGGAATTTGAAACCACCCAGTTGAGGCCACCATCTGAACCGTTGAGTTTTGACAATTCAATTCCTCTTATGAGTAGTATCAATGAGCAGAGTCCGCACATCAATGCTTCGTATACTGACTCTCAATTTGTCTATGCAGGGATGGAGCAAGAGAGCACACCTCCGTTTACCTTTAAAGACGATAGATTCCTTGGGCAGATCATCATGAACTCTAATGTGGAACATAAGTCACGCTCAACTGAATTTTCCAACTCTTTGGATGATTGCTTGGCACACTTTGTAGATTCAAATGATCCCATGATAAGAGACATAGTGAATGCCTTGCAAGACAACATCTCGGTAGTCATCACTGACCGAGAGAACCCTTACTCTGAAGCCCCTTCTTCCACAGATCCTGAATGTTTACCATTAGGGGAGGAGGAGTTGAAAATTGAACCGAAGTCTACTACTTCGGAATGTGTTGAGACTACACCATTTCCTAAAAAAATTTCTCAATTTGATCTACTTGTAGTCTCTGATTCACCATGGGATACTAACTTTGAAACTTTTTCTGACACAGGTGAATCATATATACTTTGGATACCTCAGGCGAATTAATGACAAATTTTTAATGACGTACATAAGTTTCTCTGGAAAATCAAGCTCCAGGGCATCCAAGCCTATTGCAAAAAGGGCTTTTGGATGATCCTGTTGAGGAACTTACTTAGAAAATTATCACGATATTGGCTGGAAGAGGAACCTTACGACATGTTCGAGTAGTTTTTCTCTGCTTTCATAGGACTAGGGTAGTTTGCTTTATGTTGTTCTAGGTTAGATGGTTTTATTCCATTAAGTTAGTTTGTTTCCTGCATTATTTTAGGATATTTTGCTTTCATGTCTTCACTCTCGTGCTGACCGGTTTTCATACTGCTATCTCTTGGAAAGTCTCCCTCTCGATTCGTTATCCAGGTACTATCTTTCCATCACTTTTCTTTTACTTTCGTTGTCCCAGGTGCATTACATGTTTATATCTTTTACATTGAGGACAATGTAGATTTTAGGTTGGGAGTGGGAGATTAGGTTCCTAACCAGTGTTTTTTTGGTCTTGAAAAAAAAAATTGTGAAATTTTTTAATTTTTCTGGAATTTCTTGTGAATTCGCAGTGATTTTAACGTCCATCTAGGGCACTTGGAATTTCAAGATACGTGATGTTGGTAATTGATGACTCTTGGATTCAGTTATCTATTAAATTTCACAGTTACATTTGAATTGTTAATCCATGATTAGAAGTTGTAAACATTGATTGAGTCATGATTTCACATGTCACATCTCGCTTTCACATTAAGGTTTCAGTTTAATATTGAAGGGTTAACTTGGTAATCATGTAAGGAACCAGTCTGGAAAAGTTGCTCGTCATGATCAATTGAAGAAAAAGAAAATACCCAGCTACAAGATATCTGCCTGCGGAAAGGGTTGGGTGAACGAACTTCACCATAGGTTTGCTCCCTACAGGTGAAGGTTTGATTCCCTAAGGTTGACATTAAAAAAGTTATTGGGCGATTGGTCTTTACCATAGGTCTGCTCCCTATAGGTAAGGATTTGATTTCCCTTCTTTGCATTACTATTAATGAAAAAATCAAAAGTTGAAAGAATGATTTGCGAGGCAACTTTTGGTCATCATAAATTCTCTTGTTGATTACCAATGACATCCTAAAATAAGAAGTGAATTTTAATGATGGTAAGTCGGGATTACACTATACACCCATGGAACTCAATGTTTAGATTTTTTTTTTTTTTTTTCTAATTGATGGATTAATACTTTGTATTTGATTATGAAGTTTACCATGCACTTGAGTACAAGAGAAAGTAATACCCTACATTCATGAATCTTAAAATCCTCGTATCTGGATTATTTTGCAAAATTCACTTGAGTACATAGAAATTATCCTGTAGTCCTCAACTTATTTTTCGCATACTTTGCTCGGGACTAGCAAGATGCTGGTTTGGAGTTGTGTTGAGGGTCAAATATTGCATATCAGACCCAGTTATTGCCTGGATTTACGAACGTGATACTGTTTAACGGCTCGAGTTACTTGTGTTTGTGTTGTAAGGTGACTTTAAGAGCCTGGACTGAAAACTGGTGCTTAAAGCTGAGATTTAGTGTTCAAAATTCACCAAAGCATGGGACGGACTCCAGGGGACTAAGACCGATGAAACTACACGCCAGAGATCTGAGGAAATTGGGAAACTGAAGCTCAAGCAGCCCAAAAATCATCCAGAATGCAAGATCACATGGTTTCCACCATCTGCCCGGCTCGAAACTTCATACATGGCCTGAGGACCATAAATTAACCGTACACGTCAATTTTCAGCCGTTGGATCCTTAAGGAAGTGGCCCAACAGTCAGATCAGCCCACTAATCATCAGTCTGAGGCCCACCTGATACCTGAATATGCTTTAATTTTGGTTACAATAGCCTAAATGAGGTGGCAAAATGGATGGACGGATCAGATTTCTCACATACATCAAGCTAGGACCCACTTTGCGTACGTGGGAGTGCACACTGGCTGTGCACTCGCAGTACATCGAGCAAAGCAAAGAGTGCAACTTGCGTTTGACCGCATGAATTCTGCCCGAATTCAAATCGTTTGCGAAACAGGGACCTGCGGTCCTTTCTCGTGGGCCACAATCACAATTCAAAGGCTTGATCCGAACCATCCATCAGAATCCTACAAGCCTACTAACCATGACCTAGGTGGAAATTTTCCAAGAAGCAGCAGGTATCGGATTTCGACCGACAAAACGTACGATGGACGGCAAAATGGAAAATTAAGTGGGCCGCATCAAGGGCGATCTAAAACCATACGTTTCTGACCGAAATTTTGAGTGGAATTCAGTGGACGGCATGGATTTCTCAACCAACATTTATCATGGGCCCCACCAATGTCACAGCGGATGGTTGCGCAGGCTCTGTTGCGCACTGCGAGAACCGATCGCTGTAGGACCATTCTACAGTCGATAAGATGGTCGGTCCGACCATCTAGACCGTCCAAATTTCTCTCAAGGTGGGACCGACCATATCCAAGACTACTGAATGTCTCGGATCTCGCATGTGCGGCCGCGATTTCAATTCCAAAACGCAAGTCGGTGATGCGTATCTATTACTGCGTAAAGGAAACGCCTGCGTAAAGTTCAGCCGCTGACCTTTTTACTGTATAAAAGGGAGAGGGCTAGGACGTGCAAGGGGCATCTTTAGAAGGTGGGCAGTCGTGGAGGCCAAGAGAGAGGGAGATAGTAGAGTTTTTTTTTTTCTTTCTTTTTTTTATTTTATTTTATTTTGTTTAAGGGATCCAGCCCATTCATGTTGGGCTAAACCTCTTAGCTAGGGCTAAGAGGTGAAGCTTGTAGCATGATGGGAGACTTTTTGCTATGCCTTTTGTTTAGATTGAATTGATGTTGATTTTGGTTTAATTAAGGGAATGTTTTTAGTTTTTAATGGTCTGTTGTGAGTAAAATTACAATGGGTCTGCGATGGCTTTGAGCATATTCGTTTCCTTTTATGTTTATGATGTCAGGAAGCCCTATTGTTCACCATTGTCTCCTGGGCATGGTTGGATGACGGTACCCTTCTTAACCTTCATACATCTTATGATTGGTTGTTAATTAGTTTAATTCTATTGTTTACCTTGTCTCCTGGGCATGGTTTAGTGATGAAATCCATTCTAATTTATACACCTTTCATCTCTTGAAAACTATATCAAAGGAAGTTCAGTTGATTTTCATGGTTACATCCTTCAACTGGATGAAGATGGGACTCTAAGTCTAGTTAAGTTCTTGAAGTAGGCATAAGATCTCCCTGATCTCTAAAAGTGGATCCTCTAAATCCCTAGTTTTCCTTTACCGAATTCTTTAGATTTTAGTTTAATAATTCACCATTATTCTCTTAAAAACACTCGATTTAGATTTCATCTTAGTCTAGTTCTAGTTATACTCAATTTCAGACTACGTACAGCGTTCAGTCCCTTGGGATTCGACCTCGGTCTCACCGAGTTTATTACTACATCACAACCCTATACTTGGGAAGTGAACAGTGTGGCCCACTTGAGTATGGCCCACCTTAATGTGGGGTGCCGAAGGTGGGGACCACCTTTGAACTAGTGCATGGGCTGGGTGTCCGGCCCATTGGGATGCCGAGGTCCATGTGGGACGCCCCATGTGGACTGCCTGTTGGACTTTGGTCCAGCAGTGTGGCCCACCTATTTCCTTGAGTAATGTGATGTGATCCTATGTGGTGGGTCCCTCTGACTTGATGGCTGGACCACTTGGATTGATGTCCTAATCAAATGGACCATTTTCTGGGCTCCAACAGGCCCATAAACCTGTTTGGTTAAAAAAAATAATCCAGCAATATGTTATAATAATGCTTGGCCTTTGGGCTGAAATTTTGAGGAGTGGGGCCCACCACATTGTAAGTACTTAGAATGAATAAATCATGCTTTAAATCTCCTAATTCTTGGGCTTAATTAGTGCATCTTTCAGGCCCACCATAGTTGGAGTTTTTAATGGGTCCATAAATGTAACTAGTTGTTGGACTCCTTAGGCCCTTTGGACTCTTGGGCCATTTTTACCATATTATTGTGTTGGGTTTATGGGCTGGATTTCACAAGTGGTTGGCCCCTTGGTCGCCCACTAAATCAACTTTATACTTGGGCCGAGTTGAAGGCCCAACTCACTTGACTTACACATGAGAATTGCACATGTGGTTTGAGTAATGGGCTGCCCACTAGGCCCAACACAATATGTGGACTAGTGACCCTTATGTTTGGGCTCAAACCTTACGTATGGGCCCACGATATTGCTTATGGGTTGGGCTATGTGTGTTGCTCACTAGACCCATGTATTGGAATAGGCCTTGGGCCTTGATCCGCGATTGATTAGAGATGGACCACCTCTTGGGGACTAGTTGTGGTTAGATGTTCTCATTGGTGGCCTTAAGGTAGGCCCATGGGTTTCTATGGGTGGTTAAAGGCCCATCATAGACCCTTGCTAGGACTGTTCATCTATTTAAGCCCATGTTATTGTTCTCCTTAGCCTTGTGGGCTACCCCAAACTATTGGGCCCTGATTAGAGGATGACTCCTTAGAGAATTTGTCTAAGTACCTAGACTTAGTCCCTCCTTAGAAAGGAGGTGTATACTACGACATCATCGCCGTATGGTGCACCTAGTTCATCCTCATGACCCATGTTTGGGGACTAGTTGTGGTTGGATGTTCACATTGGTGGCCCTAAGGTAGGCCCATGGGTTTCTATGGGTGGTTAAAGGCCCATCATAGACCCTTGCTAGGACTGTTCATCTATTTAGGCCTATGTTATTGTTCTCCTTAGCCTTGTGGGCTACCCCAAACTATTGGGCCCTGATTAGAGGATGACTCCTTAGAGAATTTGTCTAAGTACCTAGACTTAGTCCCTCCTTAGAAAGGAGGCGTATACTACAACATCATCGCCATATGGTGCACCTAGTTCATCCTCATGACCCATGTGCATCATTGCATTGTGTGCGGTCATTGGGCAGATGTGATAGTTTCCCAGAGGGATGGAGTTTCCCCTCTTGTGCACGTTGAGTGCTTGGAGCTGATGCATGATTGGTATGCGTGACTCATGCATCCGACATTGCATTTCATAGATATTATTTGCCCTTGCTTCATCAGGGCCGATGCCTCCACTGATATATCGTGGCTGGCCGTTTGTAGATACCGAAAATATTATTCGAGCATTTGGGGTGCATAGGATGCTCTTGGGTGAAAGCCCCTAAACCTTCAAGGTACCGAGAAGATGCCTCAACGCCGTGACCGGGTGGAAAACATGAGCATCCGAGTGCCTTACACCATTAGGCCGCGTCTCCCACTGTCATGAAGTCGGTTGAGATGGGATGTGGCCTTATCCGCCTAAGGGAGGGGGCATTGCTAGGCTGAGTCTGACCAGCTTATGAATGGGTCCACTACTGTCGAGCCTTGCTGGTGATTGGCTGTGCACAGGTGGGTAGTGTGGTCTCTTACTCTCGTTTGATTGTGCGGTCTTGGAGAGCGATAGTCATCCTGCAGTACATTAGACCCCGGTGATATTCCTTATGATAGAACTGTATTGGATATGTGGACTGGATATGAGTACTAGCATTACTTCGCATTTACATTAACATCGACTGTTTAAGCCTTATTGCATTGCATAGCCTTGGTATGGCTCCTTGCATTATAGCTTAGCCTCGGTAAGGCTAGCGGCATTAATATTGATCATGTTTCCCTTCTACATTTCCTATTTTCTTCTGTGCACTATTGTCACACACCTTCACCACCCTCTAAGCTTTCTTTAAGCTTATGCACGGTTGATCCCTGCAAGAGATCCTAGGTCAGCGCAGTAGCGGAGGAGTTGTGGATTGGATTGGCGCGAGCCGAGGACCTGTTGTAGACCTTTCCTTCCCTTTTTCTATATATGTATTTCCTTTTGAGCCTTGTACATGTAAAGTTTAAATTCTTACTGGATTTTGCAGTGTGTTCCTTATTTATTTTCTGAGATTTACTTGCTATGATTTTGGGTATGCTCGATTTAGTTTGGAATTGTGATATGAAAATCCTCCTTGTAGGATCCCAAGGTCGGAACCTGTGATAGGAGCCAAGAATGGGGTGCTAAGGAGGCTGTTGCGGCCGGAATCGGCTATTTGGTTTCTTGTGGGTTCGGTCATCGAGTCTGGGGCGTAACAATGAGTGTCCTTGAACATAGTGGGCCAGTAAAAACCACACTGCAGGATTGGCCGTAGTCTTTTTAGCAGAAAAGTGACCACCACAAGCCTGAGAGTGACAAAAGGAGATGACACTTTGATGTTTATTGTCTGGCACACATCTCCTTAAGATTTGGTCTGGACAATATTTAAACTAATATGGATCATCCTAGAAGAACTTACGAACTTTGGCGAAGAATTTTTTCTTATCTTGCGCAGTCCAATGTTTCGGCGTGAAACCTGTGGCAAGATAATTAGTAATATCAACAAACCAAGGTGAATGAGAAACTTTAAATAATTGCTCATCAGGAAATATGTCATTTATATGTGTCGTCTCAAGGGAATCAGGGAGATCAAGGCAGGAAAGATGGTCAGCAACTACGTTCTCTACTCCCTTTTTATCTTTTATTTCCGAATCAAATTCTTGGAGTAGGAGGATCCGTCTTATTAGGCGGGGCTTAGCATCATTCTTAGAAAGAAGATACTTGAGCGCCGCATGATCTGTGTAAATGATGATCTTGGATCCAATCAAGTA
This sequence comes from Magnolia officinalis, assembly GCA_021015155.1. Taxonomy (NCBI): domain Eukaryota; kingdom Viridiplantae; phylum Streptophyta; class Magnoliopsida; order Magnoliales; family Magnoliaceae; genus Magnolia; species Magnolia officinalis. The sequence goes on along the minus strand of JAJHSJ010000016.1, from coordinate 8,152,936 downwards.
GGACCAAATTTGTCCAAAGAGAACACAACAGCTAAGAGTTCCTTTTCCGTAGTCGAGTAATTCACTTAGGCAGGATTTAGAGTTCTACTTGCGTAATGAATTACGTAGTACTTATTTTCTTTTCTCTGGCCTAAAACCATCCCAAGAGCATAGTCAAATGCGTCGCACATAAGTTTAAAAGGAAGGCTTTAGTCGGGTGGCTGCATGATAGGTGCAGTGGTTAACATGCCCTTAAGTTTAGTAAAAGCTTCCTGGCATTGCTCAGTCCACTCATATGGTGCATCCCTTAGAAGTAGATTACATAGAGGATGAGAGAGGTGACTAAAGTCCTTTATGAATCTTCTGTAAAACCCGGCATGTCCTAGGAAGGATCTCATGTCTTGTATGTTCTTGGGTGGAGGTAGGTTAGAGATAAGATCAATTTTAGCCTTATCTACCTCAATTCCCTTGGACGAGATGATGTGTCCAAGGACAATTCCCTTACGAACTATGAAATGACACTTCTCCCAATTCAGTACCAAATTCTTTTCCTCCCATCGCTTCAACACATTTTTAAAAATTTCCAAACATTTGCTGAAGGATGGACCAAAGACAATGAACAACTAAGGATGGCTTGATTTAGGGTTTCCAAGGACTCGTAAACAAGATGTTTGCTTGGCAAATTGGACGGTCCATGGAAGTCTACGTCGACGATATGCTCGTCAAAAGTGTCAAGGCCTCCGACCACACCACTGACCTCGAGGAGATGTTTACAGCCTTATGGCAATATCAAATGAAGTTAAATTTGAGCAAATGCGCCTTTGGCGTCGTCTCGAGTAAGTTCCTGTGCTCTCTAGTCAGCCACAGGGGGATTGAAGTGAACCCCAATAAGATCTAAGCTCTACTAGACATGGACTCACCCAAGACAACGAAAGAAATTCAATGCCTCACCGGGAGGGTTGTTGCCCTCAACCGCTTCGTCTTTAGAGCAATTGACTAATGCATCTCTTTTTTCTAGCAGTTGAATGGTAACAAGAAGGTAGAATGGACTGAGGACTATGAACGAGCTTTCCAGCAGCTCAAGTAGTATTTAGGTTCACCTCCTCTACTCTCCAAACCTGAGCCTGGAGAGCCTCTGCAGTTATACCTGGCAGTTTCAGCCATGATAGTCAACTCAGTCCTCATTCGAGAAGAAAAAGGAAAGCAGCTCCTGATCTACTATGTCAGTAAGACTCTTCTCCCGATTGAGACTAGTTATCCAAACATCGAGATACTCACTCTAGAATTGGTTGTGTCGTCACGTCGTCTTCGTCCTTATTTCAAACCCACACGATCACAATCCCGACTAGCCAACCTCTAGCAAGTACTCTAGAAAGCCAAAGTATCAAGGAGACTCACAAAGTGGGCGATCAAGCTTAGCGAGTTCGACATCAGATATCAGCCCAGGAGCACCATTAAAGGGCAAGTAGTGGCCGATTTTATTGTCGAATTCACCACAACTGAAACTCGGACGCTCCAGCTAAGAAAAATAGCAGAATCGACTAGCTAGATGGACCTCGTCAGCTGGAAGGAATTGATCCGCTGACCTCGACATCAGATGACCAGAGCAGTAAAGCTAACCAGCCCATTGGAAGTGATCAGACACTCAAGCCTGACCGCTTCCCTGGATATTATATGTCGATGGTTCATCCAATTCCAAACGTAGTGGAGCTGGTGTCGTCCTTAAAACCCCTGACCTGACCTGTGTCCAGTATGCTCTACGGTTTGGATTTTACATGTTAAACAATGTTGCGGAATACGAAACATTGCTGGCTTGTCTCAGATTAGCAACAATAATGGGGGCCTAAACTCTCGAGGTCCGATGTGATTCCTAACTCGTTGTCAACTAGGTTACTAATGAGTACCAGGCCAAAGAGAAAAGGATGATGAAATATTTGTAGAAGGCCTATAAACTGATGGGCAAATTCCTCATATCTCACAACAACTTAATCCGTAGGTTAGAAAATTCCAAAGTAGACGGACTGGCGAAATTTGCCTTCGTAGCAGAGGACAACATCCTGAGGTCGATCCCAATCAAGTTTCTAGTCGAATCGAGCATCAATGAGTCTAACATAGAGACTGCCCTTCCGGTAAATGTGATCTCGAGCTGGATGGACCTAATAATTAATTATCTTCAGGATGGTAAACTACTCGAAGACCACCTTGAAGCACGCAAGCTCAGGTCCAGGTCGGCTCGGTATGTGATGGTTGGAGATATCCTGTACAATAAAGGGTTCTCTCTACCTTACCTCAGATGCATCCGACCTGTAAAAGCAGACTACGTTCTAAAGGAAATCCACGGAGGAATATGCGGCAACCATTTTGGTAGTCGGGCCCTCACCCACAAGGTTCTTCGACAAGATCACCGAGCAGAAAATCACTGACTATGTCTGAAAGAACATCATCATCAGTTCGAGATCCCGCATACCATCGTCTCGGACAACGAAAAACAATTTGACAATGAACGATTCTGGGGCATGTGCAAGAAGCTTGGCATTCGTAACACTTACTTGTCACCTCGGTATCCTTAAGCTAACGGTCAGGTAGAAGCGGTCAACAAGATCATCAAGAACCACCTTAAGACTAAACTCGAAAAAGCCAAGGGAGCATGGGCTGAAGAGCTCCCTTACGTGCTATGGGAATACAAAACTGTAGTTCGAACGACTACTGGAGAAACTCCCTTCTCCCTGACCTTCGAAACAAAAGCCATCGGCCTAGTCGAGGTGGGGCTCCCCATAACGCGTGTTTGGTCCTACGATGAGTCTTAGAACATCGAACAATTGGCCAAGAGCCTCGATCTCCTTGAAGAAACAAGAGAACGAGCATAGATCAGAGTCATAGTTCGACAACGGCAGGTCGCCCGATACTACAATTACAGGGTCAAAGTATGAAGGTTTCAAATAGGGGATCTGGTCCTCGGCAAAACCTTCTAAAACACCAAGGAGTTCAGTTCGGGAACCATGGGGCCGAACTAGGAGGGGCCCAATGGATCACGGGTATGACCCGAACCGATGCTTATCGACTTGAAGACATGGAAGAACGACCTCTGCCGCACTCATGAAATGCCGAGCACTTGAAAATCTATTATCTAGCTTGGGAAGAAGGTTCCCCGATTTCGGCTTCAGGCTATGCAGGCTCCTTGGTCTTGTCATCAGATTGCAAGGGCTCCTCGGTGACTTCATCGCTAAGGAAGGCGTCCAAGTTTAGCTCAGGGTATAACCCCTTCACGTCCTTCATGCAACGATCATAGCCACAGTTGTAGATTACGTCCACCTCGTTGGTCCTTTCCTTCATGGATTTGTACTCTTCTACAGTTACAACCTTGATTGTAGGGATAGCTGCCTCGACATCAGACACCCGAGCAGTCAAGATTGCTTCAACCTTAGCTAGCTTGGTTGCTAAGGTTTCCTTCTCTCTCTCTCTCTCTCTCTATTTCCACTTTTAGCCTAGCAACGTTAGCCTTGACAGAGGAAAGGTGAGACCTCACCCTTTCCAGCTCAGCCAGAGTCGAGTCAAGATGCAACTTTACCCCTTCTAGCTCAGTCAAAACCAAGCCCTCCTTATGTTAAGCCTCATTCAACTGGATCGTTAGAACAGCCCGCTCCTCCCTAGACAGTTTAAGGGCCCTTTGCAAGGCCTCGACCTCGGCATTCTTCGCGAGAAGTGCCGCCTCCATTTGCTCGCACTCATTCGTCACTCGCCTTATCTTCTGGCGAATAGTTATAATTGTGGGGGATAACCCGAAAACAAAGAAAATATATTAGCAAAATAGGAAGATTTAAGCAAAAATGGCATTAACAAAACGATATACCTTATAACAGAAAGAAGCCACATCCATCAAGAGAATCTCTGGGCAACCATTGACCAGTTTAGCGATCTGGTCTTCTGGAGCATGTCTGGCCGCCCAGTTGACTAGGCCAGGCATATGATATCCAGGTGGGTAAGAGGCCAGCGCCTCCTCCTCGGCACCTCGAGGGCTCGAGGTACCACCCTCTTCAACCTGGGCCTTCTCTGCCAAGGACTCAACTTCCTTTGCCATATGGGGCACACTCCCCTTGGCTACGAGAGCCTCAGATGTTGGGAGAGCCTCAGCAGGAACTGGAGGAGCCTCCTCCAGATCTACCACCTCCATAGTCGTCGGCCGTGAAGGGGTGGTCAGGACAGGGGCCTCTTGTGGCCTGTTGCCCGATGTGGTCGGGGCCGATGGTCCTGCCGAGGACCCCCTCGGCATCAGCTCCCGACCTTACCTCCGTTGCAAAGGCAATTATTTGAAGGGTTGGACAAACTGCCACCTTCCTCGATACGATCGTCTTCCTCTTGACCATCTCCTCAATGGGGGGAGGACGCTGCCTCTTCACTGACCTCGGCATTTCGGCCATGTCTGCAAAACATAGTGCTCTATCAGCGGAAGTCCCCTAAACCCGAATAGATCTATGACTTGCTACTTACCAGAAGGGACATGAAGAGTAGGAGCGACAGAGGAAACGGGTCAATCGAGCTCGGATTGAGAAAGGAGTTCCGGGTTGATTAGCGCGCCCCAGAAGCGATATTCTTCACTCTTCACCTTCGGCCTGTCCACCTGCTTATGCAGTGGATCGGGCAGATCAGGATAACTCTTCGGAAAGCCTGTAAAAATAACTAGTAAAGGTAAAATTACAAGGCAAGATATATGAAAAAGAATCTAAGTTTAACTCCTCGTTAGTATCTAACCTGGTGTAGCGAATTTGTTCGGAACCCGAGTACGCAGCCGGGGTAGCTCCGCAGCAGGTGCTTCCCACTCTCCCAATGCTCATAATCATTTATTCTTCCAATCCTTGTTGGAAGACGAGAGGGTGGTGATGAGGGCAAGACCTCTGTTCGCCCATGCTGAAAACGAATACTAGCTCAGGTGTTCGGATGACAGTTAGGCTGGTACAGATATATGAATTCCTTGGTCGTCAGCTCGTTGTTACTGAGCTGGAACCAGAGGATGCATATTCCCAGAAGCGCCCTTCACACGTTTGGGATAAGCTGACCTGAAGCCAACTCCAGATTAGAAATTATCGCCCTCTCAAATCGGTGGAGCGAAAATTAAAGTCTGCATTGGAGGGCAACGAGGAAGATAGCCACTTCCCCTTCGGCTGGATCACCAGGGACCTCGCCAGGCGCGGGGGCTCGGAGTCCTACTGACTTCGAAATCTAGAACTCAAATCTGATTCTGGCCAAGTTGGCCTCCTTCAACATCGACCCCCAGGGCCTACATCAACAGGCTCCTCAGCCGAAGTTCAAGTAGCCGCCCTCTTAGAAGGGCCTGAAGTCATCCCCCGGCCGTGTCCCAACGACACCGGAGAGGATGGTTCGAACAGAACCCTAAATTTGGAATCAAAGCTTCCCTCATCTGAATCGCCCTCGAACGCGTATATTTCACACCCTTCACCCGACATATCAGACATATTAAGCAGCGGAAAGGTAAAAATGAAGAGTAAGAGGGTGGAAGAGAAGTGATGAATGACCGGAGAAGAAGAAGGAAACTCACCGGAAATCGTCTACTCCGGGAGGGCTAGGGCAACAATGGAGGGAAAAATTACAAATAACCAAGCTGCTCAAGGCTGCTTTCCCCTTTTATAGATTTCCTTGGTTGCAGATAATAATGGCTCACATTTAATGCCGTAGCTGATACGTCGTGTCGACGCCCACTACTTTCCACGTGGAAGTTTCCCGTTCATCATTCCGACCCGATTCCCCAAGAGACGCTACATGTTTGCATTCCACAGGTAAAAAGTCGAAAAGGCTGCCACACCAGCGTATGATGCCTCAAACATACCAAATCATCATTATAAAATCCCCTTGATCTTCGCACCCATCTCTCATTGGCCATCAAGACTTGCTGACTCGACCTCCCAACCTCATTTCATCGACTTACTTCCTAAGCTCGCGTCACGAAACTGGGAAGTAGGGGGGCTACTGTTATGGGTGAAAATGAATTTTCCAAATATGAGGTCGGCTAGGACATCTGTGAGTGTGAGTAAAAGAACGAGTAATCGAGGTCATGTTGGTCGATACCGAGGAGCTCCTAAATTCGTTCACGGTCCTACCCATTTTTGAGCTCTTGCTGAACTCTAGTTGTGGCTCTCTAGAAACCGTCCAGACCAGGAATTATACACGGAACTGCTTGGCCTAGGGTCGACCATGTGTAACAAGTTGAAGGGAATGATCATCTCAACAACGAAGTCCCTGATCCTGTGCTCAGTGTTCAGATGCTGGCTTATCAGTGGCTTATTCAAGGCAATTAATCGGCCGACCAAAGCTACTTCCCCCATGCCAGCCACAGAGATCAGCTCGACAGATCGGCCTCAGCTCATTGGCCTGGGTTCCACCACGGCCTCCTACTAGGACGACTCCTGATCTCAACTACTTAATCTCTATCGAAAATCTCGCGTAATGGTTAAGAAAAGTACGCGACTACTGCACCTACGATTGAGAAACGCCTCTCTTTATGTAACTATTTCGACTAGAAACGAAATGCATTGGATTTGGGAGAATATCTTATTTAACATTGATGAAGATGGAACAAAGAGAATATTCATCAATTTCATTTATTCTAAGTTCATTAACATCCTCTTGGTCCTTTGATTCCGGGATAGAATCTCTTAGTAAAGAGAAAAAAAATACACAAGTCAAGTATAATCAAAATGTAAATTTTGGCAGCATTCCAGAACGTTTTCATCAAATCTCTAGGGGAGACGAGTTGTCCGGGTTTCCCATGCTAGGATCCCTTAGAAATATCTGAAATATCCTAATCTGTCAGAAATTTCAGCATAATGACTGCTCTTCGAAATTACCTGCGCAACTTACTATGAGTAGCACGACCCTCCTTCCTTCTCTCCGTCTTCAATACCTGTCGGAGAAACTGACCTCCTGAACATCTTATCCCTCAAATGAAGGGGTGAGGGGGTATTTATAGGCATTCGCACGTGTGTGCCTTCGACTCCTATGCCATGGGCCCCACTCCGTATTACCAAATCTTCCTTCTCTGATGAGACTTGCGCGTCCCAGCACAACTTGGGTGAGTTGTGCGGACCCACACAACTTGGGTTCCGTACAACTTGGGTCCTGCACAACTTGGGTTCCGCACAACTTGTGCTGCTTTCCCTCTCCTGTTCATGCCTTTCTCTAACTTTGTCTCTCTAATCACTTTTGACATCCCAACAGATGCCCCCTTGATGCAAAATTTTATTTTTCTAAATCAATTTTAAGGATCAAACTTGCCACGGAGAACCTGAGTTGCGTGAATACACACAACTCACTGACCCGCGCAACTCTCTGACGACGTCTCTAGCCTATAAATACTGGTCCACTCAACTGTTCCTCATTTTAAAATTCGATCTTCCAATCAAACCCTTCTTGCGCGTAGGCTATCCGAGCTACTTGCGTGCGCAATTCAACTACGCAACTCCTTGCCCTTGGTGTGATAAATTTCTGTCTCGAAACTCTGTCGAAATTTCTTTAACTTTTCTCTTCTTTGTCACTGTTTTGAACAAGAAACAAATGTATTGGATTTGGGATATTATCTTATTCAAATATAACAAAGAGAGAGTATTTAGAGACAATCATCATAACTTATTAATACTGAGTTCCTTTACATCCTCAAACATCCCTTGATTCTAAGATACATTATTTAGAATGTACAAATTGACAAAGTTCAAATATCCAGATCAGATATCAAATCTGGCAGCATTTCGTCTTGCAATTTGATCATCTCTTTAAGAGGTGTATGGCATAGATCTCTTTTATTGATTTCCTGCTCTTGAAGCTTGAACAGAAGAAATCAGGAGTCTAGCCATTTCAGTAGCATGTCGGCCCCTTAGCTTCACAGACTACAGAGCAGTCTAGTTGCGCGGACCCGCACAAATCACAAGAACTTCCTCTCCTACCTTCAGTCTTCCTCCTCGCTCTGCTTCCTCTCCAAATCTTCAATCCGTCCAAATGAAGGAGGGGAAGGGGTATTTATAGGCCCTCACATGTGTGGAACCTCGATTTTGGTGCCATGGGACCCACTTTTCGATGTTTTAGATCTTTTTACAAAGAAACACTTCTGTATTTCGTTGTACGAACCCACACAACTGTTATTTTGGTTCCGCAGTCCCGTGCAACGGACATCAGTTGCGCAGACCCATGCAAACCACCCTTAAATTATTTCATTCTCTTTCTCTTCCAATTTTCTTTCTATCTCTTAATCTCCTTTTGCTTCAATCCTTCCGTCATCATTTTTTTATGCCTTAATAGATGCCCCCTTGATCCTTTCTTTGTTTCCCCAAAATCAAAGAAAAGGATAAAAAATAATCACCTGACAGGGTTTGCGCGGACCCACGCAATGTAACCCCACGTACTGCACTCGATCACAAGTCCTATAAATACTCCAGCCTTCCCTTACTCTGCACTTCTTTTTCAGCCTGTAGCAAACACTTTGCTCTCCTGCAATTTTTCCTCGTGTAACCAATATTGATTGCGTGGTCCCGCACAACAACTTTGTTGTTCACGCAAAGTTTCTGGGAGTTACGCCGTTCCGCACAATAGACTTCGGTTGTGCAGTCCCGCACAACCAGGACTTAGCCGATTTCTCCTGCACTTGGTCATTTTTCCAAAACTTAGCCAATTTCTCAACTTTTCTTTGAACCTTTTCTTCAATTACCTTCAAGCCCTTAACTCCCTGTCCATCATGGCTCGTATTAAGCGAACCTATCATCTTGTAGATCCTCATACTGACCAACCTTCTCACCCTGATTTGCCTGATCCATCTTCTTGCCGCCCTTCCCCTTCTTCCGATCAACCACCAACCAAACGAACTAAAACAACTACTCGCAACCCTGCATATTTTAAAGAACCCGTACTTCCAACTTTTGACTTCACCGACCACATTGAATCACTGCCATCTCCCATTCATCGAGCAATTGCACTGAGGGACCTAAAATGTCCTCCAAAGCAAGGTAGAGAGTATGACTGGGATGAGTGGTTGAAAACAACCACTCATATCTGCACAGATAGTCAAAGACCCCCTCTTCGAGAAGACACTCCTCCAGCTTCTCGCTCAAAGAAGACTCGCTGAAAAAAGGCGAAGGAGTTTGAGGAGAAGATTAAGGAGCACAATAAGAAGAAGCTCCAGAATTTGTGGGAATCAGTCTGAGTCATTGAGGGTATCATGAAGTTTGATAACCCTCATTCAGAAGGAATGACGATAATTCCCATCAATATCCATCGCCACCAATCCATGCTCGACTGTGAGCCAAAGGATTACATAGATGGAGAAAAGTTGATGTATACTGCCTCGTGGGCGATGAGAGAGCCGCGCATCCTCGAAGGGATCTTACAAGCGCACAAACCGCGGCAAAGCATTGGGGAAGTCCACCCCATGATCTTCCTTACCCCTTTCCACAGTCCGCACAACCTCTTCCCCACGTATTTCTATGAGACCATCACGCAACGCTTCAGAGATCGCGAGCAACTTTGGGGGTCTGAAGATTTCCAAACAAGGGGTCTATTAACTTCACTGCGCTATTATTCCAACTGGACAGAAGCTATCTTGCTGAAGCATGTGGGTACACTTGCCAAGATTGGCCTATACGACGCTATAGAAGTAACATTTAAATACTTCTATAAGGAGCCCACTGTGCTGAAAGGTTTTCTTGAGTACTGGTCGCCCACTACCAACTCTTTCCACTTGCCATTTGGTGAGATGAGTATCACACTTTGGGATCTACATCAAATAGCGGGTCTTCCATTAACGGGCAAGTTCTATGATGAATTCGTTTCGTCCAACAGAGAGTTGGCCTTCGTATCTTCTCCCGATCGCAAGCCTTCCATTTCTAAGACCACCATTGAGCTCTTTAGAGAGATGGGGAATTTTCAAACATCCACAAGCTTTCTCCTCTGCACTGGCTAGCACATTTCTCTAGAACTCTCAGGTATTTTCAAGTCTAGGAGTCAACCTTCCTCTTTCTTTTTCTTTTTTCTTTCTTTCCTTTTATCATAAATTTCTTCATACTAATCTTTTACCTTTCTCTGCAGATTCCGCGATTGTCGTTTCAAGGAATTAACAAAGCTTCGTGATGATATGAAGGAGAGAGCATATTACAGTTCATTCGGGGAACTTGCAGCCTTCCTAGCTTATTGGCTGAGCATCGTGGTACTTCCAAGTTCTAAATGGGCAGATGTTATTCGCCCTACAGTTTTTGTCATTGCCGGCGCTTTGGCTGAAGGACACAAGTATTCTATCGCCCCTCCAGCGTTGTGTTCTATTTACAGAGCCCTTGGAGAAATAGCCACCCATCTTAAGAACCCTACCATCGGATTTTCATCAGCGTATGCTCCATGACACTATATCATGGGCTGGCTGGGAGTCCACTTCCCCTAGACTTTCAAAGCACCAGAGAAGGCGTATGTTCATCCTACACATCTCCCACTTTGGTTCTTCCAACAAAGGGCCATGGCCAAAAGGGCATACGACTGGGTGGCCAACAAAATCCAAGATATTGACCAAGTGGACTTCTTCCAATTTCGTCTCCATTGCTATATTGAAGATATCGACATGATAGACCAGGCGACACTCACCGTAGCAAAAAGTGCTTTCTTTCTCTCTATTCGTTTCCGCAGTCCGCCTCTTCGAGAAGGAACGGAATTTTAGCGAGAACCCTATTATCCCAGCCGCTTCGTTCGCCGATTTGGCTATGACCAAGCTGTGCCAGAAGACTGCGGATTGGTCATTAAAAGAATGTGTTGCTATGGAACCGACCCTATTAATTGGGCCATGATATGGAAGCAATTACTAGGTGGCCATGTCGATTCTTCCTTCATAATCCCTAGTTACGACCGTATAGTTCGTACTTCTTATAGTTGGATGCGGTAGTGGGATCACCAGTCATTCTTGGTTAACAATTGCTTACCAGTGGATTCACCCATCTTTCTTCATCCGCCTAGGCTGAGGGGCGAAAACTTGAAGGCGGAATTGGTTATATACTGGAGAAGAGCCACGCATCTCATCACGGTGAAATTTGCAAGAAGATATCAATAGAAGATCCAATCCGTGAGACAAAGCCCATTAATACTTTGGATGGTTGGTTTGCTCACGGAGTCTTGACGGAATTTGAGCAAGTCCCTCGTGACTTTGGTGGTCGAGTCATAGATGATGTTGAAGGCACATCTTATCCTATTCCTGTAGAAACTGCGACAGCTTGGGATGAACCAGCTCCTCCTTCACAGCCTACTCCTCCCGATTCATCATCTCCTATGACCAGATCTCGAGCGCGCTTGCAAGCATCACTGCCTGTTCCTTAGGAAGGAGGTAGACAGGTATTTACATCCCCTTTAGTCCCAACTAGCAGGGAACCTCCACCAGAAAGTAGCTAAGCTGCTTCTTTTAAAGGAAAGCAAGTCATGGTTGAAGAAGTAGACGAAGAACGCTTAGGGGATGAAAGTTCGACTTCTTCATCAGAGGTTACTGCTTCTATGGAATATGAAGATGATGAGGATGACGAAAGCGGCGAGGCTAAAGATGATGATTTTGAAGAAGGAGAAGTTGATGTAGGTGGAGAAGAGAATGTGGTTGCAGAAAATGTTGAAAAACAACACCCTCCTGTGGCTTTTGAAACTCTTCCTACTGCAAAGTCTCCTGTGACAATAAAGGAGGAAGAAGAACCTTTAGATTACAGAGAATACGAATATTCACCTGGTAAGGGGAAATTTAATTTCATATGTATTTGCGTGCGTATTTAGTGATAGTTATTTCATTATCATCGTCACGTCTCTATTTCAGGTGTTCATGTTGCTAATATTGAGACGAGTGATACTCCTCTAAATCCTCTCGCAACTGCATTAGTAATTTCGCCAAGAGCTTCTTTGGTTCCATTGGCGGCACCCAAAGTAGTGGCTCGCGAGATTATCTTTCCAGTGGAGACCACTGACTTGCCTACTCCGACCACTAGAGACTCAAGTACAGAGGCCAGGGCACCTTCCTTCGCTGACATAGTACGAGCTGGCCCTTCTGTGATTCAGGAAATTCCTCCTCCCATTAGTCATACTTCTGCGGCAAGTATATATATATTGGTTGCTTTATCAAGAGTTGTACATCTTATAACTTCCTATCATTATCTCTGAGTTCTTTCCTTCTTTATACTATAGGAACCCCTCCTCGCAGTGGAGCGGCAAGTTCTGAGTCCATGGCCACTGCATCTGAACTGCCATCCTTCGCAAAGGTCCCCACCCACAAGATGCTCTTGATGAAGAATTCTTTGTCAGCGATAGTCCATATCTTCAAAGACCCTGAATAATGGTCAGACCTAGATATTGCTATTGAAATTCTAGAAAGTTCCACAAGAATGGCGAAAATAAGCATCTCCACTTTGCTTGATTCCCTTCTCAAATTCTGCGATTCAATAATCTCTTTGGCATCAGCGGAGAATGTTACAATTGCTCCTGAAATCCTGGAATATGGGAAGCAGCTGACTCTGTCCAAGGAAAAGGCTTCTCTTATTATTTCTACTATCTCTGAATTTAACCAGGAACAATTAGTTCTTCAAGAATAATTGAAGGCCTATACTGATGACAGAGTGGTTATTCAAGACCGTATCGCTATTCCGAGAGAGGAGATTTCACAACTGGAGTTGAAAGATCGCGAGAAGGAATCATCCATGAAGGAGATTGAGGAAAGGATACAAGCCAATATTCAGTCAGCTAATGATGAGAAGTCTGAACTGCTCAAGAGCAAATCGATGATCGCATCATTATAAGATAAGCTGGCTGGCATTCCTGATCAAGCAAAGATCATTCTCGAAGAAAAGCCAAAGCATGCCGCAGCTCAGATACAATTAAAAGAGGACTTGCAAAAGTACATGGGGATAGTAGGAATTGTAGAGGAACTTTAAGCATGTGTTTTCTTTTGTGTATATTCTTTTTTGAATAAGTAATTTCTTTTTACTTCTAACATATGAATTCATGATAATATTTTGAGATATTTCATTCTTCTATGCACTTCTTCATTGCAGATCATTTCAAGCATACTCATCTATGCAATAATTTAGACATAATTTTTAATGAGGAACTAATATAAAACGCCAACATTTTATGCTTGTTAGTGCAGGATTTCCTATATAATTTTTATTTTAATTGGCGGTACTAAGTTTCAATTTAGTCAGTTACACACAATTTAAGCTCTTGAGTAGTGGAGCTCACGCAATTTTTTAGACTCTTGAGTAATGGAGTCGGGTCTCACGTGATGGTCTCTGTAACTCTTAGGAGTTCACTGGACTTCTCACAGCCTGGGAAGCACAAACCGTAAGCCATCAGAGGGGCCCAGTGAAGCTACCGGGGCCGTAAACTCGGTTGGAATTACGCACAGGGTTGGCCGCGGTAATTCTCTAGAGTTCACAGAGCTCGCAAGGTGACCTTTAGGGTACCGAATCTAGGGCTGCCTGTCCGTCAATGAGTAGGTTTAAGCCCTTCCTCATGAGTTAGTACTGAAACCAAGCCAAAGATCTAGGAAATTTTACACATGGTTGGCCTATCAATGGACATGGCTAAAGATCTCACACTGCAGCCCGCTTTTCCTTTATCTGCAAGGTCGAGCCCATTCACAGGAGAGCATTTTCCTCCGTTCCCCGTGACGCTGCTGGAAAGCTATACAGACAGCATCAGTCTTACGCGTGATTGGCAGTTGAGGACTTTTTGGCCTTTTAGGTTTTTAGTCACTGGCTCTGTCAGCTGCCCGCATGGCATGCATATGATGGCCTTCACGGGCTTTTTAGGGCCACCGGCTTCTCGTTGCTGCCCGAATGACGAAAATAATACGTCTTATAGTAGCTGGCCCTTTTAGGGCTTGGCCTTCTTTAGGGCTTGGCTAGACTGCCTTAAAATGCCTTAAAGACAATAATAGGTGTGATCATCGTTGCTGTGAGAGTGATAGACATCTCTGATCGATTGAGATTGATATGTCACCACTTCTGATAATATCTTCAAGAGGATTCATCTATGTTGTTTATAATATATCAGCTTGGTGACAATACCAATTTCGACAGAATTTCGTAGAGCTCGCTTGATGATGACGATGGTCACTTTCTTTTCACAATACTTGTTGATACATAGTTTTGATATGCACGCGAATTTCTTCTTTAATCATTCATCTGATGATACATAGACATGGTCTTGTTTATTCTTGCCCCCTTTTGATATAGAATCATTATGCTTGATAATATTTTGGATCAAAATCAGTAGCATCTTCAGGGACGATAGCTCTTGATGAAGCGAGCATTGACCGGTATACTTATATCTTGCTCGTTGGAGTATACTTCTTTTATTATGTACGACCCATCCTATTTAGGCTCGAATTTGCCCTCTGTTTTCTATCTGCTTTGGAACCATTTCAGGATGTTCGATGTCTTGGGATCCTCTTCTAATGACTGTGCGGCTATAACCATGTTTATTCATGACCCTGCCCCCAGTCCTTGAAATTCCTTTCGCTTTTTCCTAACCAATCCCAATAGGGATTTGAATTCCTCTCCCATGATTCGGACTGGTGGGTTCTTCGTAATCAAAACCCATTTTCTCATGATTTTCTTACTTGTCGGACTATATTTTCTAAGATCTTACGGCGTCAGCCTTTCGCGGTACACGTTATTCTCAGTCTCTTCTCCTGCCTCTGTTTCTACTACACTATAAAATTCTATTGGTTCTGGGTACTTTACACTAGCCTTGACTTGAAATCTTCCTGGAGTGACCGAAAATGGCTTATTTCTTTCAACATACGGTAGTGGCACTATATAATTAGACTACAAAATTTTCAACTGCTCGGGTGACAATATGGTCAATGGCGGCTGTCCTAGTTGTCTTAGATGCTTTTGCACAAAATAGAATTTCTTCTTGGTTTCGGCAGCTCTCGATGATTCTGCCTTCTCGGTTTCTTTAATCATATGTACTTGATTGTCCTTTAGGACTTTGCTTTCATCATTCTTTCTTTCTTCTTTAGCGAACCCTTTATAGTAACTGGCGTCCACAAAGGACTCAACCTCCGTATATGGCTTTGCATCGGCTATCACTTTATACTGTATTCCATTCTTGCAGTATTTGAAGCATTGATGTAGTGTAGAGGGTACAATGCTGTATTGATGAATCCATGGCCTTCCTAGGAGAAGATTGATGTTGTCACGGCATTTATAACGTGGCACACAACATCAGTAGCCAGCTCTCCTATTTCCAATGTTAATGTAATTTTACCGAGTGCATGCTACCCATCCTGATTAAAGTCTTGTATCATCATTCCACAGGGCGTAGATCTGAACGACGATAACCCAGTTTACTCAACATCGAGAGTGGCAAGAGGTTCACCGCAAACCCATTGTCTATCATAATTCGCTTAACCTTCTTTCCACGGAGATGGCCTTCTATCATTAGCGGTCTGTTATGCTCTGCCTCCTAGATCAAATCGTCATCGGAGAAGGAAACGACTGGTAAGCAATTTTCTTGCTCACCGTGCTCTTCGTGTTCCAACTCTATCAGTAAAGCTTCTCTAACCTCATGATTGGACAATGCCTGGACTAAGCTCTGCCGAAATTCTTCTGACAACTTAAGCGCATCATAGACGCTTAACCGAGCTGGTATACCCTTCAAATGACTTACTACATCATAAGACACCTTTGTTGTTTCACTTATCTTTTCTTTCCCGCCATCATTCTGCCTTTCAGCGACCTTTTTCCTTGTAATCCCTATATTCTGCTTCGCAGGACTTGTTGTCTTCCTTCCCGATTACAACGTAATCACTGCTACCTTCTTCGTTGCCTCACGGTCCGCTTTCTCTTTCACCTCTCAGGCCTTTCCCTGGATCGTAAACATATTCACCGTTGTCATCGTACCCCTCTCTTTCTCTTTGTCAATTACTATTTCGCCCATGTCTGTCATTCGTTGTATTATACATTTTAATGTATAACAATTCTCCGTTGGATGTCCACTAGGTGATGATAGTGGTAAAAATCTCTCTCTGGTTCTTGTCATATCCTCAGGACGTTTAGCTTCTGGTAACTCTATTGTGCCGACTTTTAGCAGTTGGTTCATCATAGGAATAACATCTTCTCGGTCGAATGCGAATCCCTCGTGAGAATTGAGCATCCTAGGCCTCTTTCCACTGTACCTATTTCTTGATTGGTTTCATTCTTCTTTTCATTCCGGCCTCTTTTCCCTGGAGTCCCTAGTAACTTTGCTTCTCTTCTCATGATCGATGGCATTTACATACATCCTACTGGGTGCTCTCCTAGTTATCTCATGGTGAAATGCTGGCATCCTACGAGTCATTAATTCCAAAGCATGTGATTTAGTGGCCAGGTCAGGGAAAGTTTAATGTCGGCGCTAGTGAGTCCAAATGCGATTCCGTTTCCATAGAGTTCAGACACATCTTGACATGTTCTCTTTCTTCCGGCAACTGCCTACACGAGGCTCCCAATGTCTTCCACCAATCTATAAACTTTTCTACCGGTTCTCCCTCTCTCTACCGCACGGAAGCCAATTCTGTAATACTAACATCACGCTCCGGAGAGAAGAAGTTTGACATAAAGGCAACCTGCATTTGTTCTCAAGTATGTATCGACCCTGGAGCCAAGCTAGAATACCATCGGAATGCTTTGTGTGCCAAGGATGACCAGAACAATCACAAGCAATACTGAGGTATTGTAAAAAAATTTCCCATGCTAGTTATGAAGTGCATTAGATGTTCTTCTTGCGATCCCTCCCCATTAAACTTCTAAAAATCTAGATGCTTGAAGTTGGCTAGAAAGGGGATATCTTCTACCTCCCTTAGATACGGTGTTCGGTATCTGAAACGGCCAGTATTTTCACGTTCTCTTTCTCCTCTAACAGCTTCTTCAACGACTTGTCTCACTTCGTCTTGTGTTACAGTTCTTGCAGCTGGAGCAGACCCTGGCGATCCTGCCCCCTGTGGTTAAGAATTTTCAGGCTGATTTTCTTATCCATTCGTTGTGCCCATCATCGGAGGAGCCGCTATCTGGGCTACATTATGTGCAAGAGTCGTTAAGGCTTCTCTGAGGTTTCTACACTCATCCATTAGTGCTCTTTGTGCTTCTGCCATCTCATTGATACGATCCTCTGTAGCAGGCGTATTGTCTTGATTTGTCCCGGCCATATGTACCCACTTCTCCACTCTTTGACGAAGTCGTGGTTGGAGTGGGGCGGGAATATGTCGATGTAATAGGACTTACAAAGAGAGGGAAGTATGGAGTTCCATTTGACTTCTGCACGCTTCCGATGCTATTGATCGATTGGGGTGGTACAGACATCGGTGAACTTGTCTGGGGCGCTACAGATATGGCTGAACTTGTCATTAATGCTTTACCTTTCTGCTGTCTCATCCATTTGACCCTTGGTGCGATAAAAAATGGGAAGTCGCGCGATGCTAACTACGGAACTACTTGCTCAGGATATATCGCAGGAGGAGCGAGTTCAGGATTCTACCTTGCTATATTACGTGTTATCGGCCCCCTAACTCTTGGTGAGGGAAGATCCATCTAGGGGCTTCTCACACTTCGTGCTCTCATTCTGTGAGACATTACGACAATCCAACCTTCCTGCCTTCTAATGGTTGCGGTGAAGCAGAAATAACCCCAGCTGTCGCTCGAGTCACGTTATTTTTATTTGCAGGCAGTCTAGTCATGTATGAGGGGGCTTGATTCGGTGTGTACTCTATTGTGAATCTGGTTAGAGTGAAACGGAAGTTCACTTTTCTTGCAGGAAGTTTCATTGGTCGTAGTTTGTGGTCGAATTTAGAAACCTTCAAACATGAAACATAACCATAGTTAGCATTTGAAGAATCAAATAATATATCTTAGAGATGAAGGGGAGAACGTTCCCACAGAGAGTTGCCATTTTGGCATCAGAAAGATGCCAAACTTATGATGAAAGTTCTGTAACTATCTCGATGTTAATATTAAATAAGATAAATATCCCCAACAAAGTCGCCATTTTGTTTCGAACAAGAAACAAACATATTGGATTTGAGATATTATCTTATTCAAATATAACAAAGAGAGAGTATTTAGAGACAATCATCATAACTTATTAATGCTGAGTTCATTTACATCCTCAAACATCCCTTGATTCTAAGATAGATTATTTAGAATGTACAAATTGACAAAGTTCAAATATCCAGATCAGATATTAAATCTCGCAGCATTTCATCTTGTGATTTGATCATCTCTTTAAGAGGAGTATGACATAGATCTCTTCTACTGATTTCCTGCTCTTAAAGCTTGAACAGAAGAAATTTGGAGTCTAGCCATTTCAACAGCATGTCGGCCCCTTAGCTTCACAGACTACAGAGCAGTCTAGTTGCATGGACGCACGCAACGGATATTGGTTGCGCGGACCCACACAAACCACAGGAACTTCCTCTCCCACCTTCAGTCTTCCTCCTCGCTCTGCTTCCTCTCCAAAATCTTCAATTTGTCTAAATGAAGGAGGGGAAGGGGTATTTATAGGCCCTCGCATGTGTAGAACCTCAATTTTGGTGCCATGGGACCCACCTTTCGATGCTTTAGATCTTTTTACAAAGAACCACTTCTGTATTTCATTGCGCGAACCCACGCAACTGTTATTTCGGTTGCGCAGTCCCATGCAACGGACATCGGTTGCGCGGACCCGCGCAAACCACCCTTAAAATATTTCATTCTCTTTCTCTTCCAATTTTCTTTCTATCACTCAATCTCCTTTTGCTTCAATCCTTCCTTCATCATTTTTTTATGCCTCAAAAGTCACCATGAGTCATTCAAAGGCTTCATCCTCGAGAAAAAGGAATTCTTCGATTTCCTCCGCACATGAACAATTCCCTCGTCACACTTGGACTTGTGTGGAGATTAATGAAAAACTACTGGAATTCCACCACCCTTACTCGGGTAAAATCATCTCTTATCTCATGAATCTTTAACAACATTGGTCAATCCCTCGTAGCGAACCTTCCACCCACCGAAGACGCCTTATCTTTATAGATAATTGGATCATGAGAGAACCCCAAATCCTAGAAGGCCGTATAGACGGAAAGGACTTGCATAAAAAAACCTGGCATGATATACAAAATGTGATTTCTACGCCCTTGCCATGATTCTCATCAGCCCTTTCCAACTCATTTCTTCAAGACTGCTCGTCAACATTTCTTTATCAATCGTGTCCCCTGGAGGACAGATGACTTCATAGTCGAGGGTCTTCTATCTCCTCGATATTTCTATAGTGACTAGGCCCGCACGGTTGCTTGAAAACATACGGTCATTTTGGAACGAATTAATCTCTTTGATGCCATCGTGGCTATGTCAGAGCATTTTTACGGAAACACAGCTATCTTCAGAGGCTTTCTTAACTTTTGGTCCCCCATAACCAACTCAATATTCAATCTTCCTCTGGGTGAGATGAGCATTACCTTATGGGACCTTTGCTGTATAGGAGGTCTTCCCATCATGGGTGACATCCTCGATATTTATATTCCTTCGAATGAGGAATTACCTCGTGCTTCTGCAGAAGACAGTAAATCTGGGATTTCAAAGACCACTCTAGAACTTTTCAGTGAGTTGGTTAACTTTCCCCATCCTGAACACATCACTCCTCTTAAATGGTTGGCTCATTTCTCTCGCAAACTACGGTACACTTCTCTTCTCTTAGTCTTTTCTTTTTAAATCTTCATCTCATCTTTTTTTTTTTTTTTTGAAATAACCCTATTATTTTACCTTGACAACTTTGCAGGTTATAATCATCAGAATCTTAAAACCATCCGTGAGAATATTAAAAACACTACCGAATACCGCATTCCTAGCTTATTGGTTAAGCTTGGTAATATTTCCTGGTTTGGAACAAGGCATCAGACCATCCCTTTTTGTACCTGCTGGTGCTATGGCTGAGGGTCAAAAGCATTCATTAGCTCCTTCAGTTCCATGTTCCTTATATCGCGCTTTTGGCGATATAATTTTTGGGCCCATACATTCATCATAATTCTAAAAATAGAAAAAGTAGAGGAATTAGAAAGGGATTACCAAATTAGAAGTTTATGTCAGGATCCTACAAAATAGGAAAGCAAGTTAGTTTCAAGAAATCAGAAAAACCTAAACCTAAAGTTAGAAAAATCCTAATCTTAAACTAATCCTAAAACTAGTTAATTTCAGAAAATGTAACCGTCAGTCCCCGGCAATGACGCCAAAAACTTGTTCACTCCCCAAGTATAGGGTTGTGATGTAGTAATAAACTCGGTAAGACCGAGGTCGAATCCACAGGGACTGAAACCTATACGTAATCTGAAAATAACTTGAGCTAGAACTAGGCTAAGATGAAATCTAAATCAGGGAAAATAAGGGAATAATGGTGAAAATAATTAATCTAAAACTATAGAATTCAAAGGTAGGGAACTAGGGTGCCAAGGATCCACTTATAGAGAACAGGGAGATCTACGCTTGATTCTTGAACTCAACTGGACTTTGAATCCCATCTTCATCTAGTTGGAAGATATAACCTGAAAATCAATCTGAACTTCCTTTAATGTAGTTTTCAAGAGACAAGACGGGTGTAAATTAGAATGGATTCCATCACCAAACCATGCCCATGAGACAAAGCAAACAACAATACTATACCAATACACACCCAATCAGAGAGATGCGTGAATGTTAGGAAGGGTTCCCTCACCCAACCATGCCCTGGAGACGATGGTGAACAACAGGGTTTCCTGACTTCATAATCTCAATAATGAAAGGAAATACTCATGCCATCGCAGACCTATTGTAATGCAAGTCACAATAAACCATTAATAACTAAGGCATTCCTTATTAATCAAACCAACATCAAATTCAGTTCAAAAGGATGAATCAAAGATGTAGAGTCTGCCCATCACGCCACAAGCTTCACCTCTTAGCCCTAGCTAAGAGGTTTAGCCCAACATAGTGAGGTTAAGCTCTAAAGAGAAAAAACTGAAAAAAACTAAAATAAAAAGATAACTCTCTCTCCCTCACGTCTGCTTCATGTCCAAACCATTTGTTGGATCTGCCACCTTTCCTCTTTTTCACGTCTACTTTATAACACCCACAGGTCAGTCGGTTGGGGCTTCTGCACAAGGAGCAGTGCGTAGACAGCTGGTTGAAACTTTTTTTAGAAACTACCTGCGAACGCTTTCTTTGTAGCAAAACTGGCTCATAGACGTCCCTAACGTAAGATCCAAGCCATTCAGTCACCATGGCTTTGGTCGGTCATCCCCTGGAGAAATTTTTAACGGCTAGGATCGTCAGACCGATCCTGGCCACGAGTGCAAACAGACCCGGATCGTCGGGTCTGGTGGGGACCACTTGTTAATTTGAGAAATCCAAGCATCCATTAGATGCAGGATGAAAAACCGGTTGAGTAGGGATGGTTTTGATTATCTGTTGATGCGGCTCACAGGATTCAATCACGCTGCACTATTTTGAACGCTGGAAAACAGTCCTCTTGTGACCTCTGTAGCGGGCACGTGCGCTTGTGAGATTACCCAAATTCAAAATGGGTTTGACTGGTTTTCGCCCCTCTGCGTGATGAATGGGTTAGATTGGACAGATGGTCCATGATGGTTG
Organism: Magnolia officinalis; assembly: GCA_021015155.1. Taxonomy (NCBI): domain Eukaryota; kingdom Viridiplantae; phylum Streptophyta; class Magnoliopsida; order Magnoliales; family Magnoliaceae; genus Magnolia; species Magnolia officinalis. Next base: position 8,131,316 of record JAJHSJ010000016.1, on the reverse strand, counting down.
CCCACCAACTTCCGAAAAAGTCCTCTGCGCTGCTGTTTGCGCACGAAAAAAAGAAATGGCAGTTGCCGTTTTCGGAAGAAGTCGGGTCCAAGGCGGTTTGACCGTCTTGGACTCGTGGTGCACATCCGACACATATGTGCCCTGTGCACATCCAATCTGCAGTGGGGTCCACTGTGATGATAATGAGGGATCTAGTCCGTGCATCCCTTTTCTCATATTATTTTAACAGTTGGGACCACAATTAAGGCAATCCAGATATCAGGTGGGCCTCAAATCAGAGATCCATGGGCTGATCTGTCCATTGGGCCACTTTCAGAGGGATCCACTGGCTGAAATTCGACGTGTACGGTTAATTTATGGCCCTCAGGCCATACATGAAGTTTCGAGCCGAATGGATGGTGAGAACCCTGTGATCTTGCATTCTGACTAACTTTTAGGCCACTTTAAGGTGAGTGGCTGGAATTTCTCTGATCCCCAGCATGTAGATCCTTGATCTTGGTCCCATGGAGTCCCGTCCAATGCCTTAGTGATGCCTGAGCGTTAAATCCATGCTTTTAGCATCCTTTCCAGTCCACGCTCCTAGATTCACCTTACATCTTAAACACGATTAAAATCAACCGTTAAGCAGTGTCATGTTCATAAATCCATGTAGTAAATGGGGTCTAATATGTAATATTTGACCCTCAACAGTTCTATGTTCCTTATATCGCACTTTTGGTGATATAATTTTTGGGCCCATAGATTCATCATTTCAACCTTTCTCGGTTTATGCTCCTCGGCATTTCTTTGTAGGTTGGCTGGGAGTATATTTCCCTTGGACCTTTAATGACCCACTGGAAGCATACTCAGATCCTCATCGGCTCCTGCTTCAATACTACTAACGCTGTTGATAATGACTCTATTTCTTATGGCGAGCACTCATTCCTTGTTTCCATCAGATCTAGTACTCTTCCATTAAGAGAAGGCAGCATGTTCTGGCGCGAACCCTATTATCCAAACAGATTTGCTTGTCAGTTTGGGTTTGACCAAACTGTGTCGGTGACTTGTGATGTCATCACCAGATCTATGAGGAACTGTGGCATCGGGCTGTATAATTAGTCTTTGATATGGAGACAACTCTCGAGTGTTAACACTGGATCTCATTTTATACTCTCAGGCCAAGGATACCCAATCCATTCTTCATATCCCTGGATGCGTTGGTGGGTCCACCAATACTATTTGGTGTGTAGATAATTGAGTGAGTTCGGGAGCTACCTTTTATGTATACCAGACCATATAATCGAGAGGGGGCAGGTAAACGCATTATCATTCAACTGACCATGCCATATTCATTTCTCCACCTCGACTAAGGAGTTATCAAGAAGACTAAGGCATCGGTTATTTCAGGGAGACTAACCATTCCCCCTGTTCTGGTCAATTTTGTACAACGATTTCCTTGGAACATACTTCTTGTGAAACACAATTGGCCGATACTCTTGAGGGTTAGATAGCTTTTGGGGTATCTCTGCAAAGTACTTATGAATCACCAGAATTTTCAGAAGAAGATGATAATTCTGTATAATTTTACCCCCCTCGTCCTTTGCAAATCATGAAAGACATTACTCTTGAAGCATCAAGAAGACAAGAGACAGACAGGCACCGTCGTTCTCTTCAAAAGAACAAGTATATCATCATTGAAGGTTTGTCTTCTTCAGAATAGAACAATAGTAAATACATATCGGTCAAGTTTAACAGGAGTACATTTTAAACAGGAAATATGACTCTTTTTATACTTCATATGAAACTTATTTATCTTATATCATATCTTCATGTGGCATGTGTTTATCATAGGTATGTTTGATAGACATGTGGAGCTTGAGCAATAAGTTATAATAATGGTTAGAATAGCATAGCTTAAATAATATTCAGAATAGGCGAGACTAAGTTTCAATTCTAGTTAGTTGCACACATAGTTTAGGCTCATGAGTAGTTGGAGCAACCATAGTTTAAACTCATAAGTAGTTGGAGTTGGTCTTATGTGAATTACGGCTGTAACTCTCTAGAGTTCACGGGGCTTATTGCGGCTGGGAGTTCACAAACCGTGATCCATTAGAGGGGCCCAGTGAAGCTACCAGGGTCGTGAACTCGATAGGATTTATGCACAGGGTTGGCCACAGTAACTCTCTAGAGTTCACAGGGCGCGCAAGGCTACCGTCGGGATACCAAATCCAAGGCCGCCAATCCATCAGTGGAGGGTCTCCTGCTTCAGAGACTTGGCCCCATGAGTTACTACTGAAATCAAACCAGGAATCTGGGGAGTCATCCTGCTTCGGAAAACTCACTTTTCCTTCCCCTGCAAGGTCAGACCCATTCACCAGGGGCGCTCTCCGGCCATCCTCATGACGGTGCCTGAAACTATACAGACGACATGGGTCTTACATAACTGCTTTGTCAATTGCCCACATGGGTGCATATGAAGCTCTCCATGGGCTTTTTAAGGCCACACGCGACACTGCTACCCATATAGTTTAGCCATATCGCCATCGCCAAATAATGACAAGCCTTATGCGCATTTAGCTTCTTATTGTTGCAATTCCCCTACGGCCACCTGTAAAAGATGAATTGGCCTTGCTGGAGTTATAAATTGAAATTAATATATGCATTTGCTGATGATAATGAAACAAAATTTTATGGTTAAGATAGTATATCAGCCTGGTGGTGCTATTGATTTCGATAAATTAAATGGCCACAGTAGTAGCAGCTTTGACAGTAACTTTGACGATAATCATTTTGCATTGGCGATTTACATTTGACGATATTTGTTTGGCGTCTTGGTGATAACTATTGGCAATTATGGCAACAATCGTTGGCATTTTTCATTGCTTTGCTTGAACTTGATATACTTTGAAGGCCTACACTTCATTAGTACTCAAAGAGAAATACAATGTTTAAAAAAAAAAAAGAAAAAAAAAAAGAAAAGAAAAGAAAATAATGCAAAGTTCTGCCTTCTGTATTCTCTTGCCTACCCGCCTTTTGATTGAGAAGAATCATGTTGTGAATCTTCTCTATCAAAATTGCACAAACATTCAGGGATGATATATTTTTATGAAGCGAGCATTCACTGGTATACTTATGCCTCGTTCATCTTGATCCAACACCCAATAGGCCCCATTAAAGTACACTTCTGATATTACGTATGGACCATCCCATTTAGGGTCGAACTTGCCCCCTGTTTTGCAAGTGACGACTATCGGTCTCTTCAACATCAATACCATATCACCTATTTTGAAAGAGCGATGCTTAACTTTTTTGTTAAAAGCTGCAGAGATTCTTGTTTGATATAATTGTAATCGTTGCTGGGCCGCTAGTCACTTTTCGTCTAGCAGATCTAATTCTGCCAGCCTGATCTTAGTGTTTTCGTCATTAGTAATCGCCTGATGTACTGCTATTCTGAGTGATGCAACTTGCGTTTCAATGAACAGCTTCAACCCCATAAACCAAAGAATATGGTGTTGCTTTCGTAACAGTACGATGAGTAGTTCGATAAGCCCATAGAGCTTCTTGCAGCTTCTCATCCCAATCGCGTTTGTTTTCAACGACCGTTTTGTTCAATATTTTCACCTTCGTCTTGTTGAATGCTTCGGCTAACCCATTAGCCAGCGGATAGTAAGGTGTCGAGAATGAATGCTGGATATCAAAATTTTGACACAATTTCTCCATTCCCCTGTTCTTAAATGAGGTCCCATTATCAGTGATGATTTTCTGAATACCGTAATGGTATATTATTGCATGTCGAATGAAATTCACGATGTCTTTCTCTTTTACATTTCTCAATGCAATAGCTTCAGTCCACTTCAAGAAGTAGTCAGTAGTTGCCAAAATGTATTGTTTTCCTCTGGATGATGATGGGTTTATAGGACCGATAACGTCGAGTGCCCAGGCTGCGAAGGGCCAAGAGGCTACTGACTGATGCAAATCTTCAGGGGGTACATGTATGACATTGCCATGTATTTGACATTTGTGACATCGACGTGCATAGTCAATTGTGTCCTTGAACATTATAGGCCAATAATACCCCATTCGACATACTCTATGAAACAAATTTCTACCAGCCTGATGAGCTCCACATTCCCCTGAATGTGCTTCACCCAATATTTGATTCGCATCCTTTGTATCCAAACATCACAGCAGTACCTCGTTGTAGGATTTCTTATAAAGTTCTTCACTACACATAATGATATTTTTTGCTCTTTGTCTTATTTGCAACCTTTGTGTGGGATCCTATGGTAGGATATCATATTTGAGATAATCCACAAAAGGCTGGCACCAATCATCAATTGTGATCTCTAAACACGATACGAGAAGTACTTTAGCAATCTCGACATCATCAGCAAGCAGTAAGAACCTTCTTTCTTCAATCGTTACTTGTAAACGTCTCCGATTCGGACAAGCTAAGGCTGCAACCAAACTAGCCAAAGCATCTGCCCATGCATTTTCTGACCTGGGTATATGTTTGACTTCAACATCTTGAAATTGCTCTAAAAGCTGTTGCACACGGCGATATATATGGGAGGAGCTCTTGCTTCCTTACTTCGAATTTTGTTGTGAGCTGGTTTATTACCAACTTAGAATCGCCAAAAATATGCAATGCCCTTATCTTCATTTCTTGAGCTATTTCCATCCCTATAATGAGGGCTTGATATTCAACCTCATTATTGGTGCATGTTGCGCCTAATGTGAAGTAATAAGGCAATAGATCGCCTTGGGGACTAATAAATATTACCCTAGCACCAGTTCCTGAAGTTTTGGAAGCACCATCAAAATACATCTGCCACGGGCAGCATAATTCTGTCTTCATCACCTGTTCATCTGGAAAATCATCATTTATCGTTTCACTGTCCGACACAGGATGGGCTGTCAAGAAATCCGCCACTACCTGTCCTTTTATTGCTCTCGCCAGTTCATACGTGATCGCATATTCTGACAGTAAAAGCATCCACTTGGCCAATCTCCCCGATAGCATTGGCCTTGTCATTAAAATTTCAGCGGATTCACTCGCGAAATCAAAATTATATCGTGGGAGAGACAATAATGCCTTAATTTCTGTACTGCGAAGATCAGAGCTAAACACACTTTCTCAATAGGCGCATAGTTGCATTCAGCTCCCACTAAATGTAACATCCCGAAAATCGGGGGTCGAGCATAAACTCAACTCCGGAGTTCCAGAACATCACTTATGCAGTAAAATGAATGATGATTGAATGTTGACTGTATTCGTGCATTGAACATGAGTGAGATTAAGCCAAAACAGCATATCATACTCCAGAGACAGTTAAATTTGCAAGCGGAAGACTATGATAGATAAATAAAATATATAAACTATGATGAGTCTCCAGAGTGTGATAACATTACCAGGTTAAATAATTACAAGTACGGTTCTAAATATACCAAATGTGAGGAAGTATAATGTCTCCTATCCCAAGTACCATAGCCCCGTCAATACAATATCAGGTCTTCATTGACCTGCCAGAGAGATACAGATAGGAGAACTCCTCCTATCATCATAGAAGTAGTTCGGCTCTGCTTTACAAGCATCGCCATCACCTAAAACTCAACAAATCTGGTTGGTGTGTACAATACCGTCCCGTAACGTGGGAGTGAGTAGCTAACTCAGTGGAACAATAAAGCATAGGTTAACGTGTTATCAAAACAGTCAAGTAGTAATATAAAGCAGTACAATCAAATACTCCTAACTACTCTTATTAATGCAAGTATGAATGACATGATGTATGCCCTCACTGACATACTCCCTCATGCGACACCATCTCACGCTCGCGGCATGCTTTCATCCCTCAGTGCTCCACATCTTCCAGGCACATGCAATGCATGATGAGCATGATTACTGAGTTTTTAATTAGCCCATTTCAAACAGTAGGATTGAGAAACTAAGGTACCTCCCTTGTATTATTTCCAAACATGATCCATTCTAGGGTCGTCAGCCCTAGTTAATATCAGACGATGGTGTGTTTTGTAGGTCACTGTAGAGGCTGCCAGGGCTATTATGCACAAAGGTTACACCACTCCCCCATCACCCCTTAAACGATTCATCACAATACAGAAACAGGCCTAGTTCATACTCTATATACCGCGGCAAACCCTAAGGCTCACTGCGATTTCAGAGTATGCTTGAGGTCACTACAAAGGGCTGTCAGGGCTGTTACGCATAAAGGTTGCGCCGCTCCCACCTTATCAATGTAGGCCGACAGCACGAATATAGTGTCTCATACCACCATAATCGGCTCATAAATTTGGTTGCTCACTGGTCACTACGGGGAGGCACGTGGCCCCAGCGTAAGCCGACAGCTCGACCACTGTTCCCATATCACCATGCCCAGCTCATGAGTCTTAGCGGATCGAGGTACCATGGTTAAAAGGGATTCCACTGGTAAGTTTGGTACCCTAGGTTCAAGCAATAGCGTCCAAACATGGTGAACATATATAAGATAGATCGGGTTGCCTGACGAGCTCGGCTAGCTCGAGCGCACAACAAGTTAAACGACATGAAGTGCATAAGCACTTCACGTGGCCAACCACTATCGCCAACTGAAGTACGACTCGAGTTCGTCGAACACATCTCACGTAGAAAATGAATCACAACCACGAATTCAATTCTGGTACCGATTGTCTGGACTATAACCATATCCCCAAACATAATCAATTTCAAATATTAAAGCAGTAATGGATCAAGGTTTAAATCATACAATCAAAGTCTGATATTATCCGTTTAGGGCTGTCAGGGCCGTTGCACGCATTCGTTGCTCCACTCCCCCATCACCCATGACGGATCATACAACGTAAACATGAATTTAACATATGCATTACATAAATAAAATCATAAAAACAGTTAAGCATGTTATGAAGCACAACACAAGCATGAGTTTGTACATATTCAATTTCTAATCACACAACTATCCAAGGAAATCATACACATAGTTAAAGGAGTTGAGAATCATATTTCAACACCCTTAAACATTGCAATTCACTAACTACTACTCATTCAGACATTTCAACAAACACTTTAAAATACAGGCATCAACATACATGACGTATGTTGATCACATAGGTATAAGGCCAAATACTTTCACTAGGGAGTTACCCCAATCATAACACGCATACACCCACGACGGATAGTCATGGAAAGCAGGAATCCAAGTTCCGTATTCATTCAGTCATTTCCACAAACACTTGGGCCACACATTTTAACATATATAGTGTATATTGGTCGTGGCGTGATTTAGGGCAAATCCTTTCGTCAAAGGGGTATCGCCAATACAACAATCATGAATCCATGACATTTAGTCATGGCGAGCACGAATGAGAATTCTATACTCATTCAGTCATTTTCACAAACACTTAGAAAACACTATTACAACATACATGATGTATGTTAGCAAAACATGTATTAGGGCTAACCTTTCGCCAAGCAAGTATTTTATCCATATATAGTATATTCATACAGCAAATAATCATAGCAAAAACATCTCCAAGATTTATACGTATATGGTACTTTCTGGAATACACAATTTCAACATACATAGTGTATATAAGCGAAACATGTATTAGGGCGAGTCCTTTCGCCAAACAAGTAATTTATCCATATATAATATATTCATACAACAAATAATCATGTCAAACACATTTCCAAAATTTATACATATACCGTACTTTCTACAAATACCTAGAGTATGTAGAATTCCATATTTTTCATCTTTAATCGAAACGAAAAACAGACAGCACTTTGTACATGTGCAATTGCATGCAAATCATGAATCTATCATTATCTGACATTGAAAGCATTGAAAACCATAACCCATACATCTAAAGTCCGCACCTTTTGTCGTAGAATCGTAACGGAGTCGATAGGTTTGCCAAGCTTCCGTATTTGGCAGTTTGGTAACCTATAGAATGAAATAGGTTAGCTATTTCATAACCTACAACTGTCTAAACTCCAAAACAGATTAGGGTTAGGGTTTCTTACCTAAAAATGACGCCGGAAACGCCGGGAAAGCGATGAGAATCAGGCGGTGGAGCCCGAATAGCGGCAGGGAAGAGTGGCAGGGAGATTCTCCCACAGCTCCCACACTTTCTCTCTCTTTTCTCTCTTCTCAATCTAGGTTTTCTCTCAAATTCGTATGGCTGCAATGAGAGAGGGTTTAAGGTCCTTATATAGCCTAAAAACTCACCAAAGTAGACTCCTAGTCAAAGTATACTTAGGTTATAACCAAAGCGGGTTAGTTTTAGCTCAACGGAGGACTTCTGGCGGGCCTCCTTAAGCCAAAGGTCGGACTTAAGCTCACCGACAATGGATCTAGGTTCTATTAAGTTTTCGTTCCAGTAGGGTTCTCAGATCACGCGTGGCGGACCAGTTTCAGTTCAACGGTCAGCGGATCCCGATCAGAGATTCCGAGTACATGTAAATGTGTATGAAATTTCTCCTGATCCGAGAGTGTAATTTGGTCTGATTCTGATGGTCTGGTTGCTTAAAACTGATCCGCAAGCGAGAGGTGCCAGATTACTATTCAAGATATTTTATTTTGAATTAATTTCACATTTCTCACACTCTTCACTCCAAGGTCAAGCGAATAGCGCTGGGACACTATCTGGATTTGATTTCTGAGATGGTTGTCAAGCCCAACAAGGCGGTCCTAGTTCCTTAACTTCATGTTAATCGGACTTCCGATGTGCGGTCCAGATCCGATACGGAGTTTCGGGATGCTCCCGAGAGCAGCCGGGTAATGAGATTGATCCTAGATTTTAGGGTAACCTAGCGTTAATGATTCTACAAGTTTTGGGTCTTGCAAATCGTATTTAAAGTGATTGGTGCTAATTTCACAGGCACTTTAGTTTAACACTAGCTAATTCTCGCCTAATTTCTAAAGGATTTAGTCCTGAGTGATTTCGGTCTGAGGTGGTACCTGGGCCTTTGTAGTTTGTATATAAAGTGATCCGAGTTATACTACTTAGCTAGTTTAAGTTAGTGTCTAGGATGAAAGTACTTAAAAAGATTGAAGAGCAAGGTAGTGAAGGATGAGATTTGTGAAAGAAATGGGTTCACAAGCGATTTTAGACTGTGGGATTCAGTTCTAACAAGTTAATAAGGTGTTAGGATCGACCCATCGCCTAAGGACGTCTAATCCCAGGTTGGCAAAAATCCGGGATGTTACACTAAAGTTCTGCTTATAATACAATGCGATCTCCTTCCCTTGCTTGTTTGTTTGTGCTAGTAAGGCCCCTAATGAATTTTCTGATGCAGAGATATAGAGAATGAGGGATCTACCTTTCACAGGCATTGCTAGTTTTGGGGGATGTTTCAATAACTCTTTGATTGAATTGAATGCGTTTTAACATGACTGGTCCCACAAAAGTTCTACTCCTTTCTTCATTAGATAAGAAAATGGTTGACACCTTCCTACAAGATTTGAAATGAAACGACGAATATATGCCAACTTTCCTTGTAAATTTTTTAATTCCTTTGGTGTTTTCGGGGGTGGCATTTCCTATATAGCTCTGATCTTTCCTGAGTCAATTTCAATTCCTCGATGTCTATCGACAAAACCGAGAAATTTCCCTGACGAAACGCTGAACGCACATTTAGACGGATTCATCTTCAGTTGCTTCTTTCTGAGACGACGGAATACTGAAACTAGATGTTCACAATGTTCTTCATGGTCATTTGATCTAACCACCATATTATCTACATAACATTCGACATGCTTGTGCATCATATCATATAATATATTTTGCATCGCTCTCTGATATGTTGCACCATCATTTTTTAGACCAAACGGCATGACTCTATAACAGTAGATTCCCAACGATGTTCTGAATGTTGTGGCTTCCTCATCTTCCGGAGCCATTCTTATCTGATTATATCCTGTGTAACCATCCATAAAGGACATAAGAGCATATTTCGTCATACTATCGATTAATAACTCAGTAATTGGTAGCGAGAAGTCATCTTTGGGACATGCTTCGTTCAAGTCCCTGAAGTCGACGCATAATCTGATTTGTTTACTCTTCTTTTTCACTGGAATGATATTCGATATCCATTTGGGATACTTGACCTCCCTGATGAACCCAATTTAATGAGTTTGCTCACTTCTTCTTCAATTAGAGGAATCAACTCCGGATGGAATCGTCGTTGCGCTTGCTTAATTGGCCTCTTGTCCTTAGAAATATTTAACTGGTGCATTGCCACTGATGGTTCCAGACCTAGCATTTCAGCATATGTCCAGGCAAATACATCTTTATTCTCTTTCAAAAGTCTCACATACCGGTCGGCTTCTTCTTCAGAAAGATCGGTGCTTATGAATATATTCTGGGGTTCTTCTTCCGTCCCTATGTTTATTTCTTGCAAGCTATCAATCGTCAGTTGCCCCCCATCTTCCATTTGCTTGGGAGCCACCTCAGGATGTTTAATCATTTTAATTTCCTCTTCTTCTGCCATCTCTACAGTGATCGTATTCACTGAGGATTCCCCTCCCAATCCGTGAAATCTTTCTCATTTCTTTTCATTGACCCCAACCGGGATTAAAATACCTTTTCTGCTGTTTAAACCAACTGGCTCTTCACAATCGAAGCCCATATTCTTCATTATTCTTTTGCTAGCAGAGTTGTACCTTTCCAAATCTTCGGGTGTCAATTTTACAAATTTCATCTTATTATCTCTCTTTGCTTCTATCTCTCCCTCTGACACTACATAGAATTCAATAGGTTCAGGGTTTTTCTTTTTGGCTTCAACGTAGAACCTCTTAGGCATGACTAAGAATGGTTTCTTCCTTTCAGCTTGCAGTAGCGGCATCGTATAATTTGCTTGCAAAATTTCTAACTACTCTGGGGATAATAATGTCAGCGGAGGTTGTCCTGGTCGTCTCAGATGTTTTGGTACAAAATATAATTTTTGTTTCACCTTCTCTTTCTCGAACATCCCTATCTTTGCAATTCCGTTTTGTGTTGTGATAGTATTATCCTTCACCATTTCATTATTATTGCTTCTCTCATTATTTCATGTGGCGAATTCGTCATAATAACCGGCGTCAATGAAGAAAGATTCTGCCTCTGTATATGATTTTGTATCAGCCATCACCTTACACTGAAACCCGTCTTTACAATATTTAAAGCGTTGATGAAGAGTTGACGGTACGATGCCATATTGATGTATCCAAGGTCTTCCTAGAAGGAGATTATATGTTGTTACTGCATCGATAACATGATAAACAACATTCGTTATTAGCTCCCCGATTTCCAATGTTAACGTGATTTTGCCGAGCGCCCTTTGTCCATCTTGATTAAACCTTTGTATCACCATTCCACTAGGGCGCAGATGAGAGCGGCGATATCCGAGTTCACTTAGCATCATTAATGGCAACAGATTCACTACAGAACCCATTATCTAGCATTATTCGTTTTATTTGTTTACCGCCGACGTAGCCTTCAACCATCAGGGGTTTATTATGATCTTCACCACAGATTAAGTCTTCATCAGAGAAAGAAATGACCGACATACAATTATTTCATTCATCATGTTCCATCTCTGTAAGCAACGCTCTCCTGACGTTATTATCAAATAGGGCTTGTATCAGACTGTTTCTGGAATCTTCTTACTGTCGTAGTGCATCATATACACTTAGTCGAGCTTGTATGCCTTTTAAATGACTCACTACATCATATGCCACCCCTTCCACCTTATCTTTCCCTTTTTCTCTAGCATTGTCATGGCATTCTTCATGCATTTCTTTCCTTATTACCTCTGCGTTCTTGTAACATCCCGAAAAATCGAGGGTCGAGTAGTAACTCAACTCTCGAGTTTCCAGAACATCACTTATGCAACATAGATTATGATGATTGAATGTTGACTGTATTAGAGTAGTGAACATGAGTGAGATCAAGCCAAACAGCATATCATACTCCAGAGATAGTTAAATTTGCAAGCGAAAGATTGTGATAGATAGATAAAATATATGAACTAAGATGAGTCTCCAGAGTGTGATAACATTACCAGGTTAAATAATTACAAGTGCAATCCTAAAATATACCAAATATGTAAGTGTAATGTCTTCTATTCCAAGTACCTTAGCCCCGTCAATACAATACTAGGTCTTCATAGACCTGTCAGAGAGTTACATGTAGGAGAGCCCCTCCTCAACATCATAGTAGTCCGGCTCTGCTTCAAAAGCATCGCCATCACCTGAAACTCAACAAATCTGGTTGGTGTGTACAACACCATCCCGTAACGTAGGAGTGAGTAACTAACTCAGTGGAACAATAAAGCATAGGTTAACATGTTGTCGACTCAGTCAAGCAGTAATGATAAAGCAGTACAATCAAACACTCCTAACTACTCTTATTAATGCAAGTATGGATGCAGTCATGATGGATGCCCTCACCACACCCTCCCTCGTGTGACACCATCTCACGTTCGCGGCATGCTTTAATCCCTCAGTGCTCCACATCTTCTAAGCACATGCAATGCATGATGAGCATGATTACCGAGTTTTTAATTAATCCATTTCAAACAACAGGATTGGGAAACTAAGGTACCTCCCTTGTATCATTCCCAAACATGATCCATTCTAGGGTCGTCAGTCCTAGTTAATATCAGACGATGGTGTGTTTTCTAGGTCACTGCAAAGGCTACCAGGGCTGTTACGCACAAATGTTACACCACTCCCCCATCACCTTTTAAACGATTCATCACAATACAGAAACAGGCCTAGTTCATACTCTATATAACGTGGCAAACCCTAAGGCTCAATGCGATTTCAGAGTATGCTCGAGGTCAAATGGCTGTCAGGGCTGTTACGCACAAAGGTTGCATCGCTCCCCCATCACCTTATCAATGTAGGCCGACAGTACGAATATAGTGTCCCATACCACCATAATCGGCTCACGAGTCTGGTTGGTCACTGGTCACTACGGGGAGGCATGTGGCCCTAGCATAGGCCAACAGCTCGACCACGGTGTCCCATACCTCCATGCCCGGCTCATGAGTCTTAGGGGATCGAAGTACCATGGTTAAAAGGGATTCCACTGGTAAGTTTGGTACCCTAGGTTCAAGCAGAGGCGTCCAAACATGGTGAACATACATAAGACAGATCGGGTTACTTGACGAGCTCGGCTAGCTCGAGCGCACATCAAGTTGAACGATATGAAGCGCATGAGCACTTCGTGTGGCCAACCACTATTGCCAACCGAAGTACGACTCGAGTTCGTCGAACACATCTCACGTGGAAAATGAATCACAGCCACGAATTCAACTCTGGTACCGATTGTTTGGACTATAATCATAGCCCCAAACACAATCAATTGCAGATAGATAAAGCAGTAGTGAATCAAGATTCAACTCATACAATCAAGGTCTGGTATTATCCGTTTAAGGCTGCCAGGGCTGTTGCACGCATTCGTTGCTCCACTCCCCCATCACCCATGACGGATCATACAACGTAAACATGAATTCAACATATGCATTACATAGATAAAATCATAAAAGCAGTTGAGCATGTTATGAAGTACAACACAAGCATGAGTTTGTACATATTCAATTCCTAATCACACAGCTATCCAAGGAAATCATATACATAGTTAAAAGAGTTGAGAATCATATCTCAACACCCTTATACATTACAATTTACTAACTACTACTCATTTAAACTTTGTAACAAACGCTTAGACTACCTACACCAACATACATGACATATGTTGATCACATAGGTATAAGGCCAAATCCTTTCACTAGGGAGTTACCCCAATCATAACACGCATACACCCACGATGGATAGTCATGGCAAGCAGGAATCCAAGTTCCATATTCATTCAGTCATTTCCACAAACACTTGGGCCACACATTTTAGCATATATAGTGTATATTGGCCGTGGCGTGATTCAGGGCAAATCCTTTCGTCAAAGGGGTATCGCCAATACAACAATCATATATCCATGACAATTAGTCATGGCGAGCACGAATGAGAATTCTATACTCATTCAGCCATTTTCACAAACACTTAGAATACACTATTACAACATACATGGTGTATGTTAGCAAAACATGTATTAGGGCTATCCATTCGCCAAGCCAGTATTTTATCTGTGGCAAGATGCCTAATCCTACCAAGGAGTTTTCTCACGGTCCAGACTGATCCTATTTAATCATGCCTAGCTTAACAGGCAGGTTATCTTACTCACACTCTTCAATAAGTGTATGAATATCCCCATTGTCTTCTGGATGTTACAGAACATACATAGTGTATACAAGTAAGCATGCATTACGGCGATTCCTTTCGCCAATCAGGTATTTTATCCATGTATAATATATTCATACAGCAAATAATCATGACAAATACATCTCCAAAATTTATACGTATACGGTATTTTCTAGATTACACAATTTCAACATACATAGTGTATATAAGCAAAACATGTATTTAGGCGAATCCTTTCGCCAAATAAGTATTTTATCCATATATCATATATCCATATAACAAATTAACATGTCAAACACATTTCCAAAAAATATACGTATACGGTATTTTCTACAAATACCTAGAATATGTAAAATTCCATATTCTTCATCTTTAATCGAAACGGAAAACAGACAGCACTTTGTACATGTGCAATTGCATGCAAATCATGAATCTATCATTATCTGACATTGAAAGTATTGAAAACCATAACCTATACACCTAAAGTCCGCACCTTTTGCCGTAGAATCGTAACGGAGTTGATAGGTTTGCTAAGCTTCCGTATTCGGCAGTTTGGCAACCTATAGAATCAAATAGGTTAGCTATTTCATAACCTACAACCTTCACGCTCCCAAACAGATCTAGGGTTAGGGTTTCTTACCTTAAAATGGAGTCGGTATCGCCGGGAAAGTGTCAAGGAAGGGGTGGTACAGCCCGTGTGGTGGTTGGAAACAGTAGGAGGAAGATTCTCCATCAACTCTCAAGCTTTGTCTCTCTTTTTTTCTCTTCTCCTTAGGGTTTATCCCAAATTCGTATGGCTGTGAGAGAGGCTGCCCTAAGGTCCTTATATAGCCTAAAAACTCTCTGGAATAGACTTATGTTCAAGGTATACTTACATTATAATCAAATCGGCATTGTTTCAGCTCAAAAGAGGGTTTCTGGCATCCCTCCTTGAGCTAAAGGTCGGACTTAAGCTCACCAACACCGGATCTACGTTCTATTAAGTTTTTGTTTCAGTGGGGTTTCCAGATCACGCGTGGCGGACCAGTTTCAGTTCAACAGTCAGCGGATCTCGATCGGAGATTCTGAGTACATGTAAATGTGTATGAATTTTCTCCTGATCCGAGGATGTAATTTGATCTGATTCTGACGGTCTAGTTGCTTAAAACTGATCCGCAAGCGAGAAGTGCCAGATTACTATTCAAGATATTTTGTTTTGAAATAATTTCACATTTCTCACACTCTTCACTCCGAGCTCAAGCGAATAGCGCTGGGACACTATCTGGATTTGATTTTCGAGATGGTTGTCAAGCCCAGCGAGGCGGTCTTAGTTCCTTAACTTCGTGTTAATCGGACTTCCGACGTGCGGTCCAGATCCGATATGGAGTTTCGAGATGCTCTCGAGAGCAGCCGGGTAATGAGATTAATCCTAGATTTTAGGGTAACCTAGCGTCAATGATTCTACAAGTTTTGGGTCTTGCAGATCGTATTTAAAGTGATTGGTGCTAATTTCACAGGCACTCTAGTTTAACACTAGCTAAATCTCGCTTAATTTCTAAAGGATTTAGTCCTGTAAGATTTATGTCTGAGGTGGTACCTGGGCCTTTGTAGTTTGTATATAAAGTGATCCGAGTTATACTACTTAGCTAGTTTAAGTTAGTGTCTAGGATGAAAGTACTTAGAAAGATTGGAGAGCAAGGTGGTGAAGGATGGGATTTGTGAAAGAAATGAGTTCACAAGCGATTTTTAGCCTGTGGGATTCAGTTCTGACAAGTTAATAAGGTGTTAGGATCGACCCACCGCCTAAGGACGTCTAATCCCAGGTTGGCAAAAATCCGGGATGTTACAGTTTTGCCTGCAGGGGTTCTTTACCCTCTTTCCAGAATGTAATGTGACCACTGCAGCTTTACCCGTTTGTCTAAGGGAATAATGGTCACCCATCCTTTTAACATAATTTGAATGAGTATGTTCTTATCAAATGTCATGTGCAATATTAGGTAGTGTTTATCTATAAATAAATTCTATTTTGGAGATCAAAGGGAGGATGTTTCCACTGAGAGTCGCCATTTTGGCATCTTATGAGACGCCAAATAATGATAAAATCCACTAAGTCATTCTTAAATCAATATTAAATAAGATTCACCAGTGGAGTCGCCATTTTGTTTTGACCACGAAATGCATTTGATTTGGGAGAATATCTTATTTAACAATGATGAAGATGGAATAAAGAGAATATTCATCAATTTTATTTATTCTGAGTTTATTAACATCCTCTTGGTCCTTTGATTCCAGGATAGAATCTCTTAATAAAGAGAAAAAAAAATACACAAGTCAAATATAATCAAAATGTAAATTTTGGTAGCATTCCAGCTCATTTTCATCAAATCTCCAGGGGAGACGAGTTGTGCGAGTTTCCCATGTTAGGATTCCTTGGAAATATCTGAAATAGCCTCGTCTGTCAGAAATTTCCGCATAATGACTGCTCTCTAAAATTACCCGCACAACTCATATAGGAGTTGCGCGGGCCCGCGCAACTTATTTTGAGTAGCGCGACCCTCCTTTCTTCTCTCTGTCTTCAATACCTGTCGGAGAAACTGACCTCCTGAACATTTGATCCCTCAAATGAAGGGGTGAGGGGGTATTTATAGGCACCCGTACGTGTGAGCCTTCGACTCTTGTGCCATGGGTCTCACTTTGTATTACCAAATCCTCCTTCTCTGATAAGACTTGCGCGTCCCAGCGCAACCTGGGTGAGTTGTGCGGACCCGCACAACTTGGGTTCCGTACAACTTGGGTCCCGCACAACTTGGGTTCCGCACAACTTCGGCCCCACACAACTTGTACTGCTTTCCCTCTCTTGTTCATGCCTTTCTCCAACTCTCTCTCTAATCACTTTTGGTACCCCAACTGTAACTAACTCCGAAAGGCTAAAAATACGAGCCACTCCAATGGTTAAAGGTACACACAACTCACGCACCCTAAATCCAATCTACTGGACTCAGCTTTTCTTATTCTAACTTAGGCATCAGAGAGTCCCCCTGCTACAGATAGGGTCTCCTTTGTCTTCCTCAT
Organism: Magnolia officinalis; assembly: GCA_021015155.1. NCBI lineage: Eukaryota > Viridiplantae > Streptophyta > Magnoliopsida > Magnoliales > Magnoliaceae > Magnolia > Magnolia officinalis. The sequence goes on along the minus strand of JAJHSJ010000016.1, from coordinate 8,114,028 downwards.
GTGCAGGCATTCAAACGTCTAGTGGTCCATCAAGGGTGACACAGAAAACTACATCAACAGTATATATTTTAACGGGCTTTTTATAATCATCGTGTCATATTAAAGTTAATTTAGTAATTAAATTCAAACTCATATAAATATATTATGCATAGCTACTTTTGTATTATAGGGATTATGAATCCAAGTTGCCAAATTCAACGAGAGGATTTCAAATTGACGGTATTTCAAATTTAAGGGATTTTTATTCCACGGTGTCAAATAAGGCTTAAAAGTGTGTTCATCTCCATTATCGTCATTCCCTTTGAGAACCAATCAAAGGGAATTACGTGTGATTTGTACGGATCTGCATGGTACATTTGAAGATCTACAGATATGTATGGCGACGATTTCTCGATAATCAAAGCTGGAACATATTAGATGGTGTCGTGTATTGCTTAGCGACTGATGAAGAAACAATCACGTGCAAATGGTTACAAGACAGGTGGCGAAAGAAGAAGCAGAGGAGTTACAAGTGTTGGAGAATAGCTACGATAACCGTTAGGATGTGGAAAGATCTAGATGGCTGGATCAAAGCTATAAATAGAAGAATAATGCAAGAAGAAAATTGTCTCATACCAACCCAAACAAACCAAATCTATCTTTTAATTATCCTGTCAATTTACCAGTAAAATTATATTCCATAGTGCAATCCTTTACTTTTCTTATCAAGCAAGTTACATTTCTTAGTGTAATCTTTACTTTCCAGCCTGTGGTCTTACATTCATAGTGTGATCAGTAATAGTAATCAAGTAGTTGGTTACTTTTAACCGTAGTTTGAATCTACGCTAGCGCGTTGAATTCATTTAATCAATCAGAAATTGAGCGAGTGGCTGAATAGGCAATCGATCTCCTCAAATCTTGGTCATACACTACGTGTCTGCCCATCTTGGCGCTTGGGGTCATTGTTGTTCGGTTTGAATTAAAGCCAATTTTGATTTTGGTATGCCTACACACAATGTCAAAAATAGTAGCAACAAGTTTTTGGCATGCCCAGTGGGACCCTGTCTCTAACTTACCAGTGTAGTCTTGTCAATTATGAATAGAAGAAGTGCTCGCATTGCTAGGGTTGGTCACTCTACGCCAACTGCACCACCTCCAGTCGAGGATGTACAGGTTTCCCCAACCCCTGAGGTTTTGAACTTAAATAATAGTCCAATGCCTGTTGCTAGAGATCAGGGAGGAGCATCGACTTTCCGAACTGTTCTTCTAGACGAAGTAGCTGTTGTGCTCCAAGATGTACAAACGAGCATTCAACTTATGCAGGAGTATGGAAGGGCCCAGGGGGAATAATTTTGTATTCAAGCTGAGAACACCAATCGATATGTGGCTAGCAAAGATAAAGCAATGCATTGATTGATAGGTATGATGGTCGAACGAACACCTTCAGCAATGCAATACAATGCCGAGGGAAGTTCTATCGACAATGGAACTCCGCTGCCACCCATGCCACCTCCATAACATAATCCACCATCAGTTTTTGTCTCAGAGATGAGAAATGTGCCACCTCCTATGAAACTTATGTGACCGGAGTGAGAGGCTAGGAATTTTATACCTAAGAATAGGAATCAAGGGTTGCCATGAGGATTCAATCCCCAACAGTTTCCTGGATTCCAGGATAATGTAAACTGATTTGGTCCAGATCACCCGCCTGCCTTAGAGCCCCAGTGGATGGATCACGACCAGATTGTACAAATTGTCCAGGAAGCTACCAACCAAGTACTCGGCTGCAACACTATCCCAGTGTATCATAAACATACCCTGAATGGATAGATCGACAACACCCATTACTAAGGAACTATCGACTGGATTTTGCCTTATTTTTAGGCGAGCCCGGTCAATTGACCATCGAACATGTTGGCCGATTTACAATGCAGTGTGGAGAATTGGCCAACAACAACATCATAAATTACAGTTATTTAGCCATTCACAAATGGTAGCAGCCTTCACATAGTACTCAAACTTATTGCCAGACTCAATACACACCTGGCTAGAGATGGAAAAAAAGTTCCACGCTCAGTTCTTCTCTAAGAACAGAGAAATTACTATGGTCGATCTCTCACGTTTTCGGCAATTGCCTGGAGAATTGTATGAAACCTAAATCACATGGATTAAGCGGGCAAAGAGCTGTTGTAAGGTTGTTATGACTGAGATCGAATTTGTGCAACTTGCACAAGACGGACTTGAATATAAACTTCGTAAGAAGTTCATAGGTACGGAGTTCATAGATTTGTACGACTTGACTAAAAAGGTCTCTCGCTACGAAGAACTCTTACAAGAAGGAACCAGGCAAAATAACTCGTCATTAGGGACGTATTACAATGACCCAAATTACGAGATCACAATTGCTAAAGTAGTGGCTAAAAGCCATTAGTATTTCCACAATGGTTAAAGCGAAATCGACCGCTTCGACTGTGCAGAAGGCTCAAAAGGTTTATACCTTTGACATTACCAGAGTTGAAGAAATATTTGACATTTGACATTTTTTTGGCCAAGAAATTTATCAAAATACCCATGAATTATAAGATACCATCAGCCAATGAGTTGTAAAAGACCGAATACTGCAAATGGCATGGAAATCAGTCTCATTTAACTAACAAATGTGTCATGTTCAGGAATGTTATCCAAGATCACATCGATCGCGGATTACTGAAGTTTCTAGAGAAGGGTGAGGAAGCAATGTTGATCAATACAGACCCATTCCCATCCAATCTCGAAGTCAACATGGTCACGACCAATCTAAGGAATCAGCCACAATTGAAGGTCGATCTTAGACTAAGCAATCAACGGGAAGTATCACATCGACCAACACAAGGGCGTCAATGGCCCTCACATTCGAATGTTAGTTGGTTGAACGCCGTTTGGAGAGCTAATTAGGGTTCCCAGTTATACGATTAATGCACTCAAAGGACTATTTGTGAGTGGGGGACCCTCCCAAGCAAAGATGGGGAGGTCAGTACATGGCCACTTGGCCAATTAGAAGTCACGACCGTTACCAACCACAACAAATGACACCCAATCACCGCCCACAAAGGGAGCCATCATGTAACATCCCAGATTTTTGCCAACCTGGGATTAGACGTCCTTAGGCAATGGGTCGATCCTAAGACCTTATCAACTTGTCAAAACTCAATCCCACAGTCTAAAATCGCTCCTTAAGCCATTTTCTTCACAAATCCCACCCTTCACTACCTTGTGCTTTCAATTTTTCAAAGCACTTTCGCCCTAGACACTATCTTAAACTAGCTAAGTAGTATAACTTGGATCACTTTATATACAAACTACAAAGGCCCAGGTACCACCTCAAACAGAAATCTTACAGGACTAAACCCTTTAGAAATTAAGTGAGATTTAGCTAGTGTTAAATTAGAGTGCCTGTGAAATTAGCACCAATCACTTTAAATATGATCTGCAAGATCCAAAACTTGTAAAAACATTGACTCTAGGTTACCCTAAAGTTTAGGATCAAACTCATTACCCGGCTACTCTCGGGAACGACTTGAAACTTTGTATTAGGTCTAGACCGCACATCGGAAGTCCGATTAACACGAAATTAAGGAACTAGGACCGCCCCACTGGGCTTGACAACCACCTCAGAAATCAGGTCCAGTCGATGTCCCACGGCCATTCGTTTGGATCCGGAGCGAGGGAGTGTAAAAAACACTATTCCCTTTACAAAATAAATATCTGGAATAGTGATCTGGCACCGTTCGCTTGCGCATCAGTATTAAGCAACCAGACCGTCAGAATCAGACCAAATTACACCCTCGGATCAGGAAAAATTTCAGGAACATTTACATGAACTTGGAATTTCGGATCGTGGCCCACTGACCGTTGAACTGAAAGTGGTCCGCCACGTCCGATCTGGGAATCCGATCGAGTCGAAAACGTAATCCCACTTAGATCCATGTGTGAAGAGCTTAAGTCTGACGTTTGGCTCAAAGAGGGCCACCAGAACCCCTCTTTTGAGCTGGAAAAGTGACGAAATACCTATATTAGCAGTAACCCTTGAACCTGAGTCTATTTTGGAGAGGTTTTAGGCTATAAAAGGAGTATAGAACAGCCCCTCTCACAGCCATACGAATTTGGGATAAAACCCTAGAGAGAGAGAGAGAAAAAAGGGAGAGAAAAGCTTGAGATTTGTGGGAGTACTTCCTCCTGCTGCTTTCAATCATCGCACGGCCAACACCGCCTCCTTCCAGGCGCTTTCCAGGAGGTATCCACTTCATTTTAAGGTGAGAAACCCTAACCCTAGGTCTGATTTGAAGCGTATAGGCTATAGATTATGAAATGGCTAACCGATTCCGCTCTTTAGGCAAGAAAACTCCCGTATACGGAAGCTAGACAAACCTATCGATTCCGTTGCGATTCTACGACAAAAGGTGCGGACTTTAGGTGTATAGGTTATGGTTTTCAACGCTTTCAATGTCAGATAATGATAGATTCATGATTTGCATGCAATTGCACATGTACAAAGTGCTGTCTGTTTTCCATTTCGATTAAAGATGAAAAATATGGAATTCTACATACTCTAGGTATTTGTAGAAAGTACGGTATACGTATATTTTTTGAAAATGTATTTGACATGTTTATTTGTTGTATGGATATACGATATACGGATAAAATACTTATTTGGCAAAAGGATTCGCCTAAATACATGTTTTACTTATATACACTATGTATGTTGAAATTGCGTATTCTAGAAAATACTGTATACGTATAAATTTTGGAGATGTATTTATCATGATTATTTGCTGTAGTAGTATATTATACATGGATAAAATACTCACTTGGCTAAAGGATAGCCCTAATACATGTTTTGCTAACATGCACCATGTATGTTGTAATAGTGTCTTCTAAGTGTTTGTGAAAATGACTGAATGAGTATTGAATTCTCATTCATGCTCGCCATGACTAATTGTCATGGATTCATGATTGTTGTATTGGCGATACCCCTCTGACGAAAGGATTTGCCCTAAATCACGCCACGGCTAATATACACTATATATGCTAAAATGTGTGGCCCAAGTGTTTGTGGAAATGACTAAATGAATATGGAACTTAGATTCCTGCTTGCCATGACTATCCGTCGTGGGTGTACGCGTGTTATGATTGGGGCAACTCCCTAGTGAAAGGATTTGGCATAATGCCTATGTGATCGACATATGTCATGTATGTTGATGTATGTTTGTTTATGTGTTTCTTGAAATGTCTGAATGAGTAGTAGTTAGCAAATTGTAATGTATAAGGGTGTTGAGACATGATTCTCAACCTCTTTTAACTATGTGTATGATCTCCTTTAATAGTTGTGTGATTAGGAATTGAACATGTACAAACTCATGCTTGTGTTGTGATTCATAACATGCTCAACTGCTTTATGATTTTTACTATGTAATGCATATGTTTAAATTTATATTTACGTTGTATGATCCGTCATGGGTGATGGGGGAGTGGAGCAACGAGTGTGTGCAACAGCCTAGGTAGCCCTAAACGGATAATACCAGACTTTGATTGTATGATTTGAATCCTGATCCATTACTGCTTTATCTATCTGCAATTGATTGTGTTTGGGGCTATGATTATGGCCCAGGTAATCGGTAACGGGATTAAATTCGTGGCTGAGATTCATATGCCACGTGAGATGTGTTCGACGAACTCGAGTCGTGCGTTGCCTGTCGGCAGTGGCTAGGCCACACGAAGTTGTTTATGCACTTCATGTCGTGCAGCTCAACGGGCGATCGTGCTAGTCGAACTCGTCAAGTAACCCGATCTGCCTTATGCATGTTCACCCTGTTTGGACGCTACTGCTTGAACCTAGGGTACCAAACTTACCAGTGAAATCCCTTTTAACCATGGTACCTCAATCCGCTAAGACTCATGAGCCGGACATGGTGGTATGGGACACCGTGGTCGAGCTGTTGGCCTACGCTGGGGTTACGTGCCTCCCCGTAGTGACCATTGAGCAACCAACTCGTGAGCCGAATACGGTGGTATGGGACACTGTATTCGAGCTGTCGATACTTACGGCGAGAGCCAAGTACGGTGAGACCTGTACTCGTGTTGACGGGCGACGAGTCCTCTGTAGTATCTTCGAGTATACTCCAAGGTCTGTGATTGGCGACGAGTCTTTTACAACAACTAGAGTATGAGTGGAGCCGAGTACTGTGAGACCTATACTCGAGCTGACGGCTAGTGATTGAGCCGAGTACGGTGAGACCTGTACTCGAGCTGACGGTCAGCAATTGAGCCGCATACGGTGAGATCTGTATCCGTGCTGACAGGTGACGAGCCCTTTGTGATGCCTTCGCTATGCCTCTCAAACCATAATATCGTATGAGATTAACTAGGATTGATGACCCTAGAATGGATCATGTTTGGGATTGATACAAGGGAGGGACCTTAGTTTCCCAATACTACTGTTTGAAACGGACTAATAACAACTCGGAAATCATGCGCATCATTGCACCGCATGTGCCTAGTAGATGTGGAGCACTGAGGGAGTTATGCATTCGCGAACATAAGATGATGTCGCCTGAGGGTGGTTTGGCAAGGGCATACATCATGTCATTTCATACTTGCATTAAATAAGAGTAGTTAGAATTGTTTGATTGTACTGCTTTATCATTACTGCTTGACTGAGTTGATAACATGTTAACCTATGCTTTACTGTTCCACTGAGTTGATCACTCACTCCCACGTTACGGGACGGTGTTTGCAACACCAACCAGATTTGTTGAGTTTCAGGTGTTGGCGATGCTTATGAAGCAGAGCCGAACTACTACTATGATGTTGAGGAGGAGTTCTCCTACATGTAATCTCTGACAGGTCTATGAAAACCTGGTATTGTATTGACGGGGTTACGGTACTTGGCATAGGAGACATTACACTTCCTCACATTTGGTATATTTTAGAACTGTACTTGTAATTATTTAACCTGGTAATGTTATCACACTCTGGAGACTCATATAGTTTATATATTTTATCTATCTATCACAGTCTTCCGCTTGCAAATTTAACTGTCTCTGGAGTATGATATGCTGTTTTGGCTTAATCTCACTCATGTTCAATGCACGAATACAGTCAACATTCAATCATCATTCATTTTGTTGCATAAGTGATGTTCTGGAACTCGGGAGTTGAGTTTATGCTCGACCCCCGATTTTCAGGGCGTTACAAGATAGTATCAGAGCATGATTTGGATTAAACCGGACTTGGGTTTTGGTCACACGACGCACTCTGACTTAGGAGGGAGCGATGGAACGTAGAAACAAGAAACATAGGTATCCCAATTTCGCCAATTGGCGAAGTTCATTGAAAATGAACGCCGAAATCGAGTCTCTATTCAACCATGGTCGCACGGGTCGACCTTAAAACATTCCTTGGCCGTCTATGGATAAGTCTAGATTACAATCCACCCCATCCCAACCACGATGAGGATAACTACTCTGAATTCTCAGAGCTCCTCTGGACTCCTCACAGAGACTTCTCGAATCTATGTGAAATGAAGGCAGACAATAGAAATAAATTCTAATGAATCTGCAAGTGATTAATGAATGACTAAGAACGAGTTCACAACCCTTTAAATAGGGATACCAAGTAATGAGAAAGAAATCAGAATCAAACTACAACTAACATTCTTAGAAGTCGCGACTTACCATCAGGTCATGATGTCTACTAGTGCGCAAGGTTTTCGGCCAAATATATATATATATATATATATATATATATATTATATATATATATATATATATATATATATATATATAGATATATATATATATATTACGTGTCCTATTTGGCTTCACCACACCATCCTCTTAATTATTCTAAGCTCTTTTTTGTTGGGCGCAGCTCCTAAAGCCCAACGGATGAAGAGTAATCAAGTGAAAAGTAAAGACGAAATTGAAACAGGGAAACGACCATTGAACGAGGGGTTTTTCACATTTCTGGCTGCGCAACCCAGCATTTCTAGGTTGGTTGGCTTCATTGGCTCGTTCTACCCCAAATTCATATATTTTACGTCAGATAACTCATTCCGGATTGCAAGATACGTCTGGTTTGACCCGAAACTACCCGAAATTGAGCGAATTGGAGTCGGGGGCCTCTCCACTTAAATATAGAGGGACCCAGGGTGCATCAATCTGCATTTGGCACCCTGGGAGGCTGGGGAACACACCCCACCTATGGCGGCAGCCCACCGGCCACCTTCCACCGCGGTCACCGCGGTCGACCGCGGTCAGGTTGGTCCGTACGGGTCGGGCCGGGTCTGGTCATGGTCGGCCTGACTCCCACACACGTGTGGTGCGTGCGGAATTTCAGGGGGACCCCTATTTCTTGCCCGTTTTGCCCCCTCTCTCTCAAACACCCCTCCAAGCTCTCCTTTCTTCACAAAAATCTCAGATTTTGCACAAACCACCCCTCCCATCACTTCCTTTCTCATTTTCGTGCACCCCCGTCACTGCCCATTCGAAATCTCCCTCATGCAGCTGTTGTCCTCCCCTTTTCTTTCATTTGGACGTTTTAAATCCCCACTTTCTCTCAAAATCGTGGGATCCCCATATCCCATTATTTTCTTCCTAGAAAAACTTGGTTTTCTATCATTTCATGCTCCTAACTGTTCTCTACAGTTACATGCATCTCCCATCTCTTTCCTTTCACTTGCCTTGCGATCACGACCTCTCTTTGTGGCTCATAACAATCCATCTCAATCCCACACCTTATTCCACTCCAATGGCCTTCTTATAGCTAGATACGGCCATATTTTCGATTCTCGCCTTTCTTCCTCTCATGGGAAGGAGTAAGAGTGCCAGTCCTCCGTCGCCTGACTCGGATGCCTAGTCGTCCGTGTTTGGTTGTCGCTTCGTTAGGATCATTTCGTTTTCATGATTGATAGGCCGAGTGTTGTAGTATTTGACCTTCCAAACCCACAAATCCCATCTCACACTTTTCATCACGACGGCTCATTTTCCAAAGCCTATGAAAATTTAATTTTAATCCCACCCACCCTCCATCCAAACATGCCACTCCCAATCCCGAAGTGGGATTAGTGATACAATCCACATAATACAACTTCATACACTGGCCAAACAGTCCCTCAGAGTTTTGGACTTAAGTTGGTACTTTTAGATTTCAAAGAATTTGGCAGTATAGGGAATCCCATGAACTAATAATGTGAACCTTAGGATCCTCTTAGTTGGAATGAGCATATGTGTAATGCTCGAGTATAGTTAAATTTAAGCTCAGGCAACTCAATTCTACTTAGACAACGTTTGACCTTAAGCAATAAACAATTTCCTATATTAGAAAGGGTATAAAATCATCTAGTGTATAAGCATAGACTTTGGATTACAACCAGTGGATTACCGCTACTCCTACATTAAGACTAGACTATTGGTTAGGCTAAGTAAAAGACTAATTAATTAGGCTAAGCCAATTGAATGATAGAACTAGTTAGTCTGCTTAAGTTGGTTGGAGCGAGGACCCATTCCTTCGTTAAATCCCCTTAGTACTCATAGGCTTCTTTAACAACTCTTAGGAGGCTTGTTTGATTAGTAACTAGTCACGCTTAGAGAAAACCTATATATCCCTTGGATTCAATGTTAGGTCCAATCAATACATCCCTTAGAATTTCCTTCTCGAGGACTTAGTACGATCGGGAACACGGAGTAGAGAAACTACATATAAGCGAGGTATTCGCGGTTTGAATCGAATTCTCAATCCTGGTAGTGACCAATGAACCCTATGCTCTGATCAAGCAGAAGGTCGGGATTGACTAGGATTAAGAAATGATATGGCAACTTTCTGTTCTAGCTAGGCAGGAGGCCCATGTATCCGACTCAGACCCACTACACAACATTCCTTCAGTGTTGGCCCGACCACTTACAACTAAAAGTCTATAACTTCGTCTTCGAGAAGTGTTAAGAACATATAGCCAATAGAGATTTTCTTTTAGGCCCCAAGGAATTACCCAAATGGGCAACAATTAGTTAGGAATTAGGTCTCAAATCGTGTGTCATGTCAGCATACATATTGTGCGTATGAACATAGAAAGATAGATAGCTGCCTATTAAGCCAGACATCATTAAATAGGATAAGTCTGGACCGCGACAAAATCCTTTGGTAGAATTAAGCATCTGTAACGCCCTGAAATTCGGGGGTCGAGTATGAACTCAACTCCCGAGTTCCAACGCATCACTTATGCAACATACACAATGCCGGTTAAATGTTGTCTGAGTTAGCGCAATAAACATGAATGAGATTAAACCAAAACAGTAATTCATACTCCAGTTCAATTGCATTTAAAAGCAGCGGAAGACTGAAATTTTATATTCAAGTATGTAAAGTAACAAAATTTTCTGAACTCCAGAGTATGAGTACTAGCTGAGCACCAATATACATGTAATGTTTGTAAGTCAAAAACCCAAAATACATCCTCAAAAGAGGCCCCGAGAATCCCGCGATGCAGCCGGCCTAAGCGTAGCCGTCAGAGTACTGCATGAAGGAGAACTCCTCCTGGTCCTCATCAACGTCGGGCTCTGGCTCCTGAACTAAGGCACCCTCTAAACCTGCGACAGAGTCTGGTTGGTGTGTACAACACCGTCCCGTAACGTGGGAGTGAGTAGCTAACTCAGTGGAACAATAATGCATAAGTTAACATGTTATCAAATCAACCAAGCAGTAATGATAAGGCAGTACAAATCAAGCATTTCTATCTACTCTTGTTAAATGCAAAAATGATATGACATGATGCTGTATGCCCTTGCCAAACCACCCTCAAGCGACATCATCTTACGTTCGCGAATGCTTACTCCCTCAGTGCGCCACATCTACAAGGCACATGCGGTGCGATGATGCTCATGATTTCTAAGTTTTTATTAGTCCATTTCAATCAGCAGTATTGAGAAACTAAGGTACCTCCCTTGTATCATTCCCAACATGATCCATTCTAGGGTCGTCAATCCTAGTTATTCTCATACGATGTTATGGTTGAGAAGCTTAGTGATGGCATCGCAAAGGGCTCGTCACCCGTCAGCGCGGATACAGATCTCACCGTATGCGGCTCAATTGCTGGCCGTCAGCTCGAGTACAGGTCTCACCGTACTCGGCTCAATCACTAGCCGTCAGCTCAAGTACAGGTCTCACCATACTCGGCTCAACTCATACTCTAGTTGCTGTGACAGACTCGTGGCCAATCACAGACCCTTGGAGTGTACTCGATGATACCACGGAGGACTCGTCGCCCGTCAGCACGAGCACAGATCTCACCGTACTCGACTCTCGCCGAAGTATCGACAGCTCGAAGACAGTGTCCCATACCACCGTATTCGGCTCACGAGATAGTTGCGCAATGGTCACTACGGGGAGGCACATGGCCCCAGCGTAGGCCGACAGCTCGACCACGGTGTCCCATACCACCATGCCCGGCTCATGCGACTTAGCGGATCTAGGTACCATAGTTAAACGGGAATCGCTACTGGTAAGTTTTGGTACCCTAGGTTCAAGCAGTAGCGACCAAACAGGGTGAACACACAACTACACTTCGGTTTAATTGGCGAGCCTGACTAGCTCGAGCGCACCACAAGTTGAGCGATATGGAGCGCAAAAGCACTCCGCGTGGCCAACCACTATCGCCAACCGAAGTACGACTCGGGTTCGCCGGACCCGCCCTTTGTGGCGACATGAATCTCAGCCACAATTACAAGTCTGGTACCGAGTGTTTGGACTATAAACATAGTCCCAAACTCAATCAGTTTTCATCGTTAGCATGTGAAGTAAAGCATGATAAACAAGCAATACAAGCATGTTAGTAGGCATGTTATAAAGCATGAAGTAAAACATGAAGTAAAGCATGTTACAAAGCATGTTGTGAGGCATGTTGTGAAGCATGTTGTCAGGCACTATCCACATAGGGATACCATTACATACACATTACAGGTGAGTGGTTCTAGCGAACCACCGCACGGAGGGAAGCCTACTTGTCTCTAAGGGAGTCGGAAACCCCACATCAGCACCTCTCTAAGGCACTAATACATGAGTATTTGCGCACACGAGTGTTTACACAATTGCTTAGAATACACTATTTCAACATACGCGACGTATGTTAACGAAACTTGTGTTAGGGCTGTCCCTTCGCCCCGGGAGTATTTTTCCCGTGTATATCGTATTCATACAGCAAATAATCATTACAATTACATTTCCAAAATCCGCATGTATGCGGGATTTCTAGAATACGCAATTTCAACATACATGACATTTACACATGAACATGTATTTTCGCGATCTCTTTCGCCAAACTAGCATTTTATCCACACATGATATAATCAAACATTAAATAAACATGTCAAACATTTTCTCAACAAAAATATGTATACGGTATTTCTACGTATATCAAGAGTATGTAAAATTCCATAATCTTTATCGCTAATCGAAACAGGAAACGGAAAGCACTTTGTACATGTGCATTTGCATGCAGATCATGAATCTATCATTATCTGCCATTGAAAGCGTTGAAAACCGTAACTTATACTCTTAAAGTCCTCACCTCAGCCCTTGGAATTCCAATGAATCAGCAAGAGGGTTGGTGCTTCCGTATACGGGAGTTTCCTAGCCTAAAGAGCGCATTCAATTAGTCTTTCCTTAACCTATCACTAATCAAGCTCAAATCAGACCTAGGGTTAGGGTTTCTTACCTTCAAATGGGGTGGAAACCGCCGGAAAATCCCTTGGAATAGAGCGGTGTAGGCCGTGGGAGAAGTGGAAGCAGCAGGAGGAAGATCGGCCTCGATCTCCACAACTTTCTCTCTCTTTTCTCTCTTTCTCTCTAAGGGTTTGGACCCAAATTCGTATGGCTATGAGAGGGGCTGTTCTAAGCCCCTTTTATAGCCTAGAACATAACCAAAATAGACTTAGGTTCAAGGGTGGCTGCATATATAGGCAGTTCGCCACTTTCCAAGCTCAAAAGGGGTGTTCTGGTAGCCCTCTTTGAGCCAAACGTCAGACTTAAGCTCACCCTCTACGGATCTACGTGGGATTACGTTTTCGGCTCGATCGGATTCCCAGATCGCACGTGGCGGACCACTTTCAGTTCGACGGTCCGTGGGCCACGATCAGAATTTCTGAGTACATGTAAATGTTCCTGAAATTTTTCTTAATCCGAGGGTGTAATTTGGTCTGATTCCGACGGTCAGGTTGCTTAATACTGACGCGCAACCGAAAGGTGCCAGATCACTATTCCAGATATTTTCATTTGGATGGGAATAGTGTTTTTCACACTCCCTCGCTCCGGAGTGAAAACAATGGCCGTGGGACATCGGAATCATCTGATTTTTGAGATGATTGTCAAGCCCAGTGGGGCGGTCCTGGTTCCTTAGCTTCGTGTTAATCGGACTCCCGATGTGCGATCTAGATCTCATACGAAGTTTCGTTTCAGTCCCGAGAGCAGACGGGTAATGAGTATGGCTCTAGACTTTAGGGTAACCTAGAGTCACCAATTCTGCAAGTTTTGGGTCTTGCAGATCGTATTTAAAGCGATCCCAACGGATTTCATGATTTACTGAGTTTAGTACTTAGTTAACTTTGTTAAATTTCTAAAGGATTTAACCCTATGTGATTTCTGGTCGAGGTGGTACTCGGCCCAATGTACGAAAATTTTCAGGTCGTTACAGCATCTTACCTCAAACTCACACCTGCCCCTGACACCAACCACATTACCCATCATTTTTAGCTCCTCTCGATACCCATAGGTATCAATGTCATAGTACACATCGTCAATGAAGGGCAGACCAATGTATTTCCCATTTCATGTAAAGGATAGGTTATAAATTACACCTTGTTCTGACATACGGATCATGACATTGCTCTTGAGCCTTTAGGGTGAAAATAAAATTTTAAGGGGGGTAGAACATTATGAGCCCAATCTAGTTAGGTCACCTAATACACCTCCTTGATCTGGGTGGTGTAGCGGAAACATGGTGGACCCTACCCCACTGGCCCAGGATCAAAACGGTGCTCGTGGAGTACGAACATTATAGAAGCCCTAGCAAGTTCTACTATAAGGAACCGTTTTAGGATGATCTAGTAAGATTTGATTCACCATTTCCTTTGACATAGATAATAACGATGACTCTCTTAGACTAAGACCTAAAGGGCAACCTTAGAATAAACAATTTGAGCCTTTCAATGATGGACATTCCCTACTCTTAGAGAGTGATCGGACTACGGAGTTACTGACATCTACAACTGCGAAGTTTTCGCGGCTTGACCCAATTCCCAATCCTGGGTGACTACCGATGGACTCTCTGCTGACGAAAGGACGACCAGGATCCACCAGGATTCGGAAGGGATACGATGAGTTTCCTACCCTGTCTCGGTAGATGATCGATGTATCGAGATCGAGCCCACTATTACCGTCTCTCCGTGTTGGTCAAACAATGAAAACAACTATCTTACTCTAAATCGTTGGGACTTGTCGTCGAGACTTCAAATAGGTAAAGAAATAAATGGTAGCAAACCATCAGGGTATGAGAAATGGATAAAGAATTAAGTTTTAAGGGGGGTAGACTAAAATGAACCAAATGGTATATACCCTACCACGTGTAGAAACTTGGAATCAATAAGTCTTAGGCAAATGAAATAATAGAAATCTTCCCTTATTACCCTTAGCCAATTTCGGGGACGAAATTTTATTTTAAGGGGGGTAGATTGTAACATCTCAGATTTTTGCCAACCTGGGATTAGACGTCCTTAGGCAATGGGTCGATCCTAAGACCTTATCAACTTGTCAAAACTCAATCCCACAGTCTAAAATCGCTCCTTAAACCATTTTCTTCACAAATCCCACCCTTCACTACCTTGTGCTTTCAATTTTTCAAAGCACTTTCGCCCTAGACACTATCTTAAACTAGCTAAGTAGTATAACTAGGATCACTTTATATACAAACTACAAAGGCCCAGGTACCACCTCAGACAGAAATCTTACAGGACTAAACCCTTTAGAAATTAAGTGAGATTTAGCTAGTGTTAAATTAGAGTGCCTGTGAAATTAGCACCAATCACTTTAAATATGATCTGCAAGACCCAAAACTTGTAAAAACATTGACTCTAGGTTACCCTAAAGTTTAGGATCAAACTCATTACCCGGCTACTCTCGGGAACGACTTGAAACTTCGTATTAGGTCTAGACCGCACATCGGAAGTCCGATTAACACGAAGTTAAGGAACTAGGACCGCCTCACTGGGCTTGACAACCACCTCAGAAATCAGGTCCAGTCGATGTCCCACGGCCATTCGTTTGGATCCGGAGCGAGGGAGTGTGAAAAACACTATTCCCTTTACAAAATAATATCTGGAATAGTGATCTGGCACCGTTCGCTTGCGCATCAGTATTAAGCAACCAGACCGTCAAAATCAGACCAAATTACACCCTCGGATCAGGAAAAATTTCAAGAACATTTACATGAACTTGGAATTTCGGATCGTGGCCCACTGACCGTTGAACTGAAAGTGGTCCGCCACGTGCGATCTGGGAATCCGATCGAGTCGAAAACGTAATTCCATGTAGATCCATGTGTGGAGAGCTTAAGTCTGACGTTTGGCTCAAGGAGGGCCACCAGAACCCATCTTTTGAGCTGGAAAAGTGACGAAATACATATATTAGCAGTAACCCTTGAACCTGAGTCTATTTTGGAGAGGTTTTAGGCTATAAAAGGTGTTTAGAACAGCCCCTCTCACAGCCATACGAATTTGGGATAAAACCATAGAGAGAGAGAGAGAGAAAAGGGAGAGAAAAGCTTGAGATTTGTGGGAGTACTTCCTCCTGCTGCTTTCAATCATCGCACGGCCTACACCGCCTCCTTCCAGGCGCTTTCCCGGCGGTATCCACTTCATTTTAAGGTGAAAAACCCTAACCCTAGGTCTAATTTGAAGCGTATAGGCTATAGATTATGAAATGGCTAACCAATTCCGCTCTTTAGGCAAGAAAACTCCCGTATACGGAAGCTAGACAAACCTATCGATTCCGTTACGATTCTACGACAAAAGGTGCGGACTTTAGGTGTATAGGTTATGAGTTTCAACGCTTTCAATGTCAGATAATGATAGATTCATGATCTGCATGCAATTGCACATGTACAAAGTGCTATCTGTTTTCCGTTTCGATTAAAGATGAAAAATATGGAATTCTACATACTCTAGGTATTTGTAGAAAGTACGGTATACATATATTTTTTGGAAATGTGTTTGACATGTTTATTTGTTGTATGGATATACGATATACGGATAAAATACTTATTTGGCAAAAGGATTCGCCTAAATACATGTTTTACTTATATACACTATGTATGTTGAAATTGCGTATTCTAGAAAATACTGTATACGTATAAATTTTGGAGATGTATTTATCATGATTATTTGCTGTAGTAGTATATTATACATGGATAAAATACTCGCTTGGCTAAAGGATAACCCTAATACATGTTTTGCTAACATGCACCATGTATGTTGTAATAGTGTCTTCTAAGTGTTTGTGAAAATGACTGAATGAGTATTGAATTCTCATTCGTGCTCGCCATGACTAATTGTCATGGATTCATGATTGTTGTATTGGCGATACCCCTCTGACGAAAGGATTTGCCCTAAATCACGCCACGGCCAATATACACTATATATGCTAAAATGTGTGGCCCAAATGTTTGTGGAAATGACTGAATGAATGTGGAACTTAGATTCCTGCTTGCCATGACTATCCGTCGTGGGTGTACGCGTGTTATGATTGGGGCAACTCCCTAGTGAAAGGATTTGGCCTAATGCCTATGTGATCGACATATGTCATGTATGTTGATGTATGTTTGTTTAAGTGTTTCTTGAAATGTCTGAATGAGTAGTAGTTAGCAAATTGTAATGTATAAGGGTGTTGAGACATGATTCTCAACCTCTTTTAACTATGTGTATGATCTCCTTTGATAGTTGTGTGATTAGGAATTGAGCATGTACAAACTCATGCTTGTGTTGTGATTCATAACATGCTCAACTGCTTTATGATTTTTACTATGTAATGCATATGTTTAAATTTATATTTACGTTGTATGATCCGTCATGGGTGATGGGGTAGTGGAGCAACGAGTGCGTGCAATAGCCTTGGCAGCCCTAAACGGATAATACCAGACTTTGATTGTATGATTTGAATCCTGATCCATTACTGCTTTATCTATCTGCAATTGATTGTGTTTGGGGCTACGATTATGGCCCAGGTAATCGGTAACGGGATTAAATTCGTGGCTGAAATTCATTTGCCATGTGAGATGTGTTCGACGAACTCGAGTCGTGCGTTGCCTGTCGGCAGTGGCTAGGCCACACGAAGTTGTTTATGCACTTCATGTCGTGCAGCTCAACGGGCGATCGTGCTAGTCGAACTCGTCAAGTAACCCGATCTACCTTATGCATGTTCACCCTGTTTGGACGCTACTGCTTGAACCTAGGGTACCAAACTTACTAGTGAAATCCCTTTTAACCATGGTACCTCGATCCACTAAGACTCATGAGCTGGACATGGTGGTATGGGACACCGTGGTCGAGCTGTCGGCCTATGCTGGGGTTATGTGCCTCCCCGTAGTGACCATTGAGCAACCAACTCGTGAGCCGAATACGGTGGTATGGGACACTGTATTCGAGCTGTCGATACTTACGGCGAGAGCAGAGTACGGTGAGACCTGTACTCGTGCTGACGGGCGACGAGTCCTCTGTAGTATCTTCGAGTATACTCCAAGGTCTGTGATTGGCGACGAGTCTTTCACAACAACTAGAGTATGAGTGGAGCCGAGTACGGTGAGACCTGTACTCGAGCTGACGGCTAGTGATTGAGCCGAGTACGGTGAGACCTGTACTCGAGCTGACGATCAGCAATTGAGCCGCCTACGGTGAGATCTGTATCCGTGCTGACGGGTGACGAGCCCTTTGTGATGCCTTCGCTATGCCTCTCAAACCATAATATCGTATGAGATTAACTAGGATTGACGACCCTAGAATGGATCATGTTTGGGAATGATACAAGGGAGGTACCTTAGTTTCCCAATACTGCTGTTTGAAACGGACTAATAACTACTCAGAAATGATGCGCATCATTGCACCGCATGTGCCTAGTAGATGTGGAGCACTGAGGGAGTTATGCATTCGCGAACGTAAGATGATGTCGCCTGAGGGTGGTTTGGTAAGGGCATACATCATGTCATTTCATACTTGCATTAAATAAGAGTAGTTAAAATTGTTTGATTGTACTGCTTTATCATTACTGCTTGACTGAGTTGATAACATGTTAACCTATGCTTTACTGTTCCACTGAGTTGATCACTCACTCCCACGTTACGGGACGGTGTTTGCAACACCAACCAGATTTGTTGAGTTTCAGGTGTTGGCGATGCTTATGAAGCAGAGCCGAACTACTACTATGATGTTGAGGAGGAGTTCTCCTACATGTAATCTCTGACAGGTCTATGAAGACCTGGTATTGTATTGACGGGGTAACGGTACTTGGGATAGGAGACATTACACTTCCTCACATTTGGTATATTTTAGAACTGTACTTGTAATTATTTAACCTGGTAATGTTATCACACTCTGGAGACTCATCATAGTTTATATATTTTATCTATCTATCACAGTCTTCCGCTTGCAAATTTAACTGTCTCTGGAGTATGATATGCTGTTTTGGCTTAATCTCACTCATGTTCAATGCACGAATACAGTTAACATTCAATCATCATTCATTTTGTTGCATAAGTGATGTTCTGGAACTCGGGAGTTGAGTTTATGCTCGACCCCCGATTTTTAGGGCGTTACACATCATCCCAAAGAATGGTCAAACCCCCTACAACATGAGAAGGAATATGAAAACGGTCACACACTTGAAGTTTCTAGCAGTACCAAAAATGTTGACAAAGACCCAAAAACGCCGATGGCAGAGCCAACGGACTGTAATGAGAAGAAAATCAGAGGAGAATGTAATACTTCCTTCATCAGAAGTAAGATTGCCTAGGCATTTCCAAAGGATCTCGGTACCTGAGGACCAGGTGGCAGTGTATCAAATGGCATACTCTACCAGAGTACCAATAAAACTAGGGGTGTACATCGAGTCGAACCGAGTCGAGCTGGCCTCAGCTCGACTCGGCTCGTCCACTAACTGACCTAGCTTGAACTCAGCTCGACTCGATCCTCGAGCCTGATTGGCCAACTCGGCTCTGTTCGGTGAGCAGCTCGGGCCAGCTCAGGCTGAGTTTGAGCCAAGATCGAGCCGAGTTCGCCATTGCAGCATTTTCACAAACACCTGGACTGCACCTTCAAAATCTCACTGTATTTGAGATAACAACAATGGTTTTACAGGTATTTTATCAAACACCTTCTAAGCAACATAAAAATCAAGAAAAAAAGGGTGTTGGTTTCATATACATACCTTCCTTGCCACCAGCCACACTTCTTTGAGTCATTTCATCAAACACTTGGTGAGCAACATCAATATCAAAGTAACTGAGTCACCAAACTGGTTTGATCCGAGCTGGGTTCGATCCGAGTTGAATCGAGCTAGGTCTAACTCGAACTCGGCTCGAACTCATTTTTGAGCTCAAAAAATCAGCTCGACTCGGCTCAAACTCAGCTTTGAACCAAGTTGAGTCAAGTCGAGCGAGCTAACCGAGCTAGCTCTGTTCGTGTACACCTCTAAATAAAACCCTCTCAATCGGGACGCGGTTTGGCTTGTGACCCAACACCAGCTAACTAGCTATTGTTAAAGATCCGTGGGCCCCACCATGATGTATATATATGTGCTTTATCCACACAGTCCATCCATTTTGCCAGCTCATTTAAAGCACAACCCAAAAATGAAGCAGACCCAAAGCTCAAGTGGACCTCACCAAACGAAACAGTGGAGATTGGACACTTACTGTTGAAAATTTCTTGAAGGCCTTCGAGATGTTTATGTACCATCCAACATGTTTATAAGGACAAACATCAGTGTGATTCAAAACTTTTATGACTCTGAAGAAGTTTTCAACGGCAAGCATTCAATTCTCACTGTTTCTTGTGATGTGGTCTACTTGAACTTTGTATCTGCCTCAATTTTTGGGATTATGCCCTAGGTTGATTTAACTAAATGTGTGAACAGTGTGGATAAAACACATACGTCATGGTGAGGCTCATAGACCTTTCACATCAGCAACTTGGCTGGTTTTGGGGAGTGAATTAGCTGTCACTGGGTAACACCTTAGTGGGTGTTAAGTCACAGTGAGGCCCACATTAATGATGTGTTGTATATCCATACCGTCATTCTGTTTCCACAGCCCAGTTTAGAAGGTATTCCAAAAACTCAAGCAGATCCAAATATCAGGTGGATCACACTGTAGGAAACAGTGGGGATTGGACATCCACCATTAAAAACTTCCTAAGGCCTACAATAATGCCTACCGTAACTTTTCCTTTCCATCCAACCTGTTGATAAGGTCAAAAAGACCTCGATGAATGGGAAATATAAATATGAGCTTAATCCAAACCTTTTATAGCCCACGAAAATCTTTTAATGGTCATTCGACACTGTTTCAATTTTTTTGGTCCACCTGATATTTAGATCTTCTTAATTTTTTGGGATTGGATGCTAAAATAATATAAGAAAACCGATGAACAACATGGATATATATATATATATATATATATATATATATATTATATATATATATTATATATATATATATATAAACCCATCAAGTTGGGACCCACACGTACATGGCTTATAAATAACAAAGGAATTCTGCAAGAAGATTTCGTCTCATACCAACCAAATCAAATCAAACATTATCTTTCAAGTATCCTTTCAGTTACCAGTTCCCTTGACATTCCATAGTGCAATCCTTTACTTTTCCTACCAAGAAAGTTATATTTCTAGTGTAATTCTCTACTTTTAGTCTGTCATTTTCATTCCGTAGTATAATCTATAGCATTAATCAAGTATCCAATAACTTTAGCTAGAATTCGAGTCTACGCTTGCTCGCTGGATTCAATCCTTCACTCAGAAAATATGTTTTGCAGTTGTTTTTCACGACTGACTATAAGAATCCCTTTCTCATTTCATTTTATCTGTACTAAAAAGTCCTTTCGTACGGAAGGCAAAGGTGGACGAACACTACTCTCTTAATATCGTCTGATCATGTTTACAAATTAAGTGAGTGGCTGAATAGGCGACTGATCTCATCAGATCTCTATCATACGCTACGTGTCTTCCTATCTCAGTGTTTGGGGTCATAGTTGTTCAGTTTGGATTGAGTCGTAAATTCAATTTTAGCACACCCATAGTCCAACTGCCGAAAATCGATCACCAACGGTTTTTTGCATGCCTGATAGGATACTAACTATTTGGCTATCATAAATATACACTATGCAATGACCGTGCAGAACAAGCAACAGTTAGGTCGTGTACAAACGTGGATTGTGTTTTATCCCGCCCGTCTTTAGCCACAAACGGGCAAATCAGTGGCAGGCCCACCGTGATATATCTCCCTTTTCTCATATCATTTTAAGGTATGTGCACAAAAATGAGACAAATCCAACGCTCAACTGGACCATGCTAAATAATAAGATGGGGTTGCATTAAATACACAAACATTAAATGCAAGAGTCATTTGTGGTGTGGCTCACTTAAGCGTTTGATCTGCCTATTTTTGTGCTAATACTGTAAAATGATATGAGAAAAGGGATGGATAGCCTAGATAAACAGATACATCATGGTGGGCTCGCACCATAGAACTGCCCGTTCATAACTAGAGACGGGCGCGGATAGGACACAATTCGCGTTCGTCATGTATTTATACATAGATATCTCTTAGCCCGGGGTTGTGTGAGGTCCACAGAGATGTCCATGACAAATCCACTCCATCCATATATTTGGAAAGACCACAATGGGACAGTATTTTAAAAATCAGGCAGATCCAAAACTCATGTGGGATACACCAAAAAAATCAGTGGGAAAGTAATGTCCACAGTTGAGATGGTCCTGGAGCTGACCATGATGTTTACATGCCATTAAAATGGTTCATAGAATTATTACCACTCAGATAAATTGTAGGAACAAATATCATCATGATATAAAACTTTCGTCACCGCCAAGCGTTAAATCCCCACTATTTCTCGTGGTATGGCCCACATGAGTTTTGGATCTACCTAATTTTAAAAATCGGGTCCTATCGTGGTCCCTCAAAACAGATGGATGGAGTGGATTTGACATGGACATCTCTATGGGCCCTACAAAGTTTCGATATCTCCGTGCCTGAGGTCACAAACAATTGGCTCTGGTACTTGACCGAGCCCATCTTTAACAGCAGCGGATGACCCAATCAAATTCTATTGAGTTGAGTCAACAGTGGCAGGGTCACCCGTTAGTTGTGTCCTAGTTTTGACTTAGATTTAAGTCTAATGAGAGATACAAATCATCCAACTAATAATCAAGTTGGACTGATACTTAGGTTGACCCATGCCCACACCTGTTATCATGCCTTAGTGATAGACTCTCTAGAGTTTCAACACAGGGTCAAGGGTTGGAGCACTCTATGGAGGTTCAACACGAGGTCATGGGTTAAAGCATCCCTTATAGTGCGAGTGCACGAGAGTGTGTGGGGGTGTGAGTGCTTGAGTGTGTGGGTGACGAGTCTAACTCATCCACAACTCTATGAATATGTATTAAATATGAATTTTTTTACTTGTTTAATTTTGTTTCCCCCATTTCACAGCTAACTCGGGTGAGTCAAGCTGAGTTACTATAACAATCTGAAATTTTATGTGAGAGTTTACTTGTACATAAGAAGGTATGGTTACATTTGTTCAATTGTACACTTATATATCCGTTAATTTTAATCGTCTATCTATAATTTAGCTTAAATTTAAACCATAGTGAGCACTTTCCATCCATAGATTTAGTTAGTCGACGATTGATTAATAGGATGAACCATCAAACACCTTAATATTCTCACCCGTTCATCAACCCACCGTTAAATCAACCATTCACTGCTAGATGAAGATATCCGACTGACCACTTGGAATTTGGACCACCTGATCATAGTAAACCAATTACATGATCTCAATATCCGCTCGTATACATATCAAATTAAAATTTTGATCTGTTCATCTTATTCATCACATACGATTATGCTTAACTTACCATCAAAATTACCATTTAGATAACTTGCAGACATCAACTAGTCCCCAAATTGAACAATGTACATTTTCAACATAAATTACATCCAAAAACCACCTTATTCGTATTTGTTTACAAAACTGACCATACAATAAGCTGTAAATATGATTAATATCCTAACCATCCAATTACTTAAAATTTAGTCATTCATCTGACCATCTATCATGTTTGTATCCGCCAAATGGACCATCGAAATATCAAAATAAACTATTCATTCAAAAGATCATAGGACATACATCAAATTTACCATTTAGTTTTCACATAAGGCATTAATACACATTGATTTGAGTTATGGATAAACATAAGCCATTAAATAGACATCTTGCTCATCCTTGAGAGATTAAGGCCCAAACTTAATCTATTTATAGGGTATGCAAAATACGGGCCAGAGTGAAATTCTGCCTTGAATAGATGGTTCGAAATTGAGTTACGAGCATTTGAAGATCTTTATTAAAAATAAAGGAAGTGACTTCCCATCTCTGTATGATAAGTGATATACTAATATAATATATTATATCATCTATTTAAAAAAAAAAATTAATTAAAAAAGAAGAGAAAAATAAGGAGATCGTTCTTGGTAGGAAACGGCCTGACCGTTTCATCCACATACGTCACCTAATGTTTCCATCTTTCACACGTGTGAAGTATGGTGGTAAAAAAATAAAATAAAGCAATAATAATAAAATAAGGAGAGAAATTTCAATGGTAGTTTTTCTTGCTCACTATTTCTAATCAAGTGGGCCACTTGAGTACTAGTTTTGCTTCATTTTTGGACCCATGTCCTAACATGATTAGGCAAAGTGAATGGACAAAGTGGATTGCTCATAACATGTTCGTGAATGCCACCAATTGAAAAGCACATGTATGTATGAAAAAAGTCATTTAAAACAGTTCCCTAAAGAATAGCTTTATCCAGCACATAAACAAAGTTTAAAGTGGAAACTACCTATTTTCCCTCTCGATTGAAGACTGACTCTCTCATTTCTTTGGGAGATGCTCCCATTCTTTAATCTGAGCCGTTTATGAGTTAATCATAACTGTCTATTAAGGTTAAACTCAGCCGTCCAATCCCAACCATCCGAATTTAAGATCAATGTCATCTACAATCAATGTTACCAAAAGAAATGATTTTTCACTACTAATCTTTTCCTTTTCTTTTTCAAATTAGAAATTTAAGTCTTAAGTAAATCCACTTGGATTCTAAATGATCCAAAAAAAATAATCAACACGGCTTCTCCAATCCACGTTTCTCGTTATCACAAGTAGTGGAAGTCGTATCCTCCACTTATGGAACCCACTAGCTAACACTCCCTAATCTTAGATTTGTGGGGCCCACAAGCTTCGTGGATCCCATTTGGACCATCCAGTGTCGCCGAAATAAAGAAATACGGCATAGTGTGGAAATTGCCATTAACCTCATTAGCTCCTTTGATCAAGAAACTACGAGCATACATCCTTATATATGCACCGATCAGAAATTTATTTTGATCGTCGAGTGGGCTATCACATCAACATCTAATCACAAATCTTTTAATACAAGATTATATTTAAATGATAAGGATATAGATCAATCAAATAGCATTGAGAATACACCGATAAAACCAACGCTAGAATCATTCCGTGTAAACTGACACAACTCGATACATATCTTCGATTGTTAATGAAACTTTCAAAGTTGGATCTAAAGCTTTATAAAAACCTTCCTTGGCAAAACATATCTCAGCAAAAAGACTATTCACAACCCTAAGTGTAGGGTCGCGATGTAGTAATAATCTCGGTAAGACCGAGGTCGAATCCATAAGTACTAAAACTTGTACATTTCTGAAATTAACTAGAAGTAGAACTAGAGAAAATGTGAAACTAATTCTGAAATATTTGAGAGAGTAATTATGAATAGAGTAATTAAAACTAAGAATTTAAAGGTGGGAACTAGGGTGCCAAGGATCCACTTATAGTGATCAAGGAGCCCTCTTACTTAATTTAAGTAACACAATTAGAATTGGAGTCATATCAGTTCCAATTAGAAAATATATCAATAAAACCAAATCTGAACTTGTAACATCCCGAAAAATTGGGGGTCGAGCATAACTCAACACCTGAGTTTCTAGAACATCACTTATGCAACATAGATAATGATGATTAAATGTTGTCTGCATCAGTGCATTGAACATGAGTGAGATTAAGCCAAAACAGCATATCATACTCCAGAGACAGTTCAATTGCAAGCGGAAGACTGTGATAGATATATAAAATATAAAAACTATAGTAAGTCTCCAGAGTGTGATAAGGTTACCAGGTTAAAGAATTATAAGTACAATTCAAATGATACCAAATGTGTAGTGTCATCTAGTCAACATCCCTGTAACCCCGTCAATCAAGGCATGACTCACATGAAGTCGCCCGAAAACCGCATATACGAGAAAGCATCCTCGTCGTCACAAAAGTCCGGCTCCGCCTCAGGAGTAGCGTCGCCATCTGCAATCAGACAAAGTCTGGTGGGTGTTCGAAACACCGTCCCGTAACGTGGGAGTGAGTGATCAAGTCAGTGGAACAATAAAGCATAGGTTAACATGTTATCAATTCAGTCAAGCAGTAATGATAAAGCAGTACAATCAAACAATTCTAACTACTCTTATTTAATGCAAGTATGAAATGACATGATGTATGCCCTTACCAAACCACCCTCATGCGACACCATCTTACGTTTGCGCATGCGTTCATCCCTCAGTGCTCCACATTTACCAGGCACATGCAGTGGATGATAAGCATGATTATCGAGTAATTATTAGTCCATTTCAAACAGCAGTATTGGAAAACTAAGGTACCTCCCTTGTATCATTCCCAAACATGATCCATTCTAGGGTCGTCAGTCCTAGTTAATCTCATACGATATTATGGTTTGAGAGGCGTAGCGAAGGCATCAGAAAGGGATCGTCACCCGTCAGCATGGATACAGATCTCACCGTATGCAGCTCAATTGCTGGCCGTCAGCTCGAATACAGGTCTCACCGTACTCGGCTCAATCGTTGGCCGTCAGCTCGAATACAGGTCTCACCGTACTCGGCTCCACTCATGCTCTAGTTGCTGTGAAGGGCTCGTCGCCAATCACAGACCTTAGAGTATACTCAAAGACACTATGGAGGACTCGTCGCCTGTCAGCACGAATACAGGTCTCGCCGTATTCGGCTCTCGCCGTAGGTGTCGACAGCTCGAATATAGTGTCCCATACCACCATAATCAGGTCTGGTTGCTCACTGGTCACTATGGGGAGGCACGTGGCCCCAGCGTAGGCTGACAGCTCGACCACGGTGTCCCATACCACCATGCCTGGCTCATGAGTCTTAGCGGATATAGGTAACATGCTTAAAAGAGATTTCACTGGTAAGTTTGGTACCCTAGGTTCAAGCAGTAGCGTCCAAACATGGTGAACATACATTAGACAGATCGGGTTACTTGACGAGCTCGGCTAGCTCGAGCGCACAACAAGTTGAACGATATGAAGCGCATAAGCACTTCGAGTGGCCAACCACTATCGCCAACCGAAGTATGACTAAGGTTCGTCGAACACATCTCACGTGGCAACTGAATCTCAGCCACGCATTCATTTTCGTTACCGATTGTCTGGACTATAAACATAGCCCCAAACACAATCAATTGCAAATAGATAAAGCAGTAATGGATCAAGATTCAAATCATACAATCAAGTCTGGTATTATCCGTTTAGGGCTGTCAGGGCTGTTACACGCATTCGTTACTCCACTCCCCCATCACCCAAGACGGATCATACAAAGTAAACATGAATTTAAACATATGCATCACATAGATCAAATCATACAATCAATTGAGCATGTTATGAAGCACAACACAAGCATGAGTTTGTACATATTCAATTCCTAATCACACAGCTATCCAAGGAAATCATACACATAGTTAAAGGAGTTGAGAATCATATCTCAACACCCTTATACATTACAATTTACTAACTACTACTCATTCACACATTTCAACAAACACTTAGACTACATACATCAACATACATGACATATGTTGATCACATAGGTATTAGGCCAAATCCTTTCACTAGGGAGTTGCCCCAAACATAACACGCGTACACCCACGACGGATAGTCATGGAGAGTAGGAATCCAAGTTTCATATTCATTTGAACATTTTCACAAACACTTGGGCCACACATTTTAATATAAGTAGTGTATATAGGCCGTGGCATGATTTTGGGCAAATCCTTTCGTCAAAGGGGTATCGTCAATACAACAATCAATTATCTATGACAATTAGTCATGGCGAGCATGAATGAGAATTCTATACTCATTCAGTCATTTTCACAAACACTTAGAATACACTATTACCAGATACATGGTGTATGTTAACAAAACATGTATTAGGGCTATCCTTTCGCCAAGTAAGTATTTTGTCCATGTATAATATATTCATATAGAAAATAATCATATCAAATACATCTCCAAAATTTATACGTATACGATACTTTCTAGAATACACAATTTCAACATACATAGTGTATATAAGCAAAACATGTATTAGGGCGATTCCTTTCACCAAACAAGTAATTTATCCACATATAATATATTCATACAACAAATAATCATGTCAAACACATTTTCAAAATTGTACGTATACGGTACTTTCTACAAATCTAGAGTATGTAGAATTCCATATTTTTCATCTTTAATCGAAACAGAAAACAGACAGCACTTTGTATATGTGCAATTGCATGCAGATCATGCATCTATCATTATCTACATTGAAAGCGTTGAAAACCATAACCTATACACCTAAAGTCCACACTTTTTATCGTAGAATCGTAACGAAGTCGATAGGTTTGCTAAGCTTTCGTATTTGGCAGTTTGGCAACCTATAGAATGAAATAGGTTAGCTATTTCATAACCTACAACTATCTAAACCCCAAAACAAATTAGGGTTAGCTTTCTTACTTAGAAATGATGCTAGAATCGCCGGGAAAGCGATTAGAATGAAGTGGTGGAGCTCGTAAAGCGGCAGGGAGGTTCTCCCACTGCTCCCACACTTTCTCTCTCTTTTCTCTCTTCTCTCTAGGTTTTCTCTCAAATTCGTATGGCTGCAATGAGAGAGGGTTTAAGGTCCTTATATAGCCTAAAAACTCACCGAAACAGACTCCAGGTCAAAGTATACTTAAGTTATAACCAAAGCGGGTCAGTTTCAGCTCAACGGAGGACTTCTGGCGGGCCTGCTTAAGCCAAAGGTCGGACTTAAACTCACTAACGCTGGATCTACGTTCTATTAAGTTTTCGTTTCGGTCGGAATTCCAGATCACGCGTGGCGGACCAGTTTCAGTTCAATGGTCAGCGAATCTCGATCGGAGATTCCGAGTACATGTAAATGTGTATGAAATTTCTCCTGATCCGAGGGTGTAATTTGGTCTGATTCTGATAGTCTGGTTGCTTAAAACTGATCCGCAAGCGAGAAGTGCCAGATTACTATTCAAGATATTTTATTTTGAATTAATTTCACATTTCTCACACTCTTCACTCCGAGCTCAAGCCAATAGCGCTGGGACACTATCTGGATTTGATTTCCGAGATGGTTGTCAAGCCCAGCGAGGTGGTCCTAAGTCCTTAACTTCGTGTTAATCGGACTTCCGACGTGCGGTCCAGATCTGATACGGAGTTTCGAGATGCTCCCGAGAGCAGCCGGGTAATGAGATTGATCCTAGATTTTAGGGTAACCTAACGTCAATGATTCTACAAGTTTTAGGTCTTGCAGATCGTATAAAGTGATTGGTGCTAATTTCACAGGCACTCTAGTTTAACACTAGCTAGCTAATTCTCGCCTAATTTCTAAAGGATTTAGTCCTGAGTGATTTCGGTCTGAGGTGGTACTTAGTGCTTTGTAGCAATGTTTAGTTTAAGTATTGTTCTTCATCACCTAAACTTCAAAATAGTGTCTAATGTGAAAGTACTTAGAAAATTTAAAGAACAAGGTGGTGAAGGGTGGGATTTATGAAGGAAATGGGTTAAGGAGCGATTTTAGACTGTGGGATTCAGTTCTGACAAGTTAATAAGGTGTTAGGATCGACCCATCGCCTAAGGACGTCTAATCCCAGGTTGACAAAAAATTCGGGATCTTACAGAACCTCCATTGACCTAAGTCTCAATGAAGGAGAACTATGATCATTGGTAAGGATTCCATCACCAAACCATGCCCAGGAGACAATAACAAACAATAGAATTTACCAATCCCATAATCTCAAAGCAGGAGAATTGTGAAGATTAGGAAGGATTCCATCACCCTACCATGCTCAAGGGACGATGGTGAACAATAGGACTTACTAATTTCACAATCTCAAATGAGGAAAAGAAGATACTCAAAGCTATTGCAGATCTATTATAATTTGAGTCACAATAAACCATTAAAAACTGAAAGTATTCCTTAAATATAAAATTAGAATCCATGGAGTTTAACATAAACATGAATCAAAACAATAAAAATATCCCATCATGTTACAAGCTTCACCTCTTAGCCCTAGCTAAGAGGTTTAGCCAACCATAGACATGGTTGGACCAAAGTCTCTTAAGAAAAATATGAAAACAACTAAGGAAGAAGAAGAAAAACTCTTGGCGACGGCTTCTCCACCCTTTTGCTCCACTCCCTAAACCCTAGAAGATGCCTAGGAACATCCTAGAGAGTCCTATTTATAGTTGTCGAACTCTAACTTTTGCACCTTGTTGGAAAACTCTAGAAACCTACTCAAATTTATGCAGTTTGCTAAAATAGACTTCACTCTACGCAGTTTCCTAAAATAGACTTCACTTTGCGTAATTTCACAAAATGACCAAGAGTTTCAGAATATGCTTTTTAGGATGATTTCAAGATTCCTTTTCTTTACTTCAAATCTTTGATTCTCTTTATTCCTCACTTGGTTTTCTTCGATCTTTGGCATGTGAATTCTTCAATCTTGGTCTCCTAAGATCCATCCCTTACCTTAGTAATTCTTGAGCATCAAATCCATGCTTTTAGCACCCATTTCAATCCAAGCTCTTAAATTCACCTTGCAACACAAACATGAGTAAAATAGAACATTAAGCATTATCATGTTCATAAAATCAAGATATAAATGGGAGATAATATGCAATATTTGACCCTCAACAAAGATGGAGAGAGAGAGAGATGAAGAAACCTTAAGTTACATTTGATATAGGTTGGTGATTGATCTTTTAATTTTATTTTCTCATAATTTAGATTTATTCTATAAGATCTATGCAATGAACGAGTTGGATTGACCACACGTTCATCACATCGACCTATTGATGCATACAATGAAAAGAGTCGAATGCAGAATCTCTTGCTGTAGAGATTGGTGTGGGGTCATTTGGTTAAATCAATTGGATCTGAATGGATCATACGATCACTATGGTCAAAATACACAAGGGCCTTACTTTTCAGATCGATATGACCATGGATGGGCCACATCAATTAGATGTAATTGTAGGCATTAATTTTATATTTGATTCTAAGATAGACAATCAGACATATCGGACCCAATCCTTACCATTCATATATATTATGGGACAAATCTATCCTGATACATAGAATATTGGATGGATCTAATTGTTGATGGGCCATAATGATCGTAATAAGGGTATTATTAATATAATCTTAGAGGAAATGTGGATCCTATATGGTCTAGATTTAGATAATTCATTGGTTTTTTCTTAACTTGATCAAGTGGAAGCCAATGGACGGTTTTGATCTGATCAAAAGACGTAAATAACCCCTTAATATAAGAATAAAAGAAAAACTTCTACAAAATTAAATTAATCTTCAATCAGGAACTTCTTAAGAATGTATAAATTATTTAGGGTTTGTTGAATAGTGGTTAACCACCTAAGGTGATTAATCAAAGGTGGGCCCCACTGTGTAATAAAATTAGATCAAACAATAATGTAGTGTATATGATTGTTATGATTTCTGAATTCGAATCAATCTGATTATCTTGTGGATTTTTCAATGCTAAACCCAAGTGAGTAATCCTAACAAGTCTCATATTCATGGAAATTAAAATAGAAATGATTGTGCGGTTGATTGATTGATACGTTATTTTATTGATTTAACTAATATTAATATATGAAATTATGACACATGCTAATGTATGATCTCACATTTAATTACTGGAACACGATAGAATCACATACGTATATTCCTAATAAGACAAGAATTTATAAATACCTATGAAATGATTCATCCATCGCATAAGCACTTTGCATTGTCAATCCTAGGGGCCCTCCTTGGAAGAAACATCGATCATGGTAGATCGTTACCAGATGCGGGCTATGCCTAAGTCTACCAGAAGGTGGAAGCCTACCCAATGAGTGGATGCAGGTTGACGATCTCCAACCCAAATAGTTGGACGATCATCACATCTGATGCATTCATATATCATCTGCATTCATGCCATTTCGCATTCTATATATTGTACTATTTTAATTGATATGTACATGAACCATGCTGTGTTATTTCACTAAGCCTGGTCAGCTTACCATTTTTATTGATAGAAAAATCATACAGATGAAAATAAAGTTGATGAAGATGCTCAGGAACCTGAACATGACCCATGGGAAACGTGGGCATGCCTATTGGAAGAGGGACTAGCCAGATTTGGACCGTTTCTAATTATTTAATTGGATTTTTACTTATTAGGATGGTCTGATTTATATATAATAAATGATGGTATTAGTTGTAGGATTTTAAGCATTTGATTAGTTTTAATTAGTTAAATTATTCTAGGTCTGCAATAAGTATTCATTGGTAAGCTGTATTGACTGATGAATGATACCTAATTTATGCTGATTGGATGTTTATGGATGTTGAGAATGGACGGATATTGGTACTTAAATAATTTTGTGTGAATAATTGTAAATGGACCTAGTTAGAGTGTAAAATGAACATAACTTTTATCTTCGAATAATCGTATAATGGAATCAGTTAAGTACACAGTGTACGAGTTATGACTCGAGACTCGGGTCTAAGGGTGCACACTTTGAAACCAAATTTTGGGGCCTGACAATTACTGCTTACTTGGGGGAGTTGCGAATCTACTCAGACCTAAATGGGTCATTGAGTCAAAAAAAATATATTGTGGATGGTAGATGTTTGGCCCATGGGTTCCACCGTACTAACCTACTTTTAAGGTGGGTGTGGGCCAAGATAAATGGACAAGGGATCAAATTGGCTTCGCCCATTCAACTAACTAGGTCATGCTGGGTTGAACCTACCTAAATGTGCCCATAGACGATATTAATGGGCTTGACCAGATGACTTAATCAGGCAAAATATATCGACACACACACACACACACACACATAGGGCAATGTTAGCAACATCTCCAAACTAGTAAAATGGCATGCAGGGTGACTCAATTGTCAATGTGAAGTGTTCATTCATTCATACAAGTAAGAGCAAGCCATGGTGCAAAAAAAAAAATGCCAATTAGGTAATCTTACACTTTTGATCAATATAATGAAAATGAATAGTCAAGATTAACCCAAAAAACAAAATGACCAATTATTATCTTGAAACATCTAGTGGATAGATCCTACTTTGTATTTTTTTTTTAAATGTTTCTAAAGTAACATTTTGATTTGATAATTCTAACTATGTGATTTATGGCTCTAAACAATGGAGGGTTGTAACAAAATGGCCCCTTTAAATGGGCTAGGATCACCTGATCGGCTGATTCTTGCACCATGGATTGCTCCTACATATATGAATGCATGCGAATAGCTCAAATCAATAATGACTCACTTATTGAACCATTTAAAAGGTTTGGGGACGGTGGGATGTTAGGGAAATCCTATACACATACATGATAAAATACTCAAACACAATTAACTTTACCAGGTTCTGTGAGAACCCTTTGAGAACTCATTTCACCTAATGTGTATATGCAATGTATTTAGTTTAGATGAATGGTTGGGCTTACAACTCAACTTGGCATTCCATCCCACTTTGCTATTCCCACCTAATTTTTAGATTAGGTTGACTTTTAAGCCATAGGGATGTCATAAGGTGATTCTCATTCAATGGATTTTGTGCACACATCACGCAAAATGAGTTCTCGAAAGGTTTTCACAAGTTGACGCAGCGAAGGATGTGAGGTCGAGCACCATCTTCCCCAAGGGGATAATTGTTTCGAATCCACGGAACTTCTCCGGACTCCTCACAGAGATTTCTCAAATCCACGAGAAAGAAAGCAAGCAAAATTAGAAATAAATTCTATAAAATTCATAATTTGATTGACGAATGAAATAAACGAGTTCACAACCCTTTAAATAGGGATACTAAGAAATGGGAAAGAAATTAGAATCAAACTACAACTAAAACTCGTAGAATTCACAACTTGCTATTTATAGATGGTCGTGATGTCTACTAGTGTGCAAGGTTTTTGGCCAAAAATAGTAAGTGTCCTATTTGGCTTCACCAGGCTGTTCTCCTAATTATTTTAAGCACTTTTCATGTTGGGCGCAACTCCTACAGCCCAACGGATGAAGAATTATAATCAAACTAAAACTTACTATTTAAAGTAAAGACAAAATTAAAAAAGGGAAACGACCGTCGATCTGATGGTATGTCGCAAATCCGGCTTATGCAACACGCATAACAGGGTTGGGTGGCTAAAGTAGCTCGCTTTACCCCCAAAATCATATATTTTATGTCTGATAACTCATTCTGGATTGCGAGATACGTTTGATTTAAGGTCCGACGGTCCGGATCACTTTTGTCGTTGACCGGACCTTTTTTTATCCATCTTGGCCACAAAACTGTTTGCGACCTGCTCTACATCAGTCCCCTCCACTTCAAAAGAACTCGTCCTCGAGTTCTTGTCTCGCTTTGGTTCATGATACTCGGTCAGGTCCGTGATGTTGAAAGTTCGTGAGATCTCCATGTCGTTCGGAGGATCAGCACTAGTCCAATCTTCTTGTTCTTCAACTTCTTGTATGTCCTGGTCAGAAATCTCTCCTTATGTAGATGGACCATAACTTGGTCGCCTACCTCAAACACCTTTTGTCACCAATGCTTGTTGGCTTACTCCTTATACTTGTCGTTCGATGTGTGTAACTTGTCTTGTACCTCAGCATGAATGCCCATGATCTTGTCAGCCATATGTTATGCTGGAACGCTCATACCTGGGAGCTTGGACAAAAGACCAAGTCAAGTATGTGGCGAGACACTCGGCCATAAATAACCTGGAATGGAGACTTTCCTGTCAAGCGATTTACCATGTTGTTGAATGCGAACTCCGCTTGAGATAAAGATAAATCCCACTACTTTGGCTTTTCTCCTGAAATACATCGAAAGAAGTTCCCTAATGTGCAATTCACAAATTCAGTTTGCCCGTCGGTCTGTGGGTGGTAGGCACTATTGAACTGAAGTCGTGTACCAAATCGGTTCCACAAAGTCTGCTAAAAGTGGCTAATAAACTTCGTATCGCAGTCAGAAGTGATAGTCTTGGGGACCCCGTATAGCCACATGACCTCTCTGAAGAAAAAATTTGCCACGTGTGTTTCGTTGAGGGTCTTCTTGCATGGCATGAAGTGAGTCATCTTCGAGAAACGATCTACCACCACGAACACCAAATCCATGCCACGCTATGTCTATGAGAGACCCAACACGAAGTCCATTGATAGGTCCTCCCAAGGGTCGTCAGGTACAGGTAATGGTGTGTAGAGGCCCGTATTCCAAGACCACCCCTTGGAGATTTGGCGGACATGACAACTCTGTACTGCTCTACCCACATCACGTACTAACTGTGGCCAGTAGTCCCATTCTTCAACAAGTGCTCGTGTTTTGTTTCATCCAAGTTGTCCACTAAGGGCACCTTCATATAGCTCTTGGATGATCCGTTCCCTTAACAAAGATTTGGGGATGCACGGTCGATTACCCTTGAAAAGGAACCCGTCTTGCATATGTAGGTCACCAGGGAGACCTTCTTGGCATCTTACCTATGCGTCCTTAAAGTCGTCGTCATCGGCATATATGTCCTTGAGGTGCTCGAACCCGACAACCTCATTGCTCATAGTGACTAATAAAGTTGCACGACAACTCGGTGCATCAGCTACTTTGTTCTGTTGCCTAGACTTATGTTTCAACATGAACGTGAATTCCTGCAAAAAAAGAAATCCACCTATCATGCACACTGTTAACGTTAGCTTGGCTGTTAATGAATTTAAGAACTTGATGGTCTGTGTAAAGTATGAATTTCCTTTGAATCAAATAATGTCGTCAATGTCGCAGTACTTGGACCATTACGTACAATTCGATCTCATATATAGATCACTTCTTGTGTGCATCGCTAAGTTTCTTACTGTAGAAGGCTATCTGTCACGCCCCAAACTCGGAAACCGGGCTCACAAAATTTCCGATCGCCGAATCCGGCGCCGACAGCCTCCGTAGAACCCCATTCTCGGCTCCCAGTGCCCATACGCCAGGCTCCGATCCTGGGATGCTACAAGGAGGATTTCTAATAATTAATTTGATTCGTAATGAGCATAACCACAACCATAACCCACGAATAATAACCACAAGAACACCATCACAAAATCCACTATGAACAAAAACTTTTGAGTACAAGGCGTATTAAAGGGAAATACAATATACTGAAAATAACAAAAGCTCCAGAAGCTCGGCTGCACGCTCCAACTACGACGAGACTACGACTGCGTCCTGACGTCACCTGCACGCATCAATCGTGCATAAGCTTATAGAAAGCTTAAAGGGTGGTGTAAGTGTGTGCACAATATGAGCGTGCCAATGAGTACATGAATGTAGTCAGCCCTACCAAGGCTATGCGGTACAGATATAAATGATATCGGCCATATCAAGGCCATGCGATGCATAATGCAGCTCAAGCATGTCAACCCTCATATCAATACAGCTCCTCACTAGAGCGTCAATCAGTATGGTTCTCAGTCTGGACAATCACCGGGGTCTAGTACACTCAATCCAGCTTGTCGCCCCTATCCGAACGCACAACTGGGAGAGTGGAAGAGACCTCACTATCCGCCTGCCAATATCGGGCCCGGCTTGTCGATAGCGGACCGATTCCTCAAGCTGGTCAAAATCAACCTAGAAATTGCCCCCTCACTCAGGCGGGTAAGGTCACACCCCTTTCCAACCGACCAAGACACAGTGGGAGACGCGGCCTACTGGTATACGGCCCTCACGCGCTCGTGTATCCACTCGGTCTCGACGTTGGAGTCATCCTCTGGTACCATCAGGTTTAGGGATTTTCACCCAGGGACATCTATGGCGCCCGTATGCTAGAACCAAACATTTCCAGTATCCAATCCAGCCACTCACGATGTGTCTGTGGAGGCTATGGCCCTGGAGTCGGTATGGCATACAGTAACTACAATCACACAATGCAAGTGCATGAGTCACACTACCAGTCATGCAACAGTCCTGCGTAAACCATGCGCTCATGCAGGGCAACTCCGCCTATCAGGGAGCCCGTAACAGTCTGCCCGAAGGCATATGCTATGATCAAACATTCCTCATATCAAACATACAAATGATGCGTATGGGTATGAATCATGGAGCTATATTAAACATGATATAAAGTGGTGAGCTATCAACAAGTATGGGCTTACTAATGGGTCCTAGGGAGAGTTATAATGCAGACATTTAACCAACACTATACTTGCAATGTGGACGTCAAACCAACATTGTTCCCAAGGCATAGTCCGCCATAAAGTACCATTACACAAACCATAGGGAATCACACATTGCAATGGACCAATATACATCTCATTAGGCCTCGACCCATAGTCCTCAGATACATCAAATGGGCCGTCTCACATGGGCCTTTCATAAATCAAGTGGGCCGCATTAGTGGGCCTTATGTACATTGCAATGGGCCATATCCCATGGGCCTTTGAAAACATCACAATGGGCCTTGTAATATGGGTCTATATACATCAAAGTTGGCCTTAACAATGGGCCACGAATACCTCGAATGAGCCAAATCACATGGGCCTTATGTACATCAAGGTGGGCCTCAACAATGGCCACAAATACACATCAAGGTGGGCCTCAATAACGGCCACAATTACACATCAAGGTGGGCCTCAACAACGGCCACAAGTACACATCGAAGTGGGCCTCAACAACGGCCGTAAATACACATCCAGGTGGGCCTCAACAATGGCCACAAGTACTCATCCAGGTGGGCCTCAACAACGGCTATAAATACACATCAAGGTGGGCCTCAACAACGGCCACAAGTACACATCGAAGTGGGCCTCAACAACGGCCGTAAATACACATCCAGGTGGGCCTCAACAACGGCCACGAGTACTCATCCAGGTGGGCCTCAACAACGGCCATAAATACACATCAAGGTGGGCCTCAACAACGGCCACAAGTACACATTGAAGTGGGCCTCAACAACGGCCGTAAATACACATCCAGGTGGGCCTCAACAACGGCCACGAGTACTCATCCAGGTGGGCCTAAAACACTTGGGCCTTATATAAACCAAGGTGGGGTCCACCATATATATATAATACAATATAATATATATATATATATACACAATATTAATAATATAATATTATATATATATATACACATATACACACATACACGCTCACACACACGCTCACACACATGTGCACACTCACACACACATGCACACACGTGCACACTCACACACACACGCATGCACACACATGCACCCCCACCATCCAGGGGACGGTGGGGATAAAACAAATATATCACAGTGGGCTCCCACCGTCTGCCTGGATGGTGGGATTTAAACACATACATCACTGTGGCTCCAGGTGGGGCCCACCATTATGTTTATACGCCATCAGACCCGTTGATAAGGTCACACGGGCCAGGATGAAGGGGAAAAATAAATTTCAGCTTGATCTGAAACTTCTGTGGACCCCAAAAGAGTTTCAATGGTAAACGTTCATTCACACTGTTTCCTATGATGTGGGCTACCTGAGTCATGGATCAGGCTGATTTTCGGAGGGGACCCACCTCAGGAGGTGGTCCACCTCATGGACGGTGTGGATACAAAATATACATCATGGTGGGGCCCATGGCTGGAACCGTGGGACCCTGCCCGTTTCACGCTGACGCTGGCAGCGTGTGTTAGTGGCGTCTGCAGCAGCAGGCACTGCTGTGTATATTTTATTTTATTTTTGAAATCGCATTATCTCGCGGTTTTCAGTATATGCGGCCCGCATCTGATGAATCTGACCCTGTCATTGGTCTCCATGGTTCAACACAAGCCAAACGAGCCCAATATAGAATATTTTTCGGTGCTCAGAAATATTAGGAAAGATTTCAACGGTGAAAACCATCCTTTGCTATGCTATGGCCCGTCGGAACCCCGGATTGACTTCACTTTTTGGTTCAATGGCTAAAATGATACGAGTAAGAGGATGGACGGCGTGGATTAAGTCCAATCATCAAGGTGGGGCCTAAACAAGTGGCCATTTTCCAAGGCTTGAGAATCAAGCCAATATTTGTGTTTTCCTTTCCAGCAATGTCCAGACGCTGGACGTTTTTGGGCTTAGCAACATATTTAAGGTGGACCTTGTTTAGGTGGGCCACCACATGATGGACGGTGTGAGTTTAACACATATAAGATGGGCCCCACCCACGGACGGCTTGGATAAAATGCTTATTGCATGGTGGGGTCCATCAAGGGGGCCACATAACCCTATCATCTCAAGAAAAGGAAAATGAGAGAGAGAGAGAGAAGGTGGGACACGTATGATGGAGGGCTCCCGACACTATGGGCCCTCCCTTGAAATCAATCATACATCAAGTGGGTCCCAATACATGTGGGCCCATTAAATCAAAATCTAACGGTGGAGATTTCTTCTCCATTAAAATAGACGGTCTAGATGACCTCTATTCAAACTAGGAAAGTAAACATCATGATGGGGTCCATGGAGAATGGCCCCATCATGGAATGATATTGATAATCAAGGTGGGCCATCGGCCACATCTTAGGGTCCAAAGTAAGATCCACACCATTGATCGGTAGGCCTCACTTGGCCTATCATAAAAATATGAAAACTAGCCTATAGGAGCACCCACCGGTTGATCTCTTCGGTCCGTTGGAACGCCACCCTCCTTGTGCTCCTCTTTGATGGTGGAGATGGGGAATGGATGGCTAGGATGATGGGTTTGGAATGGGAAAGGTGGGCCACAAAATCATTTTTCTCTCATGGAAACCATGAACGTGTGGGCTCTTTCTCTTGCTTGGAAATGGTGTGAGAAAAGAGGGAGAGAGAGAGAGAGTTGTAAGGAGAGGTGATGGGAGATGGATGATGGATGTGAGTGATGGGTGAGGTGATGGACTGGTTGACTTTGGTGGTTACTTTACTTGTGGAGAAAGGTAGCATAGGTTGCTTGTACTTGACATTGAAGTGATTGATTGATTAATGTGATTGATTGATTGATGTGATTGATTTGACATTGTGTAGAGATTCTCTTGGAATCGAGAAAGCGCGGTGTTTCTTTAAAATAAACGCCAACTTACATCTTCTGGTCAGGGTATCGGATTGGTGCGTGAGTCGCGGCGTTGGAACCGTGGCGACGGTGCGGTCGCAATGATAGAGGTCTCGGATTAAACCGACTCGAATCTAAATGATACAACTTACGGTCGTGCGCAATGTCGATTATCAGTCGCGGATTGCCGGACTTCGACGGAAAGGATCGAGGATTCATCGGAACAGTACGAACTAGGATAAGGGTCTTACACTATCGACCTACTTTCTTGAGACAAAACTCCCCAATTCTGACATATAAGGCATTGCATTCGACTTCAAACTGTTTGTCGACATTGGGAAGTACAAGAACTGAGGTTGTGGACAACCTACACTTAATTTCAGCAAATCTCCTGTCGTCTTCGTCAGTCCACTTCAACTGCCCATTTTTCATACAATATGTGATTG
The DNA here is from genome assembly GCA_021015155.1 of Magnolia officinalis. NCBI lineage: Eukaryota > Viridiplantae > Streptophyta > Magnoliopsida > Magnoliales > Magnoliaceae > Magnolia > Magnolia officinalis. The sequence goes on along the minus strand of JAJHSJ010000016.1, from coordinate 8,073,782 downwards.
GTGACACAATGGTACTAAAATTCTTCACGAACCTACAATAGAATGTTGCTAGTCCATGAAAGCTTCATACTTCGTGAATGTTTGTGAGAACTGGCCATTCCCTGATTGCTTCACCTTTTCCTCATCTACTTGAATGCCCGTGAATGTCACGACAAAGTCCAAAAACAACAGGCTATCGGTCATGATGCTGCACTTGTAAAAATTGAGATAAAGTTTATTTTCAGTGAGCATTTAAAGGACCTTCTTGAGGTGTTCCATATGGGTGGTTTCGTCTTGGCTATATATCAAAATATCATCGAAATAAACCACGAACCGTCCAATGAATGGTTTCAGAACTTGGTTCATCAACCTCAGGAATGTGCTAGGCGCGTTTGAAAGACCGAAGGACATGACCATCCATTCGTACAATCATTCCTTGGTCTTAAAGGCTGTCTTCCACTCATCACTCGGCCATATTCGAATTTAATGGCAGCTGCTCCTTAGATCCAATTTAGAGAATAATTTTGCGCCCTTAAGCATGTCCAACATATCGTTCAGTCGTGGTATGGGAAACCTGTAGTTTATAGTGATTTTGTTGATGGCTTGACTGTCGATACACATGCGCCAACTCTCATCTTTCCAAGCATGTCCAACATAGGGGTTCGAGATTTGGGCCAGCAGCAATCGATACGCCCCTTTGGGGCCTAGCTTGCCCGCTTCCTTGATCCTGGTTCAAGGGTGTAGGAGGTTGAGTGCGTGCTCCTATGAGATCCTTTCCCTTGGGCTGTGGAGCTCCCTGGGGCGGACCTGCTACGATGACCCTTGCAGTAGAATAGGTCCGTCTGTTAAGATGTTCAAGCTACGCTTCCGTCCGGGTAGCCAACTTGATTGTATCATTCATCGTCCAAACGGACTGCAACTGGACCCGATCCTAGATCGCCATACACAATCCACCATTGAATCGGGCGACTTATTGCGATTCAATCTTGACCAAATTGTCACGCGCCACCAAGTGGTAGAATTCTTCTGCATATTCTCTCACCGACCAACTACCCTGTCGACAATTCTGGTATTGTTGGAATAATACCTGATCATAGTCGCTAGGGAGGAATCAGGCGCGTAGTAGTCGCTTCAGCCACTGTCATGTGCGGATTGATGTTTTCGTTTGTCTAGTCCGTTCGAGTTGCAATTGTTCCCACCAAGCTGAAGCTCCGCCCTTCAACTTAAAGGCCACAAGCTTTACCTTTTTTGCTTCAGGGATGTCTATATAGTCAAAGAATCACTCAACTTCAGAAAGCTAATCGAGGAAATCCTCAATGTGTAGTTAGCCATTGAAGCTAGGAATATCGACCCTCATCTTAAACTCCCGATCCGTTCTATCTACTCGATCGCCACTTTGTCTGGGATATTGGAGGATTATGTCGTCGATCTCCTCCTCGTTAGATCCCCCTTCCTCAGGAATGATCCTTTGATGTATTGCCGGCACTATCCCACGATCAGGGCGATTACGAGTTTTAACAATTGGTGGTGGAGGATTACCACTAGGAACACGGAGTTGCCCTATGGATTCTGTCATGAAAGCAATGGAAGCCTACAACCCTTGCATGGTTTGTCGATTCTCTCGTTGTGCTTCTTCGAAAGCTGTTAAAAGATGATCTCATGTAGCACCGTCCACAAGATTGTTGCCCGACCCATCGTTAGAAGCCATAGATCCGAGGAAAAGCCTCGCTCTGATACCAAACTGAAGCAAGGAAGGACGTGTGGTCGAGCACTGTCTTCCTCAAGGGGATAGCTGTTACGAATCCACAGAACTTCTCTAGACTCCTCACTGAAACTTCTCGAATCCATGAGAAAGAAAGTAAGCAAAAATAGAAATAAATTCTATAAAATTCGTAATTTGATTGATGAATGAAATAAACGAGTTCACAACCCTTCAAATAGGGTTACTAAGCAATGAGAGAGAAATCAGAATCAAACTACAACTAAAACTCCTAGAATTCGCAACTTACTATAAATAGTAAACTTACTATTTATAGACAGTCATGATGTCTACTAGTGCGTAGGTTTTTGCCAAAAATAGTATGTGTCCTATTTAGCTTCAGTAAGCCGTTCTCCTAATTATTCTAAGCACTTTTCACGTTGGGAGCAACTCCTAAAGCCCGACGGATGAAGAGTTATGATCAAACTAAAACTTACTACTTATAGTAAAAACGGAATTAAAAAAGAGAAATGACCATCAATTTGATGGTATTTCGCAAATTCGCCTTGCGCAACCCCTGGCATAACGGGTTGGGTGGCTAATGTAGCTCGTTCTACCCCAAAATCATATATTTTACGTCTGATAACTCATTCTAGATTGCGAGATACGTTTGATTTAAAGTCCGACAGTCCAGATCACTTTTGTCGTCGACCGAGACTTTTTTTATCCATCTTGGCCATGAAACCATCCACGACCCGCTCTACATCACAAGTTGTCATGAGAACCAACCCATATGTGAAATTGGTCTCCTGGAAGCAATGTTGTATATCTTACAATGGGAGCGAAGTGGGGTGGGCTCCCATAGGCCCCACCATGATGCATACGTGAAATCTAATCAAATGCATTTGCAAAAGGCCTTACGATGAGAAAGAAGTAACAGTGGGCTCATGTAGGCCACACCGCGATGTGTACAGTGAAATCCACTTCAACCATTAGATGTGTCACCATGTTATCATGATTCATGAGGCCTAAAAATAAACTCAAAGCTGTCGCTCTAAAACAAAAATCATTTTTTCGGACGTATTCCACATGGAGATAGGATATCGGGCCAATATGGTGTTGGGGATTTGTGTTGCGGAATCACACAAATCTAGATCTAGGATAGCAATCCAATAACATCAAGCAATCGCAAGAGAACACAAAGATTTTAACCTGGAAAACCCTTGCGGGAAAACACCACAGCACAAAGCGACAGAAATCCACTATGAAAAGAAATTACAAGAGAGAGGACTTATCCGATTCGAACAACCGCGAATCTCACCCTTGCTACACCCTTTGATAACCCTAGAACCCTTCTAGGAACCCTTAGAATACTTTTATAATACTTTAGAATACTTTAGAATAGCCCTAGGGACCCTTATTTATAGTTTAGGAAACTCTACTTACGCACCTAGTCCGGAAAAGTCCGGAAACCGCCTCAAATTTATGCAGTCCGCGCAGGATCTGCGTAACCTCGACTGGTCGAGCCGAGGCCTCGACTGATCGAGGAACCCCCTAGACCGGTCGAGCCATCCCCTCGACTGGTCGAGCAGCCCGGACACCAAAAATAATAATACGCTAGACTTTGAGTCAAGGAGTGTTCGACTAGTCGAGCCAGACGCTCGACCGGTCGAGAGACCCAAAAAATAACAGATTTAAGGCATCTGTCAACAATCTCCACCATGCCTTCAATCTTCAATCGTGTAGCTCCTTGACCTCTTCTCTTATCTTTGTATCGTATCGTAGCTTCAATCAACGCTTCTCGTGCACAATCCGTCCTTCTTTTACGCCATCGCCAAGCCCAAAGAAGTTGCACAGAACTTGAACTTCTCTATAGGAACGACCTTAGTGAGCATGTCTGCTGGATTCACGCTGATACGAATCTTCTCCAGTGTTACGCCTCCTTCCTCAAGCACCTGTCGAATAAAGTGGTGACGAACATCAATGTGTTTAGTACATGAATGATAAACAGAATTTTTAGCCAAATTGATAGCGCTCTCACTATCACAATTAACCGGCACGGCCTCCTGTTGAAGTCCCAACTGATTTATCATGCCTCTAAGTCAAACACCTTCTTTAAACGCTTCCGTCACTACCATATATTCTCCTTCGGTCGTGGAAAGAGCCACCACGGACTGAAGCTTCAGCATCCAACTAATTGCTCCACCCGTTAGTATAAACGAGTATCCTGAAGTAGACTTCCTGGAATCTATACTGCCTGCGTAGTCAAAATCCACATACCCTACCAACTTTATCCCTGTTTTTTCAAAAGTTAAGACGTAGTCTTTAGTACCTCGAATGTATCGAAGTAACCATTTCACCGCTTCCCAATGTTACTTACCGGGGTTTGACATGTATCTGCTCACAACACCGACTGCCTGTGAAATATTCAGTCTTATACAGACCATGACATACATTAAACTACCAACTGCATTCGAGTAGGGAACATGAGACATAACCTACTTTCTTCATTGGATTTAGGACATTGTTCTGAGGAAAGCTTGAAGTGAGCCGCGTGGGGAACGCTCATCGACTTTGCCTGATCCATCCCATACTTGATCAATACCTTTTCAAGGTATTCTGCTTGATAACCAAAGTCTGCTCCTCTTCCTGTCTCTATGAATATCTATGCCGATAACCCTTTTTGCAGCCCCGAGATCTTTCATCTCGAATGTCCCTGATAACCGAGTCTTCAGTATGTTGATTTCTGACATATTAGGATAGGCGATCAACATATCATCAACATACAATACTAGGATGATGAATTTGTCATAACTCAGTGTCTTGTAATAGACACAGTAATCGTATTCACTCCGAGTAAATTTCTGACTCACCATGAAATAATCAAATTTTTTATACCACTGCCTAGGCAACTATTTCAGGCCATACAACGACCTCATTAAGCTGCAAACTTTTTTCTCTACCCCTTTAACTTCGTATCCCTCTGGTTGCTTCATGTAGATCTACTCTTCCAATTCCCCGTGCAGGAATGCAGTCTTCACATCCATCTGTTCCAATTCAAGATCGTATTGGGCAACCAGCGCCAACACGAATCTGATAGATACCAGCTTAACCACCGGCGCGAATATCTCTATGAAGTCGATTCCTTCTTTCTGAGCATAACCCTTCGCTACCAACCTTGCTTTGTATCTATCATGTTTCTTTTTGAATAATCACTTGCATCCAATCGCTTTTCGGCCCACAGGAAGCTCCACCAGCTCCCATGTGTGATTTTTGTGCAACGAGTCCATCTCATCGTCCATAGCCACCTTCCACTTTTCTGCATCAGGCTCATCAAGAGCCTCCTAAATAGTAAACGGGTCCCCCTCATCTGTAATGAGGGCATATGCAATATTAGAGTCGTCCTTGTATCTTGCCGGTAACCTACGATCACGTGGTGGGTTCCTTCTCACAGGTGGCTGCTCCACCTGATCCTATACGTCTGTTTGCGCATTTGTCTCTGCCTGAGTATCATCTGGGTCAATCTAGATGTCTACGATCACCCTTTCTATTTTCTCTTGCTCCTCTTGATCATTCTTGCAAAATAGGGAGTTTTCATCGAATCTGACGTCACGGCTAGTGATGACCTTGTGTGTGACCTTGTCAAATAACCTATAACCTTTCACACCAATGTCATAGCTAACAAAGATATACTTTTTGACTCTATGGTCTATCTTATCTCTCTCAACTGACAGTACATGAGAGTAAGCCTCACAATCAAATATGCGTAAATCTGAGTAGTCGATTTCTGACCACTCCATACTTCCTCTGGGATTTTACATTCAATTGCCATTAAAGGAGACCGATTCACCAACTAACAAGCCGTGTTAATGGCCTCTGTCCATAGGTCCTTACCCAATGCATCATTACTTAACATGCATCTGACCTTCTCCAGGAGAGTCTGATTCATTCACTCAGCCACACCATTTTGCTCGAGCGTGTGGTGCACTGTATTGTGTCTAATGATCCCATCATCCTTGCAATAATCATTAAATTCAATGGAAGTAAATTCTCCACCATTGTCAGTCCTTAAAACCTTTATTTTTTGCCCTGACTGTTTTTCCACCATTGCCTTCCATTGCTTGAATATGGTGAAAACTTCAAATTTACGTTTCATGAAGTAAACCCAAACTTTCCATGAAACAAACCATGAAAACCCCCCAATGGAAACTTCTGGCGATGACCCCCATATGTCAGAGTGCACATAATCAAGCACTCCCTTACAAACATGTTTTCCAGATTTAAAAGACAATCTAGATTTTTTTACCATATATACAATGCTCACATATATCTAAATCAGAATTTTTAAAAGCTGAAATCAAACATCGATCAGAAAGTACCTTCATTCCCCGCTCGCTCATGTGGCCTAGACGAGCATGCCACATACGTAGAGACATGGAGTCTGTAATAGTTGTTGCCACTCCACCTGCTGAAGTGCTCCCAATCAACCTGTAAAGGTTTCTGTGCCTCTGCGCTCTCATAACAACAAGTGCCCCTTTTGAAACTTTAAGGACACCATCAATACCGGTGAACTTGCACCCTATAACCTCAAGTGCACCGAGAGAAATCAGACTTTTCTTCATATCAGGAACGTGTCTGACGTCAGTCAAGGTACGTTCCATCCCATGAAACATCCTGATGCTCACCGTGCAAATAACCACAACATTACAGGCATTGTCATTGCTCATAAAAACATGTCCACCATCGCATTCCTTGTAACTGGTAAACCAACTCTGATGAGGAGTCATGTGATAAGATGCTCCTGTGTCAAGTATCCACTCGTCTTTATGATTGTCGTGTAAGTGACCAATCATGGAAACAGACAGAACATCATCACCACTTGATTCTTCATCAGATGTGACCACATTGGTCTACTTGGAAGAACTCGCTAAATTTTCTTTCTTCGTTTTAGGATTTCTACAATCCTTCTCCATGTGTCCAGACAACCCACAATTACAACACTTTAATTTTCCTTTGCCCTTGCCCTTGGATTTGGATCTAGGTCTTGAAGACTCTGTACCTCGTGCAGAATCTCCGCCCCTCGTAATCAGTACATCGGAAGGCGCCCCCATGTCGCCGTTTAGCTTTCTCATAGCCTTCCCTTGAAGGGATGAGATAACGGTGTCAACACTTAGGGTTTTATTTACGGTGCACATCGTGTCCCTAAAAGACTCATATAATGCAGGAAGAGAATTCAACAATATACATGCCTAATCCTCATCTTTGACCACTTCCTCCATATCCAGCAATTTGCACATCAATTTATTAAAGTTGTTGATATGGGCTTCTAGATCTCTACCCTCTGCCATTTTGAAAGTATAACACTGTAGCTTCAAATGTAGGCGATGTTCAGAGGACTTCTTTGCATAGATGTTCTCTAAATTCGCCTACAAACTAGCCGCAATTTTCTCCCTCAAAACATTATAGAGAACCTCATCCGTGAGACATAAACGAATAGAGGCTAAAGCATTACTATCAAGGTTTTCCCATTCATCATCTTTCATGGTAGATATCCGCTCCTCAAGACCCTTAATCTCGCCTTACTTAGTCAACAGGCTAATCATCTTAACCTTCTATAACTCCAAATTATTTTTGCCTGAGTACTTTTCAATATCAAACTTGTCGTTTTCCATTATTACTAATCTTGCAGATTCAGATCTGTGCCCCCACGATTTCTCTGATACCACTTCTTGGGGATTTGTATTGTGGAATCACACAGATCTAGATCTAGGATAGCAATCCAATAACGTCAAGCAATCACAAGAGAACACAAAGATTTTAACTTGGAAAACCCTTGCAGGAAAAAACCACGACACAAAGCGACAGAAATCCACTATGAAAAGAAATTACAAGAGAGAGGACTTACCCGATTCGAACAACCTCGAATCTCAGCCTTGCTACACCCTTTAATAACCCTAGAACCCTTCTAGGAACCCTTGGAATACTTTTATAATGCTTTAGAATACTTTAGAATAGCCCTAAGTGTCACGCTCCAAACCCAGAAATCGGATTCATAGAATCCCGATCGCCAAATCCGGTGCCGACAGCCTCCGTAGTACCTCATTCTCGGCTCCTAGCGTCCATACGCCAGATTCCGATCCTGGGATCTTACAAGGAGGATTTTTTTTTGTATATTTAACTCGTAATAAGCATAACCACAAGTATACCTAAATCACAAAGGTAACATCATCATCACATATCCACTAATATGATCATTTGATTACAATACTGAAGGGAAATACATAAATCGAAAATCAAGCTCCAGAAGACCGTTGCATGCTCCAAGCTCAACATTGATGCAACCTAACATCACCTGCACGCATCTATCGTGCATAAGCTTATAGAAAACTTAGAGGGTGGTGTAAGTGTGTGCACAAGGTAAGTGCCAAGTATTCAATACAATGTCATCATCATATAGCATCGAAAATACTGATAATCCATAAATGTACAATATCGGAATAAGCAGAATTACTAACAAGATCATGAATTACCAGAGTAAGCAGAAATACTAACCAGAACAGGAATTATCAGAGTAAACAGAAATACTAGCAAGATCATAAATTATACGATAATAGAGTAAGCGAAAATACGGACAAGTCCATGAGTCAATCAATATCAGAATACGCAATATAGAACATCTATGCAAATGAGGAGTCATAAAGAGTCAAATATCAAATGTCGAGGTGCGATGCAGTATGTAATTCCTGATGAGTCCACGAATAGCGTCAATCGTATCTAGACCATATAAATGCAAAAACACAGTAACCCAAAATACCATATGCCGTGGATGTAATGCAATATGCGGTGCGAATGGAATGACCATGCTGGAGTGTGAAGTCGGGATGATAGTACGTAGTATCGCAAGCTATGGGGTCCATCACAAGGGACTTCTATCCAAACTAGTCCCATACCTAAATTTGAATAGTTAGACTCAATGTGGTAAACTCCTAATCTCAGGTTAGTCGCGCGCCCAACCGAAATTCTAGCCATGCGAAGGTACACATAACAAATAGTTACGCACCACCAGCCCGAGTGGATAGTGAATGAATGAATGAATGAGTATGCAACTCCTACTCAATAAGTCCACATATCAGTACGGTTCATCTCTAGGATCATCACCGGGGTCTAGTACACTCTACATGCAATTGCTGCCCACTGGACCCGCAACCATGCAAGTGGAAGAGACCTCACTATCCGCTTAGGCAGTAGTCAGCCAATATCTACTCGGCACGTCAATAGCGGACCCATTCACGAGCTGGTCAAACTCAGCCTAGCAATGTCCCCTACCCTTGGGCGGGTAAGGCCACACCCCCTCCCAACTGAACATGACACGGTGGGAGACGCAGCCTCTTGGTATTCGCACTCGGGCGCTCATGTATCCACTCGGTCTAGACGTTGGGGCGTCTCCTGGCCACGGAAGTTTAGAGATTTTCACCCAGGGACATCTATGGCGCCCGTATGCTCGAACCAAACATTTCTGGTGTCCTATCTGGCATCCACAATCTGCCTGTGGAGGCTACGGCCCTAATGTCGCTAGGGCGTATAGTAATCACAGCACACAATACAAGATGCACGAGTCATATAATCTAGTCATGCATCAATCCTGCGCATACCGTGCGCTCATGTGAGATAACCTCCACTCATCAGGGAGTCTCATAACAACACACTCAATGACATATGCAATGATCAACCACGTCTCATAACAAACATGCAGATGTTGCGTATGGGCATGTATCATGATGTTATGCTGTCACATACTCATAATCGGTATCAATAACCGACATCGACAATCGACCTCGATAATGTGGACATTTAACCAACATTGCCCCCAAGGAATGGCCCTCATGGATCCTAACATATAGTGAACCCATGACCTCACACAAGGGCCAATTATACAACACCATGGGCCTCTCTCAAGAGCTTACTACACATCACGATGGGCCTCTCACATTGGCCTAATATACGTCATGTTGGGCTCCATCGCCTGGCCCTCAAATGCATCATAATGGACCTCATCACATAGGCCTCGACACTCGGCCTTGACAATCCGAATCGGCCTATACAATCGGCCTCGACAAATCGAAATCGACCTATACAATCGGTCTCGACAATCTGAATTGGCTTATGCAATCGGCCTCGACAATTAGGAATCGGCCTCAATACTTAGCCTCGACAATCGGAATCGATCAATAATCGGAATCGACAAATCAGTCACGTCAATCCGCAATCGGTCACGACAATCAAAATCGATCAATAATCAGAATCGGCAAATCGGTCATGTCAATCAGAATCAGCAATCGGTCTCGACAAATCGATATTGATCGATAATCAGAATCGGTAAATTGTCACGTCAATCAGAATCGGCAATCAGCCATGACAATCGGGATTGATCAATAATTAAAATCGGCAAATCGGTCACATCAATCGGAATCGGCAATCGGTCACGACAATCGGAATCGATCGATAATCAGAATCGGCAAATCGGTCACGTTAATCGGAATCGACAATCGGTGACGACAATCGGAATCGGCCGCAATGATTGATCGGTCAAGGCTTAAGGGAAGGTCACAATGTGGACATTAAACCATCATTGCCCATCAATGTGGACATTCAACCAACATTGCTCCCAAGGAGTGGCCCACATAAGGCCGAACATACAGTGGGCACGTGGCCTCACACAAAGGCCTAATATACATCGCAATGGGCCTCATACAAGGGCTACATGTGCATCACATTGGGCCACTTCTTAGGGCCTCATATACACAACAGGTGGGCCCTGCTCATGGGCCTCAAATACTTGACATGTGGGCCCTACACATGGGTCTCGAATACATTAAATGGGTCATCATCATGGGCCTAATACCTATCACAATGGGCCTTGCCCATAGGCCACGAATACATCACATTGGGCCTTGCCCATGGGCCTCAAATACATCACAATGGGTCCACGACATATGGGCCGAAAATACACCTCAATGGTTCGTAACACATGGACCTCATATACATCAAATGGGCCGCACTATATGGACCTAGAATACAACTCAATGGGTCACGCCAAAAAGGGCCACAAATACTTAACATGCGGGCCCTGCACATAGGCCTAATATACATCCCAGGTGGGCTCTGCACCTGGGCTTCATCATATCAAGTTGGGCTATGTTAATGGGCCGTACCAATGGGCCTCATGTACAACAAGTGGGCCGCATTATTGGGCCGTACTAATGAGCCCCATAAATATATCAAGGTAGGCCACACAGATGAGTCACAAGTATATCAAGGTGGGCACCTCAAATGGACCACGAAATACATCAAAGTGGGCCTAACAAATGGGCCACAAACTACATCAAAGTGGGCCTGACAAATGGGCCACAAAATACATCAAAGTGGGCCTGATCACATGGGCCGCACCAAAATCATTTCAATAGTTGTAGGTGTAACATGTGTATCATTGCACACTATCATTCCATGGGGCACATGGCCTACTAATGATGAATGGCACTGTCCAAACTTTACTCAGGTAAATCAGCACCATCCAAAATTGTCCAGCACCGTCCAGATATGTGGACGGTGTGGATTACAAAGCATACATCACGGTGGGTCTTTCAGCAGATGGACGGCGTGGGTGGCGTAGACAAAACACTTTCATCATGGTGGATTTCCACATGGTGGGCCATCCCACTGGTGCACGTGCTGACAGTGAGGACGAAACAGAGCTCACATGGGTCCCACTATCACACGTGTCACATGTGTGTACAACACATAACACAAGGTGGGGTCTACTTGAACTATAGATGTCTTATTTTTAGTCTCAAGCCTTAAGACGTGCTTTCAAAATAGTTGGACGGCTTGGATGTAACACATGCATCATGGTGGGTCCCATGGACGGCGTGATTTATACATACATCGTGGTGGGTCCCATTGCAGGCAGGCCCCACAGCAGATGTAGCGTCAGCCGCTGTTGACAATTTGAGAACAAGTAGGTCCCACGTAGGGCCCACCACCATATTTCTATATATTATATATATATATATATATATATATATTATATATATATTATATATTATATATATATATATATTATATATATAATAATATCACATAGTAGCTAAAAAAAAGCCACCGTCCAGACCGTTGGAAGCTTTGGACGGTGCTATCTTTGGCATAAATCATGTGGGTCCCACACATGTGGCCCACCATAACATTTATTTCTCATCCAACGTTGATAAGGTCACACAGACCCTGGATGAAGAGGAAAGACAAATTTCATAATGATTCAAAGCTTCTGTGAGTCCAAATAGGGTTTCAATGGCAGCTGTTCAATCAACATTATTCCCTATGATGTGGGCCACCTAAGCACCACCTTCTACTGATTTTCGAGGGGCTCCATCACCCTAATAGGGGCCCACCAAATATATGGTGTTGATGACGACACACATCACGGTGGGCCCCACGGTCCCTGCCACCATTCCAGGGACGCCGCTGGCGTCCTCTCCGTCTGTCAGCAGCGACAGCAGCTGCTGCTGCCTTTTTCTTTTTTTTTTTTTTTTCTTTTTAATGATTTTTAAAGCTTTTTCATAGGTGGGGCCCACATCAAAAAAATCAAACTCGGCCATTGGATTTTACGGCCCCTGATCAACTAAATGAGACCAATATGCAACATGTTTTCGACGAATAAAAGAATTAAAGTGGGTTTTAACGATAATACCACTATTTCCTATGGTATGGCCCGCTTGATTATCCGATTGGCCCCATTTTTCGGCTCAACACGTAAAATGGACTGGAGAATGGAATGGACGGCGTGGATTTGGTCCTTTCATCAAGGTAGGGCCTGCATGAGCAGCCCACCCCAAAAGCTCAATTATATATATTATATTATTTTTTTTTGTTAGCTTGTTAGTGCACACCCATGTCAATACACGCACTCCTATTAGCCACCCCGACTGCCTTCACACGTCCAGCGTCGCTGGACGGCAGGGATATAACACAGGCATCATGATGGGTACCACACGAACGACGTGGCCCACCATGCATGTGTGTGTGTGTATATATATATATATATATATATATATATATATATATATATATATATATATATATATAAATAATTAATATAATTATATTACATATATTTTAGTCTAATAGATGGGATCTCCCTGAAATGTGGTGGGCTACTCTGTCTGATGCATGGAGTAGATTTTACATAATTCGGTGGGACCCACTACATTCTAGGGAGAGGAAAAGGAAGAGAGAAGGAGAGAAGCACTCACCTTTGATTTCTTGTTCCTTTATCCGCCAACACGATCTAGAGCACCAAGGAGACGATTTCAACGGTCAAAATGTTCTTTGGATGATGGAGATGGAAGGTAGGAAGGTGGGCCACCCTAGCTCTCTCATGGGGAGCTTGGACGTGGGTTGCTTGGGAGGGAAAAAGAGAGAGAGAGAGAGAGAGAGAGAGAGAGAGAGAGAGAGAGATGATGGGAGAAGAGTGATGGGGTGTGTAAGAGATGGGATGGAAAGGTTGACTTTGGGGATGGTGTAGTGTACTTGGGGGATGGGATAGTGTACTTGACTTGATAGGTGTACTTTGACAAGTAAAGTGATTGATGTGATGGATTCTCTACGGATTTGCAATACGCGACGTTTTCCTTGAACTGAACGCGGGCCTACATCTCCTAGCTCGGGGATCGTCTTCGCGCATGAGATGCGGCATCAGAACCGTGGCGACGGCGCGGTCGCAATGATACAAGTCTTAGGTCGAGCCGACTCAGATTGACAGGATGTAACTCAGGGTCGCGTGCAAATGCTGTTTATAGGTCGCAGGTTGCCAGAATTCGACCGAGAGGACTACGAAAGCCTACAGAACGGTACGAGCTAGGATACGGGTCTTAAACTAAGGACCCCTATTCATAGTTTAGGAAGCTTTACTTACGCACTTAGTCCGAAAAAGTCCGAAAACCACCTCAAATTTACACAGTCGACGCAGGATCTGCGTAACTTCGACTAGTCGAGCCGAGGTCTCGACTGATTGAGGAACTCCCTCGACCGATCGAGCCATCCCCTCGACTAGTCGAGCAGCCCGGACACTAAAAATAATAGTACGCTGGACTTTGAGTCAAAGAGTGCTCGACTAGTCAAGCAACTCACTCGACCAGTCAAGCCAGACGAAGACCCAAAAATGACAGATTTAATGCATCTGTCAACATATGGAGCCCACGTGATGTATGCAGGATAGCTAACCCATCCATCAGATGCATGAGATTATGCTACTTGCATATACTAAATATGAGCCAGATCCAGCACTCAGGTGGGCCACAGAACAGTGAACAACATGGGAGGGAACGCTTACTCTTAATTTGCACTGTGGCCCACCTGAGTAGCATAACAGGCTGAGTTTTTGTCTGAGATGAAGGGTCCGAATGGACCGGATTGCAGATACACTACACGGTGATGGACGGGTTTGATGTCCTAAATTCATACGTGGGCCCACTTCTGTACGTTACCACCGCGTTCCATTATTCAGTTTTTGTGATTTTCTTCTGGAATTGACATTCACAACCTCTCTCTCTCTATATATATAGTCCCTTTTGTCTTTGTGGATACTCTCCTTTGCTTCGAAGCAAAGCAACAAAGGCAAAAGCGATAAATTAGAAAAGTTGTAGTGTAAGATTAAAAAAATAAAAATAGGGACATTAAATGTCGATTACGTTTCCAAGGACCTTTCTACTGTAATTTATACTAGTGGTTTTTCTAACGTGAGCCCTGGGTGGCATTTAAGACATTGGCACGCCTCGATTGATTGCTGGAAAAGGTTGAATAGTGTCATGAGTTTACTGGCTTAGACTGGATCGACTCCGATCTGCCTTACCCCACGGCTATCAACTAATTGTATCGGTACCTATGGACTGACGCAGGAACTGTACTGGAAACCTTAGTGATGTAGACCAGGTTACAGACAGTTTCATGTCCAAGATTAATCAGACTGTCAAATTTTAAATCAGGCGTATTTCATGAGCTGAAACAAGTTATCAAACATAAAATATATAATTTTAGAGTCTGACCGACCTTGCACACTATTGAAAATCATGAGGGTATATAAATAATAAGTTTACTATTTATATGAAGTTGCAAATTCTGTAATTTGATTTTGAAATTTCATCAATGACTTAGTTTCTTGGTTTAAAGGGTTGTCAACTCATTTATTTCATTCATTGATCGAATTTTATAGAATTAATTTTTTATTTTTTTATTCTTTTCTTCTTTAATTCAAGAAGCCTCCTTGAGTTGTACAAGAAGTTCCGTGGATTCGGAACAATTGTCGTGTGAGGAAGAGGTGTTGAACCCCACGTCCTTCCTGCCTCACTAAGTGAGGCCCGCTATAATGTTTGTGAGAAATCTATCCTGTTCATCCTTATTGTAAGCTCATTTTAGGACTTCAAACAAAGAATGATTAGTTTTTAATACTCAACTGAGCTGCACTAAAGGAAAAGTTGAGTAGAAAAATTCTTACCGTTGAAACCTTCCTGGGTCTACCTTGATGTTTGTATGCCATCCATGCCATCTATACCGTTCATAACGTCTTTCCTAATGAGATGAACTGAAAACAAAAAAATTAGCCTGAATATTTCAACTGTTTATATTCAATCCTCACTTTTTCATTCTACTTAAGTATTAGATACGGATTACTTTTGGTCCCGTACTAAAACGATCTCACAAAATGAACGGATGAAGTGGATTCCTCACATATCACTGTGGCCCCACCTAATTTTCCACACAAGAACTTTCTGCCGAATGCTTTCGCAGGAAATCCGTACCCTGTGAACCTCGATCAAGTCATGTTCAACCGTGGATTGCTTATGGTTAGCCTGACACCACGGATGACCATAATGACCGGATATGATAAGATTTAGTTAGGCAACCTTCCGCTGCTAGAGCCTCACAAGAAGCTACAAGCGGCAACCGCCGTCATGATGTATGGATTTTTATCTACGCCGTCCATCCATTTTTTTAAATATTATTTTAGATTATTTGGCTAAAAATAAGCAAAATCCAATGCTCAAGCGGACCAGACCCTAAGGGCGCCCACCATTGAGAGCTTCTTAGGTCCCACCGTCTTGCTTATTTGCCATCATGGTCTTATAAACCTGAATGAAGTGAAAAAACATATATCATCTTGATCCAAAACTTCTGTTGTCTCCAAGAAGTTTTCTACGGTGGTAATTTAATACCTACTATGTGGTCCACTTGAGTCTTGGATCTTCTTTTTTTTGGTATCGTAATTTAAAATGATATGAAAAAAATGGATAGACGGTATGGATGAAATCCATATGTCATGATAGCCCCTCAGAGCTCAACCTGTCCCAAGCTTGGAACAGCGGGGGTATAGTACCTATTCCGCATCAACGTACTCGACGGAGCCCATTTTTAATGCCAACAAACAGGTGGCCTAATGAAATCCCCCAGTCTCATGGACGCGGATTGCGTCCTACCCCGCCCGGACAGTAATCCGTCCAGGCAGGGCTATGTGGAGCCCACCGTGATGGACTGTTTTATCCCGCCGCCAACGATTTTTTCAGGAATTTTAATATCTGAACCAAAAAAAGAGGCAAGTCCAAGGCTTTAGTGGACCACACCAAAGGACTGTACTGATTGAACCCCCGTTGAAACCTTTTAAGGGCACGTGATGTTTTTTTTTACCATAAAACTATTCATAAGGTCACGTAAACGTGGATGAAGTGAAACACAAATTGCAGCTTGATCGGAAACTTATCTGGCTCCAGAAGCTTTTAATGGTGGACGTTCAACCCACTTTGTGGTCCATAGCCTTGGACCTGCTCATTTTTTGGTTCACGTATTAAATTTTCTGAAAAAATCGTTGGACGCAGGATGAAAAATTACATCACGGTGGTCTCTACAGGGTAGGACGCAATCCGCGTCCCCAGTCTCATGTCACCACAGATGTCAGTGGTGGCACGGTCATCATGCAATTTGCATTGGTCGTGTGCTGACGTGGATTTTCTGCAAAAGCCTTTCCTAGGGGTTTCATACGGTTAAAACCTAGGTGGGTCCACCGTAATGTCCGTGAGAAATCTACCTGTTTAGTAAGCTCATTTTGGTATCTGAAACCAAAAAAAAAAAAAAAAAGAGTACGATCCAAGAACCAAATGTGCCGCACCAAAGGAATAGGTGAGTACGGAAATTCCTACCATTGAAACCTCCCTGGTCGATAGTGATTTTTACATGTCATCCATACCGTTCGTAATCTCATTCTTATTGAGATGAATGCGGAATCCATGATTAGTGGTGTTTGTTAATGCGTTGTTAACGCGGAAGACGGAAAGCGCTAAGTGGTTTTTCACTGAATTCTTTCAGTGATAGGATTCTGGCTTAATGGTGAACGCGGATTGCGCTCCATGATTTTTCATTAAACAAAAAATTTTTGCTTCCAAAAGTAACCCTTTTCAAGTTACTACGGAAATTTTTTCTTTTAAATTGTTTGCGTAATACAAAATCAACATTTAACCTGTGAAACTTCTTTATGCCCCACCATGAATTATGTGTTTGATTCACACCATCCATCAACATTTTCATATGTTTGTTAACATATTTCAGACAATTCATATGTTTGTTAACAAACAGATTGTTTCAAATTCAGTACTTAATTTTCAGACAAGAAATAGGGGCAAATATATCAAATCAACATATTTCAGACAATTCATATGTTTGTTAACAAACAGATTGTTTCAAATTCAGTACTAAATTTTCAGACTTCAGCCGTAATTACCAAACAAGTTTTTTGACTTCAGATTTCAGATTCAGGCTTCAGATTTCAGATTCAAGATTTAGACTTCAGATTTAACAAACGAGGCCTTAATCTCTATAGTTAATTTTTTAGCTTTTCTATTTTTCATAAGTTGATGAAGATCAGAGACGAAAGAGAGAAGCTGGTGTACCAAATATACTTATATTCTTAATAAGTAGAAACTAAGATAAGTTACTTGTGGCATAAGTAGCTTATATTAAGCAGCTGACATAGGGATGAATGCGATGAGGTCAATCACCATCATCCTCAAGGATAACTACTCCGACTCCACGGAACTTCTCTAGACTCATCACATAAGACTTCTTGAATCCACTAGGAAAAAAATACGAAAAATAAAAATAAATTCTATAAAATTCGTAATTTGATTGATTGATGATTAAAAACGAATTTACAACCCTTTAAATAGGGATACCAAGCCTTGAAATAAATCTCAAAATTAAACAACAACTAAAACTCCCTAAAATTCATAACTAAATATAAATAGTAAATTTACTATTTATAGTATCCCATGTGGCTTAACCACGTTATTCTCCTAATTTTTCTAAACACTTTTAATGTGGGACACAACTCTTAAAGCCCAACGGATAAAGAGTTATAATCAAACCAAAATTACTAAAAATAGTAAAAACGAAAATAAACATGGAATTCGACCGTCGATATGATAGAATCTCGCAAATTCAGTGTGGGCAACCTGGCATAGTTGGTTAGCTGGCTAAATAACGTAAGGATGAACGTGATGAGGTCGATCACCATCTTCTTCAAGGATAACTACTCCGAATCCACGGAGCGTCTCTGGACTCCTCACAGAGACTTCTCGAATCCACAAGAAAAGAAAGCAAGAAAATATAAATAAATTCTAATAACTTCATAAATTGATTGATGAATTAATTAAATGAGTTCACAACCCTTTAAATAGGGATACCAAGCAATGAGAGAGAAATCATAATCAAACTACAACTGGAACTCCTAGAATTCACAATTTACTATAAATAGTAAATTTACTATTTATAGACAGTCGTGATGTCCGCAAAGTTTTCGGCCAAAAATAGTTAGTGTCCTATTTGGCTTCACCAAGTTGTTCGCCTAATTATTCTAAGCACTTCTCGCGTTGGGCGCAACTCCTAAAGGCTAAACGGATGAAGAGTTATAATCAAACTAAAACTTACCACTTATAGTAAAAACAAAATTAAAATAGGGAAACGACCGTCAATCTAGTGGTATTTAGCAAATCCGGCTTGCGTAACCTGGCATAGCAAGGTTGGGTGGATAAAGTAGCTTGTTCTACCCCAAAATCATATATTTTACATCAGATAACTCATTCAAGATTGCGAGATACGCCCGATTTAAGGTCCGATGGTCTGGATCACTTCTGTCATCGAACGGACCTTTTCTGATCCATCTTAGCCATGAAACTGTCTGCAACCTACTCTACATCACTAAAGTAGCTCGTCCTACCCCAAAATCATAAATGGTATATCGAGTAACTCATTCTGGTTTACGAGATGTGCCTGTTTTAAGGTTTTGACGGTCTTGATGACTTCTGCCTTCCATCGGGTGTTGAGTGTGAAATATTGCATATTTCTTCTATTTATACTTTGGTTTTATAAACATGATAGTGCTTAATTGATCTAATTATGCATGTTTTCATGTGCAAGGTGATTTCAAGAGTTTAAGGTAAAATTGATGTCAAAAAGAAGATTTATGATCAAATCATTACTAAATGAAGATTTGGAGATTTGGAAGTCATTAATGAATAATTCGCATACCAAAGATCCAAGGAAACCAAGTAAGAAATGAAGAGAATCAAAGATTTGAAGTGAAGAAAAGAAATCCTGAAATTGTCCTGAAAAAAAGAACATATTCTTGAAATTGTCTTGAAAAAACATATTCTGAAACTCCACATCTAAAAAATGAAAGTTCTGAAAGTCTATTTTGGGAACTGCGTAGAGTGCGTAAATTTGAGGCGGTTTCTAGATTTTTTCAACTCAGTGTGAAAGTTGAAGTTTTACAACTATAAATAGGACTCCCTAGGATGCTCCAAAGCATCTTCTAGGGTTTGGAAAGAGAGAGAAGGTCTAGGTGGAGCGCTAACAACGTTCTTCTACTTCGATTTCTTCATGAATTCTAGTATATCTTTTACTTTTTCTTTTGTTTTTGAGTTAGCTATGACTAACTAATCTCTTAGCTAGGGCTAAGAGGTGAAGCTGTAGTTTATTTTGATGCTTACTTTACTTTGATTCTTATTCATGTTGAATGTCATTAATTTCTAGTTTGAATTTAAGGAATATTTTCGATTTTCTATGATTTATTGTGACTCAAATTACAATAGATGTTGTGATAGCTTTGAATATCTTCTTTTCTTGTTTCGAGATCGTGAGATTAGTAAAACTCGTGATTCACCATCATCTCCTGGGTATGGTGGATGCATGAATTCCCTTCCAATCATCACAATACTCCTTCATTGAGGACTAGATCAATGAAAAGTTTAGAGATTTTATTTAATTGCTACATCTTCCAATTGGATAGGATAGGACTCTGATTCCAGTTGTGTTTATTAAATCAAGTAAGGTAACATCTTGATAGCTACAAGTGGATCCTTGGCGCTCTAGTTTCCCTTTGATTATTGATACTTTATTCACAATTCCTCTCAACTATTCCAGAATTCAATTTAGATCTTTTTCTAGTTTTAGTTCTAGTTATTTTCAAATTACGGACAAGTTTAGTCCATGTGGATTCGATCTTGGTCTCATCGAGTTATTACTACATCGCGACCCTGCACTTGGGATTGTGAGCATCGGGCCTTCTCTAGTCCAACTTGTATATAAAAGTGTCCGCGACCCACTCTACATCAGTCCCCTCCACTTCAAAAGAACTCGTCCCAAAAGAACTCGTCCTCGAGTTTTCGTGCTGCTTCGATTCTTAATATTCGATTTAGTGCATCGTAACGATACTTGGATAAAAAATTATGGCCAATTTACAGTCCGACTTCTTTTGGTCTAACCATGCTAAGAATGTATCGGTGTCACGTCCTACATCAGACCCCTCTGCTTGAAAAAAAACTCGTCCTCGAGTTACTCAAGGGAATTGGTTCATGATTCCGAGATAACTTCTGATACCGATGTTTATTAGTCATTTTCTTCTACTTGACATTAGGCTCTTGAGTTGACACAATGCATGTACTCATGTTTTCCTTGACTTGATTAGTATCGATTGGTTCCTTCACTTCTACCTTAAAGATGCCACATTCTTTCTGATAATGTTGGCAATTAGGCAGACTTATCCCTATGACAAGATCAATGTGGTTTTATATATCTCGTATAAGAAACAATTTATTGGGGAGTTCATTGAACACAATCGCCTTGAACTCCTGCAACACTGGTATCAAATCCCTTGGGATGTTCACAGACTCTATATATTCTTTCTTTTCAACTAATGCATATATATCTCTTGTTTTCTCAGATTGTTTAACAAAAACATGTTCAGTTGTGAGAGATTGTCCCTCCAATTTAGAAGTCTTGGGTTGGTTCTCCCTTGCCATAAAGGTGAGGATAATCTTTTTACCATCTTTAACAATATATAAATACGTTATCCGATTCCTATGTGTAGCATCAATATTATTTTGTCAGGGTTGACCAAGTAACATGTGATAATCTTCCATGTCGACCACGTCACACATTACTTCATCCTTATAATATTTACTAAAGGTAGAGAATATACGACATCATTCGGTTACCTCTATTTTGTTGACCTCCTTAATCCATCCAATCGTGTATGGAGATGGGTGTCTTTCTGTTTTTAGTTGTAGCTTTTCCATCATTATTTTCGATACGAAATTCTCATCGCTCCTGACATCAACTATCACATTGCAGACTTTTTGGTATGTAGTGCACCTTGTCCAAAAGATGTTGTGCCATTGTAAATTTATCTCTGCTTTTGGCATGTATAATGGTTTTCTCATGTTCATAGTGGTGGCCTATGATTCACCATTATCGGTGGGTGCTTTGCGGAAATCGGGATTGTTTTGTACAACGACCACAGGCGGTTGAGCATCGCCTTAGGCTC
Organism: Magnolia officinalis; assembly: GCA_021015155.1. Taxonomy (NCBI): domain Eukaryota; kingdom Viridiplantae; phylum Streptophyta; class Magnoliopsida; order Magnoliales; family Magnoliaceae; genus Magnolia; species Magnolia officinalis. The sequence goes on along the minus strand of JAJHSJ010000016.1, from coordinate 8,052,183 downwards.
GGGGCAGAATTATCTCATCCGAAATACGGTTGAGGGTTGCCTGCAACCCTTGCATGGTCAACTGACTCTCTCGGTAAAAAACTTTCATTCTTTCTGAAAGATAACGAATTCTTAAATCATCATCCATAGGATTTTGGTTCATACCTTCGTTGTTAGCCATCTGCATGATGGGAGTCCTCGCTCTGCTACCAATTGACGTAGGAATCAACGTGATGAGGTCAATCACCGTCTTCCTCAAGGATAACTACTCCAAATCCACGGAACTTCTCTGGACTCCTCATAGAGACTTCTCGAATTTACGAGGAAAAAAGTAAGAAAAATAAAAATAAATTCTATAAAATTCGTAATTTGATTGATTGATGATTAAAAATGAATTTACAACCCTTTAAATAGGGATACCAAGCCTTGGAAGAAATTTCAAAATTAAACTACAACTAAAACTCCCTAAAATTTGTAACTTACTATAAATAGTAAATTTACTATTTATAGTAAGTGTCCCATGTGGCCTAATCACGTTATTCTCCTAATTTTTCTAAACACTTTTAATGTTGGACACAATTCTTAAAGTGTAACGCCCTGAAATTCGAGGGTCGAGTAGCAGCTCAACTCTCAAGTTCCAAAACATCACTTATGCAACATAGAGAATGATGATTGAATGTTGTCTGTGTTAGTGCAATAAACATGAGTGAGATTATACCAAAACAGTAATCCATACTCCAGATCAATGTACAAAATGCAAGCGGAAGACTGAAAGATGTATATAGATGTATATAAAAACAAAACAACTTCGATCTATCTTCAAAGTATGATTACTTCACTGAGTCATCACATACATGTACTGAATCAAAACAAAATGTCAAACAATAGTCCAACTGACGTGATAGTCCAGTAACCCCGTCAATCCGATAGCCTAAGCAAAGTCACCGGAGAACTGCATATAGGAGAACTCATCCTAATCATCGTAATAATCAGGCTCAGCTTCCAATGAATCGTTGGTACCTGCATCTAAGACAGAATCTGGTAGGTGTCCAGAACACTGTCCCGTAACGTGGGAGTGAGTAGCTAACTTAGTGGAACAATAAAGCATAAGTTAACATGTTATCAAATCAGTCAAGCAGTAATGATAAAGCAGTACAATCAACAATGCTAAGTACTCTTGTTAATGCAAGTGTGAAATACAGTCGTAATGCATGCACTCACCAACATACTCTCTCATGTGACACCATCTTACGTCCGCGGTATGCTGTCACCCTCAGTGCTCCACATCTTCCAGGCACATGTGGTGCGATGATGAGCATGATTACCGAGTTGTTATTAATCCTTTTCATACAGCAGTATTGGGAAACTAAGATACCTTCCTTGTACTATTCCCAAACATGATCCATTCTAGGGTTGTCAGTCCTAGATAATCTCATACGATGATACAGTTATAGGTCGCTGTAAAGGGCTGTTAGGGCTGTTGCACGCATTCGTTGCACCGCTCCCCCATCACCTTATCAATACAGGCCTAGTTTATACTCTATTTACTACGGGAAGGCTCGTTGCCTCTCCACAGTTTTAGAGTATGCTCGAGGTCACTACAAAGGGCTCGTCACCAATCAATGTAAGCCGACAACTCGAATATAGTGTCTCATACCACCGTCTTCGGCTCACGAGTCTGGGTTGCTCACAGGTCACTACGGGGAGGCTCGTGGCCCCAGCGTAGGCCGACAGCTCAACCACGGTGTCCCATACCACCATGCCTTGCTCATGAGTCTTAGCGGATCGAGGTACCAAGGTTAACGGGGTTACACTAGTAAGTTTGGTACCCTAGGTTCAAGCAGTGGCGTCCAAACATGGTGAACATACATTAGATAAATCGGGTTACTTGACGAGCTAGATTAGCACGAGCGCATAGCCAACTGAACGACATGAAGTGCATAAGCACTTCGCGTGGCCTAACCACTGTCGCCAACCGAAGTATGACTCGGGTTCGTCAGACACATCCTACGTGGCAAAATGAATCTCAACCACGAACTCAAGTCTGTTACCGATTGTCTGGACTATAATCATAGACCCAATCATAATCAATCCTTATTCAGAAGCATGTAGAGTAAAGCAGAATAAACAAAGTAATCCAAGCATGTTAACAAGCATGTCATAAAGCATGTTATAAAGCACAATAGAAACAGGAAATACAAACACATATATTTCATAAATAAGCGGTTAATTTAAACAACCAACATGGAGAAAATCATATACGTCTCTAAGGCAGTTGAGAATCTCATCTCAACACCCACCTAAAGCACAATCATCCAATCACTTACTCTTACAAGCATTTTCACAAGCACTTAGAATACACTATTTTAACATACATAGCGTATAGTAGCAAAACATGTATTAGGGCGAACCCTTTCACCAAGTAAGTATTATACACATATATAGCATGTTCATATAGTCATTTATCATGGCGAACACACTTTCAAAATTTATACGTATACGGTACTTTCTTCAAATACGAGGAATACAGTATATTTAACATAGTTAACGTGCAACCGAAAAATGAAACGGACAACACTTTGTACATGTGCAATAACGTATAGATCATGAATCTATCATTATCTGACATTGAAAGCGTTGAAAACTATAACCTATACACCTAAAGTCCGCACCTTACGCCGTAGAAGCGTAATGAACTTGATAGATTCGCTAAGCTTTAGTATACGGCGATGTGGCAACCTATAACACGCTTTAGGTTAGTTATTTCATAACTTACAACTATCAAAACCCCAACACAGATTAGGGTTAGGGTTTCTTACCTAGAAACGAAGTCGAAATCGCCGGGAAAGCGATTAGAATGGTGTGATTAGGCATGGATAGCAGCAGGGTAGAGTGGCAGGGAGATGCTCCCACAAATCTTACACTTTCTCTCTCTTTTCTCTCTTCTCTCTCCTAGGGTTTTTCTCAAATTCGTATGGGCTGAATGAGAGAGGGTTAAAGGTCCTTATATAGCCTAAAACCACACCAAAATAGACCTAAGGTCAAGGTATACCTAGGTTATATCCAAAGTGGGTCCATTTCGATTCAACGGAGCACTTCTGGAGGCTCATTTTCTGTGTGCGGTCGGACTTAAACTTATTAACATTGGATCTAAGTATAGTTAAGTTTTTGTTCCAGTCGAGTTCTCAGATCGCACGTGGTGGACCAGTTTCAGTTCAACGGTCACCTAATTTCGATCGGGGATTTCCAGTACACTGCCATGTATATGAAATTTTTCCTGATCCGAGGGTGTATTTGGGTCAGATTCTGATGGTCGGAATCCTTATAACTAATCCGCAAGCGACACGTGCCAGATTACTTAAATTTATATTTTATTTTTACTTAATTTCACATTTCTCACACTCTTCACTCCGGGCTCAAGTGAATAGCGCTGGGACATTATCTGAATTTGATCTCCTAGGTAGTTATCAAGCCCAGCAAGGCGGTCCTAACTCTATAACCTCATATTATTCAGATTTTCGATGTGCGGTCCAGATCTAATACGGAGTTTCTATGTGCTCCCGCGAACAGATGGGTAATGAGATTGATCCTAGATTTTAGGGTAATGTAGCGTCAATGATTCCACAAGTTTTGGGCCTTGCAGATCGTATTTAAAGTGATTCGTGCAGATTTCATATACAATCTATTTTAACACTTAGTTAACTTTATCTAATTTCTAAAGGATTTGATCCTACGTGATTTCTGCCTGAGGTGGTACTCAGGGCATTGTACGGAATTTTTCGAGTCGTTACATAAAGCCCAACGGATGAAGAGTTATAATCAAACCAAAACTTACTAAAAATAGTAAAATCATAAATACATATGGAATTCGACCGTCGATATGATGGAATCTCGCAAATTCAACGTGGGTAACCCAAAATAGCCGGGTTGATTGGCTAAAGTAGCTCGTCCTACTCCAAAATCATAAATCGTACGTAGAGTAACTCATTCCGGTTTGTGAGATATACCTGTTTTAAGGTTCTGACGGTCTTGATGACTTCTGCCTTATATTGAGCCTTCTCTGTTCTAACTTGGACATGAAAGTGTCCACGACCTGCTCTACATCAGCAGCTTACGTTCCAAATGTCCCTTTAGATTGACCCAGGCTCGACCTAGGTCTAACTCATCTACAATTTGATGATATGTATGAAATATGGATTTTTATCTGTTTAATTTCATTGCATAAGATTGTTAACTCATTTGGGACTGAGTCAGATACTATCTGACTATCTCAGTTGACTTGGACATGGTCAGCATCATGGGTCACCCCATTTAACAACACACTCTGGCGGGTCAGGTCGAGTACTCGGGAGAGTCGCAAATTTACGCGTACCCAAACAAGTCATTGAATTTGGCCCATGGGTTCAACCATCCTAACCTACTTTTGAGGTGGGTTTGAGCCAAAGCTAAATATGCAGTGGATCAAATGAGCTTGACCCATTTAACTGATTAGGTCATGCTGTGTCACGCCCCAGACTCAGTAACCGGGTTCACAAGGAACCCGATAGCCGGTTCTGGCCGCAACAGCCTCCGTAGTGCCCATTCTCAGCTCTGAAGCAGGTTCCGATCCTGAGATCTTACAAAGAGGATTTCCATGACAGTATAATCATTACCAATACAAGCATGCCCAAGATCACAACAAGTATATCTGAGAATAACAAAGACACACATCACAAATTCACTATGAATTTGAACTTTTACAAGTATCCATAAGGTCCAAAAGGACATACATAAGATGATAGAAAAAGGAAAGGAAGGTCTGCAACACTGGGTCCTCAAGCTCAACTCTACTACACGCTCTGCCGCTACGACGCCTGCTTAGGATCTCCTGCACGCATCAATCGTGCATAAGCTTATAGAAGCTTAGAGGGTGGTGAAGGTGTGTGATAATAGTGCACAAAAGAATAATATGGGATACAGGAAGGAAACATGATCAAAGCCAACACCACCAGTCTTACCAGGGCTGTCATGAACGCAAGAAGCTATACCAAGGCAGTACAATAATGCAGGAAGTCATACCAAGGCTATATAATGCAATGAGTACTGGACGTCATGCCAAGGCTTAACATGAATACTATGCAATATGAGGCTTACACAACCGATGCAAATGTAATACGAAGTAATGCTAGTGCTCATATCTAATCCATATATCAAGTACATTTCTATCATAAGGAAATCACTGGGGTCCATTACACTGCTGGATGATTGTCGCTCTACAGACCCCGCACAGTCAAACGACATAAAAGACCTCACTACCCGCCTGTGGACAACCAATCACCAGCAAGGCCTGACAGTAATGGACCCATTCACGAGCTGGTTAAACTCAGCCTAGCAATGCCTCCTTACATCAAGCGAGTAAGGCCACACCCCTATCCAATCGACTACACGACAGTGGAAGTCACGACCTAAAGGTATAAGGCCCTCGTGCGCTCATATATTCCACCCGGTCACGACGTTGGAGCAGATCCTTAGTACCATAGAAGTTTTGAGAATATCACCCATTGGCATTCTATGCACTCGGTATGCTCAAGTAACATTCCGGTGTCCAAACATGGCCATCCACGATGTATCTGTGGAGGTTGCAGCCCTGATGAAGCAAGGGCGATAATGCTCATTTGTTATGTAATGTCAGATGCATGAATCACACAATCAACCATGCATCAATTCCAAGCATCCATCGTGCTCAAGAGGGAATACTACGTCCCTCGGAGAAGGTAACATGCAATGCCCATTGGTACAATATGACCACACATACACAGTGTCAACCAAGCATACAATGATGTACATGGGTCATAAGGATGAATTTAATCACACTATATGGCGATATACAATGTATATTACATTCATCCTATCTAAGAAGGAACCAAGACTAGGTACTTAGACAATATCCTTAAGGAATCCAACTTCTACTGGGGGCCCATTTACCTGGGGTAGCCCACGAGGCTAAGAACACAAGCTACGAGTCTAAGTAATATAGAAATGAGCCTAACAAGAGTCTAAGATGATTATCCAATCACTCTTAAATACAACCGGGCCTAGAGGAGTCCATAATGGGGATATTTAACCACCATTCCCCAAAAATGCATATCAACCATGAATTATATGGATAGAAGGCCTAAGGCCTACATTTAAGATAAAAATAAAGGTAACCACATACATGTATTCCTCATAATAGGCCATAAAAAGATATAATACTACTTTTAACAACATGAGCTCCAAGAGGGGAATTAAGGCCCAAGGCTCAATTCCCAATGGCCATAGAATCCATGCATTACGTTGGACTTGGTGGGCAGCCCGCGTACACAATATACGACCCAAAAAAATAAGTTTAAGTTTTAGATGAAATGGGCCCAACTATATCAGCCCAATAACTAGTAATTTAAGTGGGCAACCAAGGGCCCAATACTATCCTTATCTCAACCCACAAGTCCATCAAAATGGTGGAAGTCAGCCCAATATATGGTTGGGCCAAACTGGGATGTCCCAACCCACTCTGGGCCCATGGATGCTCCAAAAATCTGATCTAAGATGGGGTCCTCATGTGATCACTAAAGGTGACCCAAAAGAATGCACTAATTAAGCCCAAAGATTATAAGAAAACATAAGCATGTAACACGTACACAAGTTCTCAATATGGTGGGCCCCACAGCCAAATAAAGTTTTAACCATAAAATTGTACATCTAAGGCCCTTTGATAAGCTTTTGGCCCGTTTGACTTCCTAGACCTGCTAAGGTCCAGAAATTATTTAACTATGTGGGAATAATCTCATGAAGGCCAACTATACTATTGGGGGACCCCACCAGATGGAGAGTGTTATATATCATGAAAAGATCAAGTGGACCTGCAACTGGATTGTGAGTCCAGCAGCAACCCAAGGCAGAGAGTGCTTACATGATCGGGCAATCCAAGGCTTGAATAGCCTGGACCAACATACGTTAAGGTAGGCTCCACATACATCCATATTTAGCCTCAAATAAACGGCCTAGGGTCTATGGTGGACCTTTAACCATCCATAGAGAAACCTATGGGCCTACCTTAGATCACCCGGGAGGACATCCAACCTCAACTAGGTCTCAAAAGGTAGCCCGCCATGTAAATAAAGTAAGGTCTAAAGCCCAAGCAATGCATGGCTTATTGGGCTATACACAAGCCCAATTCATAGGAAAAATGGTGGGCCCTCAAGCAAGGTTTGGGCCCAACCGTAAAGGTCATAAATCCATATATTGTGGTGGGCTTCATGGGCAGCCCAGTAGTTCATCCATATGGGTAAATTTCACATTTAACACAAGTGAGTTGGGCCTCACTTTTTAACCCAAGTACAGGGTCAATTTAGTGGGCAGCCAAGGGCCCAACTACTTGCGTATTATAGCCCCTAACCCATCACAATAGGTAGGAGAGTAAAGGCCCAAGATCAATGGACCTATCTAAAAGGATTTAGTCCACAAGGCCTAAGGAACTAGTCTTTCAATCACATGCAACATTCCATTAAAACTCAACATGGGTGGGCCTCATATGGGCCCTAATTACACTCAATAATACTATAGAAAAATGGTAAGATAACTGATTTAAATTCTCCTCATATCTAGTGGGCCATACTACCCCAAACAAACATTTATAGGCAACAATTATTGGGCTCATTGCCAAATTCCAGCCCACCCATTTTCTGGGTTGGTTGGAATCCAACAAAAAAAATTATTTTATAGTATATGAAATTTCTGATGGCCCACATACATAATAGTGGGTCCCACCATATGAGAGGAGGACATACAACTCATATATCAAGTGGGCCGTGCCGTTGGAGTGCAAGCCCAACAGCAGCGCTATGGGCCCAGGTATTTAGGCCAAAATCTCATCCAAATGAGCCCCGATTGGAAACCACCTAAGGGAAAGATGATCAAGTCCCCTAAGGAACCCACATGGATGGATGATGGGATATACAACATATCTAGGTGGGCCCACAAAGTAGGCTGGACGGCCAGCCAAGGCTGGACACCCCAGCCTGGGTGTCCCTGCTTAGTGGGCCACTCCAGGCCGTACCGTGGGTAGTACAAGTGCCCGATGTCTCTGAAATTTTGTAAGGTGATACTTCGGTGAGCCATACCTTCATAAAATTTCATGATTTTTGGATGCTTAGAAGTATTTTAATTTACTTACGGAAAACAGTCTGTCCAAAATTTCTGATTATCCTGGACGTCCCAACGTGGTGGGTCAGACCGGCCCTTGCCACTGTGTGTACAGGGGTCCATTGGCCCCAAAAATCTATAGGTGGGTCCCACCATAGGTGGACCACCTCCTTGTAAATTTTCATAATTTTTGGATACTCAAAAGTATTTTAATAAATTTCGGAATTACAATCTGTACAGGGTGAAGTATTGCTGGAAATATAACTGTCCTGAATTTGGGCCATCCAAATGGGTTGGTTCCGGGCCTTCAAAATTCCTGAAATTTGGACCCAAGGTCCCTTATCAAGCTTAAAACAAGGTGAGACCCAGAAAGATGGACCACCTTCTGAGAAAATATTTTTGAAAATTTATTTTTATGGGACTATGCTGCTGGACTGCACAACAGAAATTTCTAGCAGTCCACTATGTTGGCCCACCGTTTTGAATGCCCAAATGGGGTCCATTGGGCCTAAAATTTTGCAGGTAGGTCCAACCATAGGTGAGACACCTCTCTGCAAAATTTTAGAATTTTTGAGATAGTAAAAGTATTTTATTTAACTCATACAATTTATGGACAACAAAGTATATTGCTGCCTAGGGCAGCCCATAAATAGAAGTCCAGTAAGAAAAATCCTCATCTACATCAAGGTGGGGCCACCTAGATGGACCACACACATCCGAAACATACTCCCAACCGATACAGACCTTGCATGTACAAGTGGACAGCAAGATGGGTCTCCATATGTCCAACAAATAGAACATAGGGGCGTCCCATCAAGTGTGGACGGTTGGATGTGCCTTGCACATCAGGTGGGCCACCATGATCAACAACATTAGAGAGAAAAAAGAGGGATAAGGAGAATAAGAGAGAGAGAGAGATCGGTCATTCAAGAGGGATTTCGCCACTATAAATTCCCTATACACAAATAGAGAATCAACCATATAATACTCATCTTATAGATCATGCATGCATGGACCTTCATAATAAAAATCTTAGGTGGGGATGCCATTCCCACCATAAAACAAAGGTCTAAATGACCATAGAAGGGCTGAGATTATGAAATGCATCATGATGGGGTCCATGGAGAATTGCCCCATTATGGAGTGACACATGCATGAAGGATGGCCAATGGCCTCATCCAAAGGGTTAGATGGGGCCCCATCATGGATTGGTGGGTCCCACATGTCCCAAGCATGAAGAAACAAAAGAAATAAGAGAGAGGAAGAAGATCAGCAATTATACGAGCACCCACCTTTAGATCACTCATTTCTTCTTCAAGGACTAACTCCAAAGCTTCAAGGGAAGGCCTCTAATGGTGGTGATGAGGATTAGAAGGTGGGATTGGGAGAGAGAAGAGGGAGAAGTTGCTGGAAAATGGGGAAGATGGTGGACGTCCCACCTTGCAAGAGAGGGAAATGAAAGAGGAGAGAGAGGGAGGGAGAGTTGTAGAGGGGTAATCATGAGCTCTCTTACCTTGGGTAGGAAAACTCATCATGGCAAGTAGGGTGATATAAACAAAGTTGTAGATTTATAGGATTGGGTGATGTCTAGAATGGGTGATATTTGTTCCATAGAATTTGTAGTGTGTGTGGGTGGTGTGCATGGGAACTTGTGTCATGGGAGTGGTCCGTATGGTTTTGTACAAAAAGTGGGTCACATGATGAAATGCTCATAACTTTTGATCTATAAGTCGGATGAACGCACAAGACACGTCATTGAATCGCAACTACGATACGAACAAAATGGCATAGGTCTAGGGTCAATCTGATTTGGGTCTACGTGACCGGACTCAAGGATGATCCAAATAAAATTTGAGGGTCACGGATCGCCATAATTTGACCGCTAGGACCGCGGGACCAAAATGAACAAGATGCATACTTACACATACACATGCACACGTGCGAACTCGGGTCGGGTCTTACATGCTGCATCGAACCTACCCAAACCCACCCATAGAGGCTATCAATTGGCTTGACTAGATGAATTTGCCTAGCAATATAGATGCACACACATACACACTCGTACATATAATATATGGTTTTTATCGTCCCCACCTCCGTAACATCCAGATGTTAGCAACATCCCTAAACCATTTAAATGGCAGGGGGTGAGTCATTGTCAATGTGAAGGGTTCATTCATTCATATAACTAAGAGCAAGCAATGATGCCAAAAAAATGGCAATTGAGTTATACTAAGCTTCTGATTAATAAAATAAAATGAACGGTCAAGATTGACCAAAGACACTAAATAGGTTAAATTATTTTTGAAACATCCAGTGGATATATCCTACTTTGTATTTCTTATGTTTCCAAAGTAACATTTTGATTTAATGATTCTAACCATGCGATATATGGTTGTAACAAATTGGCTACTTTCAAAAGGTTAGGATCATCCAATCAGCTTGATTCTTGTATCGTGGCTTGCTCCCCCACTTGTATGAATCAATGAACAGCTCAGATCAACAAGATGCCGCCTAGTGGGCTGTTTAAAAGGTTTAGGGATGCTTGGATGTTAGCCAAAATCCCACCCAAAAACCCATGAAAACCCTATAAGAATTCATTTCACATGATGTGTATATGCAATCTAGGGCATATGGTGTTGTTTTTTATGCATTAAATCAATTCAGAAACAGTGTCATCGAGCACTATTTGATGCCATCGAACAGCTGCTCGATCCTATCGAAGAAATTCAAAATTTTTCCAATTGGTTGCTGGACTATTCGGGTACATGTTCGATGCCATCAAACGTAGTTTCAATACCATCGAAACTTAGGTTCGATGCTATCCAGATCCATCGAAGTGCAATCGAGAAAATCTGATATTTCATGATTTGTCTTTGGAATGTTTTGGTGATATTTTGATGCCATCGAAGTGGGTTCGATGCCATCGATGGTTTTTCGATGACATCGAAGTCCCATCGAGCGTATTGCAGAGTTACACGGAGTTGTAGATTTGTGGGATTTGTTTCTGATTTCAACTGTGATTCTTCGTAGGGTTATATATAGAAGTGTAATCGGGATTGGGGTGTATCCAAGAGCTTTCCAATTCGTTCCTAGGGTTTCAAGGGTATAGCTTGGAGTGATTCAAGGCTTATTCGAATCGGGTATTCTCTAAACTCTTACGATTTCTGCTTTCATAGTGATCGTCTGTCGCTTTGTGTTGTGGTTTTATCCCGTAATGGTTTTTCCACGTTAAAATCATTATGTTTGCGTTGTGCTTGATTTGTGCGATTGGATTACTTCACTTGATTCATCTAGGTGTGCTTACGCGGTCCCCCAGCAAGTGGTATCAGAGATAATGCTGGGGCGCATGCTTAAATCTGAAAATGAGTATCAATGGTTGTCAATCCAAAGTATGATGTTGAGAAGTACTCTGGTAAAAATAATTTCGAATGATGGAAGGTTAAAATGATTAGCCTATTAGTTCAACAAGAATTGGACTAGGTTCTTAAGAAGCGACCGGAATCTATGGAAGACGATGAATGGAACAAAATGGATAAGAAAGCGAGAACCTCAATTCAATTGTTCATAATGGATGAGGTCATTTACAATGTCATGTAAGACAAAATTGTAGCAGGTCTATGGGCGAAATTAGAGGACATTTATGCGAAGAAGTCTCTTGAAAATCGCTTGTTCTTGAAACTGCAGTTGTTTAACTTTAAGATGGCAGAGAGAGGAGATGTTGAGGCCCACATCAGTAACTTTAATGAGATGATCTACAAATTTTTGTATGTGGAGGAAGTGATCAAGGATGAAGATCATGCCTACATCTTGTTGAATTCTCGCTTGGCTTCGTATGAATCTTTTATAGACACGTTGTGCATCAGTAACTCGTCCCTTAGTGTCGATACCGTTATCTCATCCATTTAGGGAAAGGTGATGAGAAAGAAAATGGTAACTTGGGGGCCTCCACTGGTGCATTGTTTATGATGGGGGCAGAATTCTGAGTGAGACGGTGGATCTTCTCGATCAATCTAAATCCAAAAGCAAGGGCAAGGAAAAATTAAAGTGCTAGAATTGTGGGATGTCAAGGCACATAAAGAAGGATTGCGCAAATCCTAGAGCGAAGAAAGATAACTCAGAGGCTTCTTCCAGAGATGCCAACGCTGACACATTTGATAAAGGTACAAGTGGAAGTGATGGGTTGTCAGTGTCTATGATCAGACACTTATACGATGATCATAGGGACAAGTTGATTTTAGATACTAGGGCTTCATATCACATAACTCATCATCGGAGTTGGTTCACCAGTTACAGAGAGTACAATGGTGGCCAGGTATTTATGGGCAATGATAATGCCTGTATTGTTGTGGGTGTTGGTATGGTGCGCATCAAGATGTTTGATGGGATAGAGCGTACCTTGATTGAGGTGAGGTACGTTCCTTATATGAAGACGAATCTGATATCTCTTGGTGCACTCGAGGTGATTGGATGCAATTCATCGATAGAGGTGGGCAGGATTCGACCCGACTCGATTAAACCAGTTGGATCCAATCCGACCCGAACCGAAAGCCAAGGTCAAGTCGAATCTAGTAGACCCACTCAGATCCGACTGCAAAATGAGTCGAGTTCGGGTCAATAGCCAATCCGATCCTGAATCCGATCCGATCTGGTCGAGTACTATAAAGTACCTTTTTACCTTTTTTAAAAAAACTTTTAAGTTTCTTTTCTACTCGAACAGCGAACCCTAAGTCCCTAACCTATCCCTACCCAAGCGGCGCCGCACCGATCTCGATCCAAATCCAGGACCAACAACCCATCTTCACCGTTCATCCTCCTTCATTCAACAGGTAGGTTCCATTTATTTTTTATTTTTAATTTTTCTATGTATTTTCGAGCTCGGGACGTCGGGTGCAGCCATGCAGGCCGCTAGGGAACCGCACTGGCTTGCTGGTGGTCCGGCCGAGGTCGGGACCTCGCTGGCTTGGCTGTTGCCAGCGTCCCCTCTTGGCTCGGGACCTCGCACTCTGACCGGCGTCCCACCTTGGTTCGCTGAAGGTCCGGCCGAGCTCAGGATGTCGCTGCTCGACTGTAGCGTCCCGCCCAGGCTTGGGACCTCGCACTCAGACCGGCGTCCCGCCCTGGTTCGTTGATTCCATATTTTTTTAAAGATTTTTTTAAAAAAATTAAAACAAAAGAATCGATCCGAACCGTACCCAACCCGATCCGACTCAGTTTCCCTAACCAAGTCGAACTCAGTTCGGGTCAGGCCAACAAGGAATCAGATTAGGTTGAGTCCGCCCTGCTGGACTCGGTCTCGGATCGGATCGAGTTCGGGTCAAGTACTTGAAAAAATCAGATTGAGTCGAGTTGGACCCAATTCGGTCCGACTCGACTCGATGCCCACCTCTATTCACTGATTTCGATGGTGTCCTTAAGGTTTTAAAGGAGGAACTCATAGTTATGAAAGCACAGAAGCACGAAATATTTATTGGTTGATCGGAAGCACTTCAACTAGTGGAGCTGTAACGATTGTAGCGGATTCCACGTTTGCACATATATGACATGCATGTCTAGGCCACATGAGCGAGCAGGACATGAAGGTACTTTCCAATCGTTATTTGCTTCCAAGTTTTAAAAGTTTTGATTTAAATATATGTGAGCATTGTATATATGGTAAACAATCTAGGTTATCTTTTAAATCTAGAAAATATGTATATAAGGGTATGTTTGATTATGTGCATTCTAATGTATGGATCCGTCTCCCGTGGTTTTCGCTGGAGGGTCGCCATGATTTGTTATATTCATTGACGATTACTTTAGGAAAGTATAAGTTTATTTCATGAAAAATAAATCCAAGGTTTTTACCAATTTCAAACAATGGAAGGCCATGGTGGAAAAGCAGTCAGGGTGAAATGTGAAAGTTCTAAGGACATATAATGGCGGTGAATTTACTTTAATTGAATTTAATCAATTCTGCAAGGATGAAGGGATCATAAGGCACACCATAGTGCGCCACACGCCCGAGCAAAACAGTGTGGCTGAGTGGATGAATCAGACTTTTTAGAAATGGCCCAATGCATGATTAATAATGTTGGGTTGAGCAATGACCTATGGACTGAGGCCGTTAACGGGGCTTGCTATTTGGTGAATCAGTCCCATTTTATAACGATTGATTGCAAAATTCCAGACGAAGTGTGGAGTGGTCAGAAAGTAGACTACTCAGGATTGCATGCGTTTAGTTGTGAAGCTTACTCTCATATACCATCAATTGAGAGAGATAAGCAAGACCAAAGAGCCAAAAAGTACATCTTTATTGGCTATAGTGGTGGTGTGAAAGGGTACAGGCTATACAACCGGGTCACACGGAAAATCATCATTAGCCGTGACGTCAAATTCTACGAAGGACCTTTATCCTAAAAAATGAGCAGGATGAGCAAGAGGAACAAGAAAGGTTGATTGTGGACGTTCAAGTTGACATAGGTGATACTCAAGCTAAGACAGATAAGCAGACAAATGTATATGAGCAGGTGGAGCAGCCACCTGTGAGAAGGAATCCGCCGTGGAATCGCATGATACCGACAAGATACATTGACAACTCTAATATCACATATACCCTCATTATGAATTAGGGGAATCTGTTTACTCTTCAGGAAGCTCTTGATGAGCCTGATGCAGAAAAGTGAAAAGTAGCGATGGATGATAAGATGGGCTCATTGTACAAGAATGTGACGCAGAAGCTGGTGGAGCTTCCAGCGAGTCGAAAAGTAATCGGGTGCAAGTGGATCTTCAAGAAAAAACATGATAGATACAAAGTAAGGTTGGTAGCGAAGGGTTACGCTTAGAGAGAAGGAATAAACTTCATAGAGATATTCACACCAGTTGTTAAGCAAGTATCTATCATATTCGTGTTGGCGCTGGTTGCCCAATACGATCTTGAGCTAGAACAGATGGACATGAAGACTGCATTCCTGCATAGGGAATTAAAATAGCATATCTACATAAAGTAACTAAAATGTTACGAAGTTAAAGGGGCAAATAATAAGGTTTGTAGCTTAAAGAGGTCGTTGTACGCTTGAAACAGTCGCCTAGGCAGTGGTACAAAAAGTTTGATTCTTTCATTTTGAGTCAGAAGTTTACTAGGAGCGAGTATGATCATTGTGTCTATTTCAAGATACTGAGTGATGGCTAATTCATTATCCTAGTATTGTACGTCGATGATATATTAATCACCAATCATAGCATATTTGAAATCAAGGTACTGAAGACTCAGTTATCAGGGTCATTCGAAATGAAACATCTGGGGACCGCAAGGAAGGTTCTTGGCATTGATATATACAGAGACGGGAAAATGATCAGGCTTTGGTTATTACAGATAGAATACCTTGAGAATGTATTGATCAAGTATGGAATGGACAAGGCAAAGCCGGTTAGTGTTCCTCACGTAACTCACTTCAAGCTTTCCTCTGAACGATGTCTTAAAACAGATGAGAAAAAACAGGATATCTCTTGTGTGTCCTATTCGAATGTGGTAGGCAGTTTGATGTATGACATGGTTTGTACGAGACTAGACATTTCACAAGGCGGTTGGTGTTATGAGCAAATACATGTCTAACCTTGGAAAGCAGCACTGAGAAGTGGTGAAATGTCTACTTCGATACATTCGATGTACAAAAGACTATATCTTAACTTTTAAAACGACAGGGGCTAAGTTAGTTGAGTATGTGGATTCAGATTACGCGGGCAGTGTGGATTATAGAAAGTCAACTTCGGGTTAACCGTTTATACTTACGGGTGGAGCAATCAGTTGGATGTCGAAGTTTCAGTCTGTGGTAGCTCTTTCCACAACTGAAACTGAGTATATGACAGTGACAGAGGCATTCAAGGAAGGCATTTGGTTGAAGGGTATGATAAAGTAGTTGGGGCTTCAGCAAGAGGCCATGCCAGTTAATTATGACAGCGAGAGCACTATCAATTTAGCTAAAAACTCTGTTTATCACTCACATACTAAACACAATTATGTTAGTCACCATTTTATCTGACATGTGCTTGAGGAAGGAGGCGTGCCTCTAAAGAAGATTCACACCAGCATGAATTCAGTAGACATGCTCACCAAAGTGGTTCCGGTAGAGAAGTTCAAGTTTTGTATAACTTCTTTGGGCTTGGAGAAGGTGTAAAAGGATGGCGAAGTGTGCACGATAAGTAATGATGGAGCTATGATGCAAGGTAGAAATGAGAGAAGAGGACAAGAAGCTACATGATTGATGATTGAAGACATGGTAGAGATTGTTGTTTTTTATGTCTTAAATCAATTAAGAAATAGGGCATGTTGATGCCATCGACAGACCATTCAATGCCATTGAGCACTGTTCGATGCCATCAAATAGTTGTTCATTCCCATCGAAGAAATCTAGAATTTTTCTAGTTGGTTGCTGAACTATTTAGGTACATGTTCGATGCCATTGAAACTTAAGTTTGATGCCATCGAGACCCATCGAAGTGCAATCAAGAAAATCCAATTTTTCATGTTTTGGTGATATTTCGATGCCATTGACAATTTGTCAATAACATCGAAGTCCCATCGAAGGTGTCATCAAACGTATCGTAGAGTTACGGAGAGTTGCGGATCCGCGGGATTTGTTTCCGATTTCAAATGTGATTCCTAAGGCTATATATAGGGGTGTAATTGAGATTGGAGTGTACCCAAGAGCTTTCCAATTCATTTCTAGGGTTTCAAGCGTGTATCTTGGGGTGATTCAAGGCTTGTTCGAATCGAGTATTCTCTAAACTCTTGTAATTTCTGCTTTCATGGTGATCATTTGTCGATTTGTGCCATGGATTTTTCCTATAAGGGTTTTTCCATATTAAAATCGATGTGTTTGTGTTATGCTTGATTGGTGCGATTGAATTACTTCACTTGATTCATCTCTATGTGAGTCCGTAGTCCCCCAACATATGGGCCCTTCATCTAACTTCAATGAAGGATTAGACTTACAACTTAGGTGTGCATTAGTGAATATCAAGGGTGGGAATTCCCTCCCACTTGGTTATGGCCCACTTGAGTTTTGGGCCCTCCAGGTGTCATGAGGTGACTCATTTAGTGGATAGTTCAGATTATGTGCGCTCATTGCATAGGATGAGTTCTCATGAAGCATATCCAAAGTTCACACAAAGGAAAATAATGTGAATTGCATGCTTGCCGTTTAAAATTTATTGGGGGCATAGAAGTTTTGGATTAAGCTGATATTTGTGTTTCATTTCATTCATGTCGGTGTGTTCTTATGAACAGATTTGATGACAAATAAACATCACTATGGGCTCTAGGAAGGTTTCAACAGTGGAAATCATACTTCCCACTATTTCATGTGGTGTGGTCCACCCGAGCTTTGGATATGCTTTAATTTTGGGCTCCACTCTTAAAATGAGCTGGAAAAAAGAATGGACGGCGTGGATAAACCACATACATGGGCTGAGTCACGGAGCACCCTAATTTTCAGCTCTTAGGTCTAACATGGGCTGACACATGTGATGGTGGCTCACGGCTAAAGATTTCATGCACAAGGTGGGGCTCACGGCTAAAGATTTTTCGACTCAAGCCGACTCCTTTGGTCCTTAATCAAGTTTAGACCAGCCCGAGTCAGGGCTGAATCGGACCAACTTGCCTGTCCGACCGGATCGAGTGCCACCAATCAAGCTGAACAAAAGGGTTGGAGTTGAGCTGAACCTGACCAGAACCTGACCCATCGTCTCCCCTATTTTATAACACAGTTCAAATAACTCTACCTATCAATGCCAGATTTTGCCCATTTAATCCCCATCTAATCCGACCATTGGTTGGACTACTTGATAGTCTCTAAACAATGGACAATGGCTCTAAGATCACCTGATAAGTGTCCTTTACTATGTATGGTTAAGATCATGTACACAAAATAGGTCCAATCAGCTATTTGATTAATCACTTGTTGGGGCCATTCATAGGTCATTTATGATTCTAAAGAGTCACTTTTGTTAGGCAATCCTAACCATCCCATTCATGGCTTGGAAAAAGTATAACTACAAAAATAAGGACAGATCAGGGGCGGGTTGGATCATG